>OX104116.1:16052972-16508447 GCA_944474755.1 Limnoperna fortunei | reverse complement strand
AAACAAACAAACATAGTGGGTATGTGTTTCGGAACGTATTGCCCCTTTCTAGATTTTGAATAATAATACGCGCATTTTAGCGGCCACAAAATGCTAGGAACTTCGTATCTTATACTTTCCCTAGTGCAGCCAAAATTTTATTCCCGTTGGTAATAAATTTTTACTGCTCAATTATTGTTTGTCAGCTGAAATAGTACTTGTTGCATGTTAGACAGACATCCAATCAAACAAGGCTAGAACAAGGTAAATAGACAGTTTCACAAGCTACGATGCTAATCGGGCACTGTTTTAACATAAATCAAATTTACCCCCCCCCCCCCCCCACGTACTTTTCGTATTATAACAAGAAAACCCACAACTAGATGGCATTCCTTCAATTTCAATATCATACTCCCAAAAAAAAACCCCGGACCGAATCCTTTTTGGGACATAATCTGCTATCCAAACAAAAACCCCTGTTGTTCAAGAAATTTATTTAGTAACTGTGTTATGTTCTATTATTTATTTTTCTTTGTTTAGTTATTTTTATTTTATTAAAAACTTTTATTGATTTTTTGCCTTAATTTGTCCTTGTTGTAATACAGAGATTTCGTAATTTATAGTAAACTCATATAAAATACAATAAAACAATATCGGCAAATAGAAGAAAGTAAAAATAATATCTTGTTATTAGGCTACTATCAAGAAAACAGACTGATAACATGCAGTAACACTAACAATGAAAACTTTCGTTTATATATGCCTTGTCATTATGACATACGAACTTATTAATCTTGTTTCTACATTTTAAACAGTTTAAATTGAGTTATTGTTGATAGACTTCGTGTAATGTGTCTAAATTCATGTGGTTAATTAATATCACCCGTAAATTTAGGTCTAGTTTAAAATATTCCACGGTCAGGCAAAGCCGATTGTAGATAAAGGATTAAACTAAGAGAAAAAATCAAATAGTTAAATTTTACCAAAGGAAAAACAAGAGATTACGATACACCTTAAGTTATAAACGTGTTTCTTTTGTCCTAGACGCTACAATGTCATACATAGATATTCATGACAATTTTTAAATTTCTTATTCACGATGGACTTTGTTACAAATAAGGGTATGTCACTGCATTTACTTTGGCTTATTTAGTCGACATACTAATATACATAATTTGTCACGTCTGATTTAAATTGACCACTTAATGGGTTTTTAGTCGAATCCATGTATCCTATCACCAAACTATTGCATACCTTCCATCCTATTACGCCATGTAAAATGTCCGCTCAAGACCAAAGTGCTGCGAATATTGAAGGCAACTCCATTATGAAAATATTAACAAAACTGAAAAGGTCCTTTCTATGAAAAATCAAACTATGCGGGCTTATCTACAGAGAAAACGAGCTCTATAATTCTGAATAGTCTAATTTTCATCTTTTATTTGATCTTTTTTTGGTGGCAGTTAAAATGTTTTGAGGGAAAATATGTAACGTTACACGATGAAGCACACGGTCTTATTGTACTAAAATTTAGTGGTTAGATACCATTGTTATTGTTATAATAGTAAATCACCAGCCCATAATGGAGAGCAGGCCATGTCAACGAAGCTACTTAGGACAAGTATATGTCTTAGGATTATCTCAGTACACATCTTAGTCCTGAAAAGGACCTTAGGGGGTCTCATAATTTTTATCCTAAATTTAGAGTAACTAGCAAGATGTCCTAAGATGGTCTAAATATAGTCATGAAGTGAAAGACGTCCCAAAATTGTACAAAACAGCATATTTCACAATAAATTCATGCAATAAATAGTCATGACAAATAGTTTTAAGAAAAAAAATTGAAATATTTAACACAATCTTTAGTTGTCTATCTATTAGTGATACTTAACTTCTAAACATACATACTTTTTAATATAGACAAGAATCTCTTTCGGAGAGATGATTTGAATTATTTCTGTATAAAAAATTTCGCCTCATTAAAATCCGTTTAAATAGGTCCGGCATCAAATATGTTTATTGAAAAGAAACTTGCATGTTGGCGTGCTACAAAATAACTTTAGTATATTTTGTTTTTTCATTTAAAACACAAAAAACAGGGAAATATATAGTAACTCGTATAGACTGACCCTGTTTGAAATATAAAAGAAATCATATTACTAAAGTCATCATTTAGAAATTAAATAAATCTGATTAAATCAGCTGTTATATTCGCTCCGTATACTACGTTACTCTGTTACTGGTGTAGTAACGTAGTATACGGAGCGATCATAACAGCTGATTTTAATCAGATTGGAAATGAATTGTGAAACTTAAATATATTTAGAACGAAAAATTGTATCATCGCTTTTTTGTTGATCAGACAAATCACAAAACTAAAATCGAATTATTACGGCAGTAACAATTTGGTATAAAATTTCATTTGAAATAAAAAAAATCATATTACCGACCCACAGAGCAGCCCATCGCATCCCCAGTGGCGGATAGGGGAAACCCTCTCGTTGGGGAGTTGTCAGGTCATAATACGGAAAGCCTGGCCGCGGACCATAGTGGGTAACGTGTTTGGAGAGTGCCACGCTCCTTGCACGATAAAGATCCCTTTTGTAGATTTCGAAAAAGAGTAGGCTCATTGTAGCCGCTACAAAAGGCTAAATTCTCCGACCCTACCCAGTACTCCATACTTTTTCTAGTGACAGTCAAAATTTTGTTCCCTGTGTCCCATCCCACCCCTTTTCCATTGATTTATTGTTTGTTAACTTGTTCTCGTCCTGAATATAGCTGAAATACAGCTCGCTGGACGTAAAACAATCAATCAATCAATCGTAAGACAGTTTTCGTTGAACGCCTTAAGTCAGTCCTAAGATCATCCTATGTATTATCATTACACTATATAAGGACATATCTAATGAAACTTTCGATGACACGGTCCCGGGATTTAGTTGGCATTTTGAGCTTCTTTTAATTGCGTCATACTGCCAAATAAGAACTGTATGTATGCAAATCAAAGAGAGACAAATCGTATGATTAGAAAATTAAAAAAAATTAAAACTGTGATTTGGCTTATTAGAGAGCCTATCAAACTTTAAATGGCTATACCGGAAAATTATAAGCTACCTAATTTACCTCTGATATTTTACCAAACATTTTATTTTAGACAGTTGCTATTTGTCCGGCTAGAAGGAAAAATAGCTATAAGACTATTCGTCCGGCTAGTCGGAAAAATAACTATGACACTATTTGTCTGGCTAGCAGGAAAAATATCTGTGACACTATTCGTGAATTTGTTTTTTTTTATATTTTATTTTATTTATTTTTATAAACCTTTATTTTAATTACTTTTACTTAAAATTCTAAGGAAAAATAGCTATGGCATTTTTTGTCCGGCTATCCGGAAGAACAGTCTCTAGGCTATTTGTCTATATATGATCTTTAGAATAACTTCTGGTTTATTTGTCCGTTGAGCTTATTTTGTCATGCTCTACCAATGGCCAAGTTTCGATGAATTCAAGACTCGTGATTTATTGGTTAGGATCTTAGTTTAAAGTTAATTACCCTTCCTGACAGTATCTAGCAGGAATATCTTTTGTAAAATTTCACATTTTAGCTAATTTCAAATTGATGGATTCTTAAATGTAATTCTTCTTATCGCCGATATCACCATCTTCAGCCATAGCACGAGAGATAAGAGAAGGACACAGGCTTCTACTGCTGCTGGACGTTAGTGACATGCGCATTCAGGACGGGAACAAGTTAACAAACAATAAATCAACGGAAAATGGGGGTGGGATGGGTCACAGGGAATACAATTTTGACTGCCACTAGAAAAGTATGGAGTTTGGGGTAGGGAAGGAAAATTTAGCCTTTTGTAGGGGCTACAATGAGCCTACTCTTTTTCGAAATCTACAAAAGGGGTCTTTATCGTGCAAGGAGCGTGGCACTCTCGAAACACGTTACCCATTTCGATCCGCTGTCAGGCTTTCCGTATTATGACCTGACAACCCCCAAACAAGAGGGTGTCCCCTATCCGCCACCCAGGGACCCGCTGGGCTGCTCTGTGGGTCGAGCACTGGGAACCCTCCCAGTATGGTCCTTGCGCATTTCTAATGGCCGGACGAATAGCGCAAGAGCTATATTTCCGGCTAGCCGAACAAATAGCCACTCTGTTTATTTTATGTAATAACATTTATTCACAAGAGTACAAATGTGTTTGTTATTTATTTCAAATACTTTATATTACATCATATTTTTGTTAATAATCAGGGTATAGCGACAATGTACACAAGGCTGGCGACAAAGTTTTATTAGCACATTGTGTGGACCACAGAACAAACTTGACAGTTGGAAGTAAGTATATCTCAATATACTTAAGATAATATTGATGGGACTTAAGAAGAGTCAGTTTTAACTGTTTTAACTGGCTCGGCATGAACTGTGTTGAAAAGAAAAAAAATATAACAAGAAGGAATCTGGCTGCTGAAATGTGTGTGAAAAATTGTAGACTAAGAGAATTATAAAATCATAGACATCGATGATAAAAACGCATGGTCTAGGTAGTTAGCCATTTACTATTTACGATTGGCGCGTCATCACTGAGGTTGCGAGTTTGGGACCGACTTCGGGGCAAGGGGATGTCGGTTCCAACCTTAATTACAAATGTTGCCAGGTTTACTGCAGAAAGTAATAATTCGCATTGGCGTTCTCTCCCAATAAAAACTGGACGTCAAACTATAGCTGAAAATTGCTTAAAGTGGCGAAAAAAACCACCATGCAAGCAGAAAAACCAGAGTTTTTACAACCATTATGTTACCTGATTTGCAGATTATTTGCTATATTAATTTTAAAATCTGATCTGTAACTATAAAACTAAATTTATGCCGCCATTTTTGTTTCAGACGTGGCAATGGTTCCTGGTAGCACAGATGCAATTACCAAAGCATTCGCAGCTGAGGAAGTGAAGGCCAAAGAACTAGTTGATAGATATCTAAAGGAATGTAAAAAACTCGGGGTGGGTGACTTTAAAATATTCTGTACACAAATACTTCAAAGCCACAATATATATTGAGCAAAACAATGGAATACACGTGGGTATACATTGTTCATTTAGAAATGTATAAATCTTGTCAAATTACAAAAAGCAAACAGTATCTTTGACACCAGCTTACTTTAAATAACTGTTTCACGACAATTGATAACTAAATTTAATTTAATGTAATTGCATTATGTCAACGAAGGTAGCACGATTGTCCATCTTGTTTTGATATAACTGTTTATACAACCAGTGGCAACACTTTCTTAAAAACCCGTATACCATAATATTGTTCTAATAAACATTCTACGTTGTTTTAAGTCTAAGGATTAAAACCTGCAACGAGTAGATTTATAAAAAATAGTATCCTTGCAAAAGAATATTCCTGAAAATGACATTTTACAATCCCGAAATTCAGCAAAAAATGTCCAAAGAGATAAATAAGAAATAAAACAAAAAAGAAAACTAATTTGTTTGTTTGTTTGAATGGTTTTTAACGCCACTTTCCGCAATTTTCAGCTATATCATTGCGTCCAGTTTTCAGAGGAAGCCTGAGTACTGGGGGAAAAATCCCGACCTTCGTTAGGTAAATTGGCAACACTTATCAATTAAGATTCGAGTCGAGCGCACACTACCCGCAATGAGACTCGAACCCACAACCTCTGTTTTGACTGACCAAGTGATCAATAGTTGACGAACTACCTTAACAACTCCGCCACTGCTGCCCAACGAGAAAATAACGAACTAGATATAAGCTTTTATTAGCTCGTTTCCGAATCCTTTGCGTTTTTCATGTATATGTCTGCTTGTAACTTTGTATGATATTATTGAAATAAATATGTTTAAACTAAATATTGAAATACAGGTAAAAATGCGAATTTAATACGACATGATGACGTCTGTGAATTGATTTTATTATTAATATATTTAGCTTGAGGCAGAACCGTTGAAGATAGTCGGAGATGCAGGAGAAGGGATCGTTCAAGCTTCTAAGGACCAGAACGCAGAACTAATCGTAACAGGTTGCCGAGGACTTGGTCAGATCCGTAGGACTATGCTAGGAAGTGTTAGTGACTATATTATGCATCATTCTGAGGTTCCTGTCTTCATTTGCAGGCATTAATATAGGAGAACCAGTAAAAGCTTTCTTTACTGTCTACTTTCATTTGAAGATTCCCCAATAAAAAGGTTAAATATTTAGTTGCTGTTTTATGCTACTCGTATCTAATTTTATGAGTTTCTAAGTATCTACTTCGGTATAAGGATAATACACTTAACACCACTAGTTTACATAACCTCCAGCGCAATACACTGTAAGCATTATATGTGTCTTAATCTGTTCTTAAACATTTTAATTACTAAATAAAGTTAACATTATTTAAATGTTGATATCTTGATTTTACGCTTAAACAAATTTAGGTGTATTTCACAATCGCCGCCATCTTTGATAGTTGATTTATTAATGTTTTACACCTATAAATATTTCACTTTATACCGTTAATACGTTTAATTTCATGAATACCAATTTTCATGGTTTTGATGTTTTGACCATTTAGTTCCCCACCCGTTCAATATTACCAGAAACGTTTGGTTTTCACAAATATTCAAAAGATCCGACTGATCTTTACAATAGACCGATTACCAACTACAAACTATATTGTGGAGGTAAAACATTGTATCTCCTTTACTCCTCATCAACACGAGATTAAAGGACTTGAACATACAGCAGATAGAGGCAGCATTCGTCCGCAAATGGCCGATTTCTGGTACAGATGAGCTCACGCGCAAACATCTGTACTTGCTGCGTCATCTAACCAAAACGCCAGAAACAAGAACGTTGTTAAGGAAGCATAACAATGTTCTTGTTTGACGTTCTAGTTTCCGGCGTTCTGATTGGATGTCAGAGACAATAAGAGAAAGCTTTATTTTCATTCGGCACAATATATAACAATATAACACAAGCTCTTTATAGCCTTTTACCGAATAAGAACACACAACAAACTAGTCCGAGAATACTCTGCCGTCCAACGCTTTTTTTTTGGGTGGGGTCCCACGCACAAAAAAAAAAGCGTCGGACGGCAGAGGCTTCTCGGACTTACAACTAACTATTCAAAGACACAAAAGGCATACATAACAACAATAATTTGCGTAAGACATACATATACATATGACATGACAATGCGACAATAAGGCATAAGACAATAAATATATATATGAAAACACAAAACATACGTTTACATTTTAGGCACATAAAAAGCAGTGACAAAATAAAACTAGCAGAGGTTAGAAGTGTTTATGACATATAAACTAAAAGCACACATAAGAGAGCACTATGTATGTATTAGCAACATGCTGTTAAAATTCTAAAATGCACCATGAGAGCATATATATGTATATATAAGTGAGTAGCATAAAACAATAAAATTATTTACTTGCGAATGGAACAGCGGCACTCCGTTCCATTCCAGGACTGAATGAGAGACTTAAATTGAGAAAAATTGTTTTCAGCCCTGAAATGGTCTGAAAGGCTGTTCCACAATACAGCAGCAGCATAACGAAAGCTTTTCTTACCATATGTAGTTGATTTTACATGAGGTATGTCCCAAATATTGTTATACCTGAAATTATATTTAGACTGTTTTACATTTACAAGATTATGTAAGCACACTGGTGAAAGTTTGTTTATTATTTTGAAAGTTTCAAAAGCCATAGCTCGCTGACGACGAATCTGTAAGGAAGGCATCTTTGAGTTTTCCAAAGTTGGTCATATGAGCTTGAATAGTCCTCATAAACAAAGCGTAGTGCCCTTTCTTGCACGTTTTCAATTTTTTTGAATTCCTTTCTGTACAAAAATGCCATGTCAAAGTTAAAATTACTGAGAATGAAAATATGAAAAATTGTGAGTTTGCTGAGTCTGTCCAAAAATGGTCCTAAACGTTTTAAAATGTTAAGTTGCTCTGATGCCTTCCTGCAGACATTGACTATATGAACATCAAAGTTTAACTGATAATCAATACCTATTGCCCAATAATTTGACAGTTGATTCACAAGATATGGTTGCACTTTGGATATTTATACATGGATTTTTTGAAAACGTTTTCTTTCCAACAGCTAGAACTTGAAATTTTTCTGGATTAGCTTGCATCGTATTTACTTTAAACTAATTTATAAGTTATACAGAATCTGTTTGTAAAGCAGAGGTCAACTCATCATAATTTGGACTACAAAAAGATAAAGTATTGTCATCAGCATAGTTATTTAGGGATCCATGTTTAACACTGAAAATATATCATTGATAAAAACATTAAATAGAAAGGGTCCCAATATAGATCCTTGGGGTACACCCTTATGGATATCAGCCCAACTGCTAATAATGTTGTTAATTTTTATTTGTTGTTTTCGATTTGTAAGATATGATTTAAAGAGGGAAACTGAATGTGGCAAAACATCATATGCCGACAATTTGTCTAGCATAAAACCTTTTCAGAAATTTTTGAAAAAATAGACAGCACACTGACCGGCCTATAATTTGACTTTTCCAAAGGAATATTTTTCTTATATAAAGGGTAACTTGAGGGAAAACAGAATGATTTATAGATAAGTTTATTAACAAAGTTAAATTTGGAATTATAGCCTCTTTACAGTTTTTTACAATCCTGGCAGGTATGGCATCAACTACTGTTGCCTCTTGATATTAATTTTTTTTATAATCTTTTCAACATTATTTCCATTTACATTTGAAAAACTAAAGTGTTTGTTTACATCCATTTGTTTTTTTATTTCTAGTATACTTGGGTGTTGTACGGGGTCATAACCCATATCCTTTTCAATACTATTTGCAACAGTTAAAATGTTCAAATACATCTTTAGTATTATTTACAATTTTGTCATCCTCACATAAAACAATCTTTTGTTCACTCCCATGGCATTTGTTTGAAAAAAAAGTTAAATTGTTGTCCAAAAATTTTTATTTTTACATCCACCCGTACAGCGTTCTAGAAAATAGTTTTTCATTGATTTTTTCTTTATTTTGTTCACAAGATTTCGTTGTCGTCTATATTTTTCCCAAGTTTTGTTGTTTTTGTTTTTAGTAAATTTTGAAAAATACAAGTGTTTCATATGTATAACAGACCCGAGTTCGCTGTTCATGCATGGAAGTGGTTTTTTTCGGAGGTTTCCTAGTTTTGTCTAGTTTTGATGGGTGCATGTTTGTCTAGAACATTTTAAAACTCCAATTCATAGTTTTCATAGACTTTGTGCAACTGTTCTTGTTCTGATATGTTGTGAGGTATTTGTATGTTTATTTTTGCTATATTGTTGTTGAAATCAGTGATGTCAAAGTTTCTGTAAATCCTGTACTTAATGTATTCTTGTTTTGGTGGATTAACATGACCTTTAAGTGTAACAGATATCAGGTTATGGCAGTCACTTAAACCAGTTGGTATGTTTGTAAAGTTGTTAGAAAAATCATGTCTTTCATAGATGGGGGTTTGTAAAGTCCCATGTCAAACCACTATCTATCATTAATATAAACTTCTAAACACATGTTTTCAAAATCTATAGACTCTACGTTACTTTTTCTACTACAGGGAAAATCAGAGTTTAATAATGCCATCAAACCACCGCCTTTACTATTTCTATCTCTACGGAAAAAGTTTATAACCATCAATTTTAAAAAGACTATCGTTGAATGAAATGTCTAATTTAGTCTCGGATATAAACAGAAGATCAACTAACTTTTCATCTAAAAGTTCTCTAATTTCAATAAATTTGTATCTTATACTGTTGATGTTTATATGGGCTACAACAAAGTTTCTAGGGTGATTCTTTCTGCCTTCTCTGAGCTTATCAAACATCGATCCATCTAGATTTTTTTCTAAGGTAGTTTGCTTATCTGAGGAAGATAGGGTAGTTTAAGTTGCTTATGCTCTGAGTGTTTAATTCACTTGTTTCAGTTTCCTCCTCGAAGAAGGAATCGGCGCTGTGAAAAGTGTTACACGTAACACAGGTCCAGGGTTCAACCGAATAACTGAGAATAAGATATTCGGGGGGTGATATGTGCACAACGAATGTGCCACCAATAGTTACACCTTTCGCACAATATGGCTCTGTGATTCTTTGCTACTGCCTTGGAGCAGCTACCACAGGGATGTTTGATGGGTCCTGGGTTCATAGACACATCACCACTTATTAAAATAATGATAAGTCTATAATGATGTTTTTCTTATTTAATTGGTCTCGAAAACTTTAAAAAAAAATCTGCTGTGTATGACGTTATAGTATATCATATGAAACTGATTTATCTGTAGGTCTATAGCAAGCTTGAACTCATAATGTTCTAGTACATTTCTATCTGCTTGAGAAAAAGACAATGGAGTCTAAAACAAATGGAGAGTCTATAGGATATAGCGATGTGAAAGTTGTTGGTTTACGGAAGAAATAGGTACTTTCATACGCTTTTGGGAAAGCCCGTGTGAACTTTCACTCGTGAAGGAATTTTTGTGTCTTTTAGCTCGTTTCGCTGCGCTCCTCTCGCGAAAAGACATAAAATTTCTATCACTCGTGAAAGATCAACCGGTCTTTCCCAATAACGTATGCAAGAACCTATTAATCTGATGGTTAAACATATATATGACTATGTGTATCTTCTATGACAAAGAAGGATTTTGATCTGACTGGACCTTAAATACATGTATTGAGTAATATAACGATATCAAACGTGGAGTTCTTCCGATGATACATTTACTTATCCTTCGACTCAATTGTCAATACATAATTTAGCTTGTTTGCGTTTTCGGTTAAAGTAAGCTTTTATAAGGCAATAATGTAGCTCATCATGGTTCAATAAGCGCCTGCTATCATCACGACGAAAACGCAAAGCAAACGTTCGTAACAATAGATATTTTTTACTGGTTTTAAACAAGGCAGTTAATCTATTCTTTACAGGGAACCCTTTGTACAAACTGTCTTTACAGTACAGAGATTGTACTAAGACTACTCAGACAAGGATATCAACATCTGACAATGGTGGTTGTGTATTTGAACATCACGTTTATTCAAATAACTATACATTCAGTCTAAGTGCTAATAGTGGAATTGAAACTGAAATGTATTAGTAGGCTAAAAGTACGCCTTATCTTCATTTAGTGTGTAAATGATGAAACAAACTACCTTCTAATAAAAGCTTTTGAAGTCGTTTATTGAGGTCACAGGTTTGAATAATTTCTGATAACGCTATATGCAGAAGACTAATTGAAAAGACAAAAACTTTTTTTTTGGACTTACAAGCTTATTTGCTAAAATATGCATCATTCCGTAAATGACCGATTTCGGGTGCATATGACCTAATTCGGAATTCATCCTCCTACTGGATGGAGTGAACAGGATAGACATCTAATTTTGTATTCAATAATCTTTCTTTCACTTGAAATTTCATATATGTAGCATTTACGCGCATAAGGCTTAATTTCATAAAATTGTCCACAAAATTTATCTAGAAATTTAACCTTAAAGTTTAAGAATGATTTTTCTACTTCCATTACAAAGTTGTAATCATATTGTACCACATTACACACTTTAGGAAGTGCTTCCACTGTAAAGACATTGACTCGCAAAAAATTCCTTTTCCGTAGTTATGCCTTACCTTTCAAAATATACTCTTAAGCAATAGTAGTTAAAAGCAAAAGCCGAATCAAAAGAGAACATTGGGACTATTTTTTCATGCTTCCATGTAATGAAATTCACCGAAAAATTCATCCCACTAAAAGTATAATGACCCTTACAGACGGGCTTACGCGGTAATTTTTACTCGCTTCATCTAATCAAAACGCCTGAAACAAAGAACAGGCGCGTAGCTCTTGCCAAAAATAGATACATGGACTTTGGATATTAAGACCAGTATGCAGTCAACACTCAACAGCTAGCGATACAAATAAAATGTATTTAAAGTAAAGTGTGACTGTGTTTGTTGTCTTGTCTTCATAACCTTTTTATGGTCGGTTCATGTGCCCATTGGTTCGTTGGTTCGTTAGTCATATCTTAACCTTAAATGTTACCTGTGTATAGTATCTTTAAATTGGATAAAAATCTTTGTTTTATATGAGATCCATTTGTTTTGTTTGTTTTTGTTTGTTTGAATGGTGTTTTAACGCCACTTTCAGCAATTTTTCAGCTATTTCATGGCGTCCAGTTTTTATTGGGGGAGGAAGCAGGAGTACCCGGAGAGAACCCCCGACCTGCGGTAGGAAAACTGGCAATCCTTGTCAATTAAGATTGGAGTCGAGTACACCCTGCCTGCAGTGAGAATCAAACCCGCAATCTCAGTGTTGACAGACCACGTGGTCAATGATAGACGAACTACCTTGACCACTCGACTACCATGCTATACAGAAAAAAAGGTAAAAAAAAACGTTCGTTTTTGTCATTTAATTTATGTATAGATTAAACTCATTAGAACCCAAAATGCAGGAGCTTCCGAGGGGCTTCGCCCGCCTGGTTCGCCTAACAAATTTGCGTGCACATGGCACAAGGATCAGCTACGCCCCTGAAGAACGTTGTTATAGTTACATAAAAACGTTCTTGTTTCGGGCATTCTGAATGGATGTGAACTATTAAACATAGGAGAGTCTATAGAATATTTTTATACAAACGTTGTTGGTTTACAAAAGAAGATTGGTACTTCATGCGCTTTGGGGAAAGCCCGGGTGATTTACCACTCGTTAAAGTATTTCTAGCACTCGTGGAAGATCACAAGTCTTTCCCTGAAACGTAAGAACATATTAATCTGACATCGAATTCAAATGTCAAGGTCAAATTTTAAACCATTTAACATTTTATGATACAAGGCGTTAATGATATTTAAACGCTAGGATCCATTTGTGACAACTATAAAGAAGTCACATATTCTTTACATCGCTTTTTATAGAACGATAAAAGAAAGTTTCCATTGCCAACCTACAGAGGTGTGCAGCGCCTTTCTAAGTGGAGGTGGGGGGGTGGGGTAGGGCAGCGGACTTACTTGAATCTTATAGTGAGGAACATGTTGGGAAGGTGACTCAACTTGCACGGTAATGCCCTCTTTAAGTTTTCGAAAAATAATAAGCCCATTGCAGCTGCTACAAGACTACATCTTTCGTATCTGCCAAATATTTTCGGTTTTTTGGTCCTATCCATCGCCTGAATTGTTTTATTTTAAGTACTTTAAAGATAAAATACTGATCGCAGGGCGTTAATCAATTATTCATTCATTTGTTTAAATACAATCACCTTCCGACAGTGAATAATGATGACTAAACGAACAATAATTGTGAAAATTTCCATTCTTAAAGTAAGGTTTTTGACACAGTTTTCATCCTCAGGGTTGTGTTATAACGAATTATCTAAAACTATCATAAATACAGGGTGTGATTGCATTATCATATACTATGTGATATCAACAGTTCAAGGCTACTATTAGTTTAGGTAGCTGTATGAAAAATGGCTACAACGGCACAGAAAGAAAGAGTATGCTTAATTGCTGTAGATGGAAGCAAGCATGCAGATTTGGCTCTGAAATGTAAGTTAAGCACAATTTGACTGCTGAAACACTCACTGCAGCTCTACTGAGGTCTAACCATAAACGATATTCATCCATGTATAGGCATTTAAAACTAGTAAACGTTTCATGGCCGTACGAGTTAAACCTCTTGGAATAGCTTTCGTTGAAATGAATTTGCACATAAGTTATACAATTATAGCTATCACCAAGTTATAACAACTGTTTCGTTCATAGTTTATAGTAACTGTTGATGAATATTCTGTAACACATTTTGTAGACTATCCAGTAAAAGAAATCTACAATTTCAAATTCAACGTCAAAATAGAATTGTCAGGTATTATAAAACCTGCAGAAAGATATGTTCTACTTTAATAGAACAGAAATTATTATTCGGATGAAATGCATAGCCATGATCTCAAGGGCGTTCAATATTTTACATATATTCAACGTCAGGCCTTACCAGGATAAGATTAACCACTGCCGACCGAGCTTTAACCTTTCAATGACTGATATTTTGTATTCATAATAGTATTATATGAGGCGTGCATGTACAACACCTTAGTTAGTCGCAATTCAGGTAAAATTGTAGGATAATAATTTAAAAACAATTTTAAGCAAATTTGTGGATTCTTTCATATCAATTACCGCTTGTGTCATAATGCGATACCTATGGCTACACAAGTAAACACTAAGATAATACATACACCGGTGTTTATTTATATTACTATCATTGAGTCAATGCAAAGATAAACTTTGCGTTACCTACTTAATTCATATCGCATAATATAGTAGTTAAATTTCTTGAAAAGGTAGTTTCATAAATAAAGTCGTTATCGAAATACCAAAATCCAAAAACGAAATTTATAAATCTGGCTGAAAACCTAAAATGCGACAAATGGCCAAGCCGAGGTATCACGTGTCTTGTCACTTGTAAAAATCTTACTGAAGTCACGAACGAAAGGAGAAAACTTACCTAAAATTATTGGTCACCATTTGTTTGACAGATATCACATAACGACCTATTCATGAAAGCGGTAATAAAATGTACGGAAAGGTACGTTAATCTGACTGTCGGCCATTTAGTGAGCACTGTCAAGGAATGAATTGCAGGGACGGGAATATCTTATAACCTTTCATACAACACAGGTCCAAGAATGTTTTTGTTTGTTTGTTTGAATGGTGTTTTAACGCCACTTTCAGCAATTTTTCAGCTATTTCATGGCGTCCAGTTTTTATTGGGGGAGGAAGCCGGAGTACCCGGAGAGAACCCCCGACCTGCGGTAGGAAAACTGGCAATCCTTGTCAATTAAGAATGTAACTTACTTCAAATGCACAACATCAACAGTAATGAATATTACAAACCACTGAAATTTGGCACATGACTTGTTAGTTTATTAACATGAAAAAAATGTATCACAGTCAGATGACGTCAATTTTAAGGAAATATTTGTTGTGGCAACATTATTCTGTAGCATAGCACGTACTTGTCTCAGTAAAGAATTTCTTAAATGTATGTCCAAGAGCCTGATGCAGTTCTTGCAATTAGAGGTGTGTGTGACGACTGCAAAGCAACCAAAGAAAAATGTTCGTTTGGGTTTAAATATGTATTGGAACGGCAAAGGGAGCACATAAAGTTCAGATTATACTCAATAAGCAGAATATTACTATTGCTAATCGGAAATGGACAATTTATATTTATGATATGACTTAAAAATCTTTCAATTTCAGTATATAGATAGAAATACGTCAAAGAATTTAAACTTTTATCTCAAGATGATGTGGATAAATGCAATTAAAAAATTCAACAAAATGTTAATTGTTTACCGATAAATCACTATAACGTAGCTGCGAAAACATAGCTCTTATGGTCGCTGTTTTTTGCGACCGTAGATCTATGGTCGCAAAAAATCAATAACGTTAACAATTACACCATTTTTTGTCAATAATTAGGGTACAGTGACAATATACACAAGGCTGGTGACAAAGTTCTGTTGGCACACTGTGTGGACCACAGGAAACACTTGACATACGGAAGTAAGTATTCTTAGTCACGTGATTCGTAGTTAGTATACGAATTAAGTATTCAGCAAATCTCAGCTTTCTTCATAAGTATACTATAGGTAAACGTACGTGACGTTTACCTTTACGTCTACGATTTTTTGTAGAATATACTTGCTGCATACGAAAGTAAGTATACGACAGTGTCACATAAAAATTGTCACATTTTTGTTGCAATAAATCTAGATATCTGAAAACTAAATTGCTATTTTTATTCCTATCTATCAATCTATTTATGTACATAATAAAAGCTCATTTTTGTCTAAACGCTTTCTTTGCTTTCATGGCATGACCTTGTATACGTTTACATCACCACAACTAGCACAAGACGTCCACATATTTTAGTGTTTTCAGTTAGTTCTAAAAATAGCTATAACGATTTTACAAAGGTATGGAAGCCTTACTGTTACCATAAAATTACAAAAAGAAATACAATATATTATTCAAGATTTTATATACATTTTGAGCATGTTTGGCAGATTATAAATTCCAAAATAAAAAAATTGATTTCACTGTTTTAACTGGACAAATTTTAACTAAATAAAAGAATCACTTAAATGAATAATTATTAGAATATGTCCTAATTTTCATTTAGAATGTTTAGCAAACTAATTTTAAATTCACATGATTCCTGGCAAAAAAGTCAACTTAAAAGATCTGTAAAACATTAACTACAAAATAAAACAATAATGTAAAAAAAGGCAACAGTTTGTAAATATAAAATTCATCTTCGAGATTATTTTGCTTGCATTGTAAACAATGACATAGGCAGTAGAATCTATCAGGTCTTCTTACAACTCTAACATCGCAACAGTACTTTAAATATGTCCAATGTTGACAATCCTCGAATTCACATTTGGTCCAACAAGTAGAAATCAATGAAACACTGTTATGAAGTTCGTAAAGCTTGCCACAAATTACAAACAGAGGACAAAGTATCGTCACTGTTTTGTTTATCAAAGTCATCATCATCATCTGATACAACTTTTTTCTGCAGTTCTGAACATTCTGGTTGTTGTGATTCGGTTTGTTTCTCGGGATTCTGTTTCTTACTGGAATAAGAAGTTGAAGTAGCTGTTGCCTTTCGCTTTGTAGAAGATTAAGTTGTACTGAGACTAGGTTTTTTTTTAATTCGATTCAGATTTTTCCATGTAATCTATTATTTCCTTTCTGGTTTCTGGTTCCCTGATTTCCTGCGACTACTTTATAGATTGAGCGTCTTTCTTCTTTGGTTGTTTTTTCTTGGGTGCTGAGTTTTTTGCAGTTATAAATGTTTCCTGATTTGCAGAAGATTCATTAATGGCTATATCCGAGATGTGAGTGGTTACAACAGATGATTTGTGTCCAACTGAGCTGTTATGTTCTGTGGTTTGTGTGACAGAAATATCAACATATGTGGCTACATCCTGAACCTTTTTTTTGGATTTTATTTCTTAATCTTACTTTAGAATGTTGTCAGCTATTGCAAATAAAGATGGGTAAATAGCATTAAAATCCAAAGGGCAAACAACAGATTTACGAAATGCAGACTGTAGGTTCAGTGGAGATAGAGCAGAACTGTAAGACTTGCAAGCAATTGAACAAAGGTTGTATCTGTTTATTACTGCTGATTGGGTTCTTTGGAACTTGTGACCTTCGGCACTATGCTAGTATATTTTTGATAATGGCCACAACAACCTACATCCATAGGTTGTAAAATGTGGCTGGTATTTGGTGGCAATACATACAGTATGATTTTATTCTCAATAGCCCAATCAATAATATCAGGGGTAATGTGAGTCATATGACCATCATATAACAGCATAATATATTGGTTCTGCATTCCAGTTACATACTTGATGAAATGAGTTTTAAGGTAAGTTTGGAAAATTTCAGAAGTAGACTAACCTGATTCACTTACTGTTCCATCAGAACCAGGTGTTGCCCCTTCAAGTAGTTCCTGCCTATTTCTCTGGCCAGCAAAATGAAGTAAGGAGGTATTTTCTAACACAAAGCACTCCAACATCCAATTACAGGTTGTTTTTTTATTTCTCTGATGTAATAGTTGATGGCTGGTATTCTGATGAAGCAACTACATTTGGTGCTTCATAATTACTTGTCAGACCTTTGTCATCGACATTATATAAATACGTCAAGGTTTGTCTTAAAGGTAATTTTTGTCCATTATACGGCCAACTTCATCAAAATACCTGTCAATTGACTCCCTGGATGGTGCCTTTGCCCTCAGTTCTGAAATAGTTCTTAGTCTCCAAACCTTTAATTATGGCCATCTTCCCATAAAACTGTAGAACCACATCAAGGATTAAGGCTTGTCTTCTTTGGTTTTAATTTCAAAATGAACTGTATATTCTGTACCCAGATCCACAACCTCTGCTCTTGTATATTATCCAACAGCTCCAATGTTTTCAATATGCTTTACGAGCCTTGCCTCTTGTTCACTATCAAACATTGGCGTAGGACCTGACTTCATTGTGTCAATGAAATTATGCCCTAAAACTATGCTGTACTTCCGTGCAGCTTTAGCAAGACTAATTTGTTTTCAGCAACATCAAGGTAAGCATTTGTTAATTTTGTTGGTGAATGTGCCTTGTATTTCTGTCGTTTCAGTTGAACTTGCAATAAATAAGGAAAACAAATCATGTTTAAATGTGTTTTGCATAATTAAAAAAAAATATTTATAAAAAATGTAAGATGGCAGTTTTAGCGTTCCGTAGATTTTTTTATTTGACAAGGATACTAACATGAAATGGAGTGGCAGACGACACTTGGATTTGTTACAATAATTTGAACTAAAAGCTATTTTTGGACGATCAAAATTACATCTATAAGGTGATAAGACAAATCTGAAATTTGGAAGATTTGGAATAAAGATTTAATATCTTGCTAGAAATAACAAAATTTATCTTACAAGATAGCGTAGTAGGGGTTTCCTCCATCTATCGTAAATGTAAGTGATGGCGTAATACGCTATAGAGCGTGCCGAATATTTTCACCGTTCGGAAGTTCACAAACTTATGTGTCCACGAAAATATACGAGGCACGTAAAAATGTGTGTTTTGTAAAACGCTACACTTGTACAATACACAGGCAACAGAAGCGATCCTACAAAACACACACGTACAAACACGGACCAAACAAGTACAAATACATTAAGGGAAGTAAGCAAGACAAAGCAAACGGAGAAATGATACAAATGAGAACACACAAGGTATATCTCAACAATGAGCATTTAATATGTACATCGCCTCGGTTTAGTTACGGTGGGTTTGTATGTGGATTCTGTAAAAAAAATTATAGTAGTCCGATTATAATTTTTCATTTGTCTACAACAATTATTAACATCAATGCAATTATTTGTTAGCTTTTTTAATATATCCAGAACTTTTCTGTTTTCTACCTTGTTTCGTATGTTTTAAGATTTATGTTATTAAAGTAATTATTAATTACTTTTTTAATGTTCTTTACAAGTATTGAGCCAAATGTTTGTTTTTAGCTGTTGCAATGATTCCTGCGAGTCCAGATTCCATGACCCAAGCATTCATATCCGAGGAAAAGAAAGCCAAGGAACTAATAGAAAAGTATCAAACAGAATGTACAAAACTTGGGGTAATGAAACTTTTGTGCTGCATAAAAGTTTAAAATTGTTCTGTATACAGATTTTTAATTGATTGATTGATTGATTGATTGCCACTATAAAGGTATGTAGGATTGGGTAGGAACGGAGTTTTGTCTTTTGTAGCGGTTACAAGCGCCTTCTCTTTTTTTTAAGTCTGTATAGTGGGTCTTAATCGTGTAATGAGCACAAATACTTTACACTCTACTATCCACTGTCAGTCGTTCCGTTTTACGACCTAACAACCCACAAAGGCCCACTCTATCCGCCATCTGCTAGGCAGCTCTGTGATCAAGATTTTTATTGTATTACAATTTAAACTGTTGTATTTAATTTTTCCTATATTGTATTGAAAGGTATGCAGTAAAAGAAGGGTATGTGCGATGCTATCCTGAAATAGGCTGTTGTTTACTTCCTTTCGCCTAGCTTTTAATGTAAAGTCGATCTTGTGATATTATGCTATGCAGGCATGTGTACTAACTTCTGAATAAAGGAAAATATTTACATTACATTGTCCTTCATCGATATCCAAGATTTCTATTGGTTCAAACCGTTACTGATGATGTGGAATCATTTTTTTGCATTTCTCAATGAAACGTGTAGCCCAATCGGATCACCTCGGTTATTTCCGCATATACGGAAATGGCCGAGAGATGTTCCGATTGACGTCGTCTTTATGGCATCCAGCAGTACCTTGCAAAATTATGACCAAATATTGCAAAAACGCACACTCTCGGAAGGTCCAAACACAAACAAGCTTTTGTGGCAACTTCTATAAGAAATAATATTATCACTCTTTTTATTAATATTTTTAGTTTGAAGCTGAAGCGGTAAAGGTAATAGGAGATGCAGGAGAAGGAATCATTCAAGCTTCTAAGGAGAAGAACGCAGACCTCATTGTAACCGGTTGTCGAGGACTTGGTCAGATCCGTAGGACTATGTTAGGAAGTGTTAGTGACTACATTCTACATCATTCTGACGTTCCTGTATTTATATGCAGGCATTAAATTGGGAAATAAGCTTTTTAATGTCATTTTAAGATTCCTTAATTAAAGTTGTACATTTAATTTTCACATGGTACTTTACAACTGAGGACAATATCCTTCTCCTAGATTATATACGGTTTACTTTAAATATTACAATTTTATATACAATTGTTTGTACTACTTCTGTATACTGGTATTGCACTCGAGTAATCTTTTCAATATCAACGCACCAATTTTCTCCCATGGTATGACCAACCGCAGCTTGTAAAACAAGATCTCAAGCGCAATGTTTTGTGCAACATTTCTAGAATTATTTAAATGAACACAAACTTATTCGGTCATTTTTAAGTTAAATAAATTACTTTTATGGTAAATATTCAGGATGTAATATGGAATTTTAAGAACAAGACAAACTAAAACTGCGATATTCTATTGGTTGAATAATTACTATTTTTACTGTCGACTGGTTTCATATTCGTATGAGGTAGAAAAAGAAGTTAGCCTAATCTTTAACATTCAAATGTCACGCCTCGTATCTTTACATAATTAACGACTTGAAATTCAAGCATACCACAAGCAATTTATTTCATATCATCACTTTCTGATGGAAATGGGCGAAAAGGACCGATTGAGATCCCCTTGTACAACGACAAACTGCTGAAACAGTTGCTATGAATTTGCGTGTCTCTATCTGCTTCACAAATAACCCAGAATTTGTTTACATTTTAGCAATCTCTTTCTGACTTTTTACAGCGATTAACACATTTTAGCTTAACGTTGACTATTCGCTTCAGTAACCTTACGCGTGCCACGTGTGGAGCGAGCAGGAACTGTTTATCCTTCCGGAACACCCGATTACGTCTAGATTTCAGTGGAATTCGTGTTTGTCGTGTTTGGTTTTCTGTTTTTGTTCTCGGTAGTTTTTAGGGGTGTTGCTAGAAAACCCGTACATACCTACCCAGTTGACGCGACTGGTCTAACTTTTCTTCTATAAAAATAATATTTCATCGTAGTATTCAGAATGGCGCAATAATCCAAACTTTGTGAAGGAGCTTCGAAAAGTATATATAAAACATAAATAATCGTTATTAATTGTGAAATTGATCTTTGAAAGTATTGTCTTTGAACGAACTATGCTTTATTTAGATTAAAGTGTTGATTGTTGATAAACTGACATTTTATTAATCAAGGAATCAATTGGAAAGCGATCCCGAACGGAGAAAAAGGGTTAAAGAAAACAACGAGAGGGACTCTTATAATGCGGGACATCTGATTTAGGGTCTTTTTTCCAATTGGTGTTCGCTGCGTATGTGATGCATGCCGAATATGCCTTGCCCTGTTGTAGGGGTTTTACCCATGCACTCCATAACAGTCGGCTCCTTTCCCACTTCAGAAGTTGATACTGGAAAACGGACGAGATAGAATCAACTTGGAAGGGTTAATAAAACTAAAAAACTTTATGCCATGTCACTATATTCAATTATAAAATCATATTTATTGCAGTACAATTTAAAGGTTAACCAGTTCGATTCTAAAATTTCATTATATCAATGATTTTGATTCTGTCTTTTTGTCATGTAATGTACCACCTTCTTACAAAATCTAGTTAAATCAGATAATTGTTCTATAGACATTTTATGGGATTATGATTTAAATTATTGAGAAATATTAGGTCATAAATGCGTTTTGATTCTTTTCCAAATTTGTAATGTTACACTGTTTTTAACATATCATCTATCGTTTCTGTTAAACATTGCCAAGCATAAATGCGACTTATTTTAAAAAAAAAGAACAATTAAGAATGCATATATTTTAAGTTTTTTTAAAGATTTTAGTTTGATATAGTGAAACGTCGAATAAAAACTCATGCAAGATAATTAATATCAAATATTTTGTATAGTCCCGAGTAATAAAGTCATTTTTTATAAATATAAATAACAATACTTTGTTATAATTGTGTTTCGTAAGCGTTAATTTAGAAACAACACATCATCTCAGGTTGCCCCGTGCGGGATCCGGGTGGCTAAAAGAATAGACCGCAGTCGCGCTAGCTTGTCGTAAAAGGCGACTAAATAGCGCCCAGTACCCTGACCGGCGTGTCAGGTCGGTTTGCCTAAAGACCGACTGGGATGTGTGCCCCAGGTGGTTGAATGGGGTAACCCTGGCAAGCTGGGGTTGTCAGGCCATAATACGGAAAACCTGACCGCAAACCATATTAGTGCACCGTGTTGGGAAATATGCCACGTTCCTCGCACGTTAAAGAACGCTGCTGTAGTATTCGCTATGAGTAGGGATTTCGATCCCGCTACAGGAGGCTAAATTGCCCGACCCTATCCAACCTCCCATTTGCCAGTGGCAATCTAAAATCCGTTACCCCTTATTTCCTTGTGTCCCATCCCATTTTCATTTATCATCATTTCATGTTCATTTTATCATCCATTTCATGTTCATCGCCTGAATACTAGTATAGCTGAAATATTGCTGCTCGGGCGTTAAACACCATCAATCAATCAATCAATCAATCATCTCAGGTTTACAAATCCGAGTGTTTCTCTCAAGAGATGGTTGCAATTGTATGTTGTCTACATTGGTCAATGATTTATATACCTTATAGATAAAGTTCAGTTTTGGGTGAAAGATGTTTTGCTATGATAATTATTAAATATATACCGATAAAATGCAATATACACATTAAACTTTAAGATCGATTTATTTAGCTTCCGATGTGTCATCTGATGATATTTAATACTGGTAGGTATTTGCTGAAGTTGATGCTGTTTAGGCAATTCTTTTAATATGAAATAATGCTACACTTTGGATCTGAATTTAATGTTAAAAGTAGGAATGAATTCTATATTAATTGTATAGTAAAATGAGACGATGCTTTTTTCTCTATTACTTGTAGAAATTTATGTACCACTGGCATCATTTATGGTGTTTATATATCACAGTTGGACCGGTATACCTGTTGTACTGATCTGGGGAGATATAAAGTCTTATAATTTATTACACAAAGAATTCAGATTTCATAACTGTATAAAACGTGTATTATATTATTATAGTCATATGTGCAACCATGAAATACTATTAGAAGAAGGTAAGAACAAAATAATAAAAAAACCACACCAAGGAAACTGTCAGAAAAGCAATCAACAAATCAGAGCCAAAGAAACCGACAAACTTGAGAACCAACAACAAATAGTACAGCAACTACTTGTTATTTTTTAGCATACTTTTGCACCGGATCCATTGGACAACATTTAGTATCTAGCAATTTTCCAGTTTTCCTACCGCAGGTCGGGGGTTCTCTCCGGGTACTCCGGCTTCCTCCCCCAATAAAAACTGGACGCCATGAAATAGCTGGAAAATTGCTGAAAGTGGCGTTAAAACACCATTCGAACAAACAAACAATCTAGCAATTTTCGCTAATTTAATTCGTTCAGTTTTATTTAAACTGTGTAACTAGTCTAACCTTTTCACAGTTTTCTGATTTTTTGCCATTTTCTTACGATTTAGCTCCGAGGTCACTTTTTGATGGTAGGCGGTAAGATGATCCTGTTGACAGTTGAAGCAGCACTGCTGCTGACGACTTAAAACAATTACTAATAACTTAAACGTGTAAACAGTTTTATTAAAGATACAAACACGTATTAGTTAATTAAATAAGACGCGCAAACACGTGATGTCTTGGTGGATTGGTGTATAAGCCGGAATTCATGACACTTCGGCAAAATGTTTTTGAATGTTTTTTTTCAGCATCCAAATTATTTTGACCAAATAATTTTAATTTGAACAAAAACTAATAAGTCACGATAAAATGACTTGCAAGTCTGGCAAAGTTATAAATAAAATTTATAATATTGATATTACTTATGACAATAAATGAATATTTTAAAAGTTTGAAAAAATAAAGCACAAGGTACCCAACTTTTTCCGCCCGCTCGGCCCCCAACAATCGCCATACTATAAGCAGATTAGAACTACGTCAATGTGGCAAAACATTAATTCTCTCTCCGAACCGTTTTAATTTAAATATGGATAAGATAACATAAACTTACGTTTTATGCGAGGATCATAAATGACATAGTCCCTATAATTAAATAGTTTGTTTTTAATCAACTGCGTCAAAGTGACCATTAATTTTCAAAGTCATGACTTTTTTTTACATGATAATTAGCTACAGTACCATATCTTATATGTACTTTTTGTGATAGTTGACATGGTTTGGCACTATCGGCAGCTTCGTCCTGACAAGTCAGGGTTTCTGGTTTTTTTCGTAGTTGTGATTGTTTGGTGTTTGTTCTTTTTGACATGGAGGTTCTTTCAGCCCGGGAATTTATTAACTAATTTTGTCAGGGTTTCTTGAATGCGTGTGATTTGTAAGGACGCTGAAGGTTATCATAAGGATATTTGAATTTCGGTACATTTAAACACAAGTTTTACACACGAGTTAAAAATAGATATTCATTTGGTGCTCATAGACCCATTGAAATAATTAATCCTAGTAAGATTAACGATTTATGATGTTGTACATATTTTATTGTTATAGTACATTGTGACATCAAAACTGAAGTCAATATTGTACAGTTTCGTCTAATAATTTAATGCAAAAAGTAGTTTTTTCCAATCAAAAAATTTCCGTCACCATAGCGTTTTAAAACAAGCTGGTAATTTGCCATCGAGTTTGATCAGTAAAGTTAAGAGGAAAAAACTAAATCAATCATCTACAATTTCGTCTTCATGAAGGAATATCTAGGTGGTTGTGAGGGAGTTACCATGTTCAGCGCATGCCTATCGATCCGGTAGTCCATATAATCGTCTGATGAATTCTGATCGTTAACTTGTTTTTTCTGAGTGAGATCTTTTCCAGTCTCATTTTTGATGTTTTTCTGTGTTGGCGGTTTCTTTTTCTTAACCAGATGTTTAGATTCGTTGTCTGAGGGATTTACCGTTGATTTGCTGTAGTATGGGTATTCTTTTAAATCGGGAATCAGAGACAGCAAGGATAACAACGCTAGTCCTGTTGCAATCATGGACAATCCAGGTGACCAAGCTAAGAAGTATGGATAGTTTATTTGTAAAGTCCAAAATACAATTCCAGCCACTGGAAACATTTCTAAAATTTAAAATAATGTCAAACCTTAAATGCATATAGTAATAACTACAACTTTGTATGACATATATATTTATATGTTTAAGACTATTTTTTGTTGTTGCTGCCAAGTGTTACGGGAAAGTTTTGACAATAGTTCAGGTCAGTTTATGACGACGGACATTTATTATTAAAGCCATAAATACAAATATGTATGTTCACTGTGCAAGACGGATTGTTAGACGCAACCAATGTTGGTATCAATGCAATCGCGTTTTCAAATAAACAATTAAAATATTCAAATATTCTGCTAAAACCTAAAAATTGGGCGCATAGAATGTTGATAAATACAACAACCAAAAAAAAAATCACGGATTTTACGTTATTGAAAATCTTACCAGCTATAACAAGAAGAGTAATAGTAACCGCTGCTACAAGTCTAGTCCTGCTTCGATCTGACAACGTGTAAAAAGCATAAATCACAGCAATGATAAAAAACAATCCTGTTGCTGTTCCCTCGAATGCCTTGGTCAACGTAAAATATACTGCAAAATAGAAACGAACAGATAAATTAACAATTAAAATATATATGTCTTTCAGCAGAATATGTTTTATTATATCTTTTGAAGAAAATCAGCCATTTGTTTTGTGTTCTTGGAAAAATTTCTTTCTAAATCACATACATTGTTACAAAATTTGTTGATCTATACACGTAAAGAAATGGTTATTTAAGTAGGCTAAAGACCATTAATATTTTAGTAGACATTAGGATATACATTAATTTATTTAAAAAATATATATCATAATTAAATTAAGCAATTCAGCTTTTTCCCCATAGCACTATAACCCGCGTATATTGTTGATGCTGTAAGGAGTAGGTGTATGTTTTTTTCATTTTGTTGCTATCGTGATACGTTTCCGTGTTGTGAGTATAATAACAATAAAAACTGAAGAGATTAAAGCACTAGTTTAACACCGCCACATAATCTTGTGTGCATGCTGTTCCTATCCAGGATATTTATAACTTTGCATTGTTCTTAGGTAGTATTGTCTTGCATGTCGCTTATTTAATACTACTATCAAAGAAAAGGGAAGTTCACAAACAGAAAATTACAACTAGCTCTTCGTATTTGCTTGTAGTAAGTTACTTTCGATGTAGTCATGAAAACGAACCAACAAATAGGCAGAATATTATTGTTGGAGGTGTATTGAATTCATTCTCAGTAAGATATATAAACTTTTGTAACTCAATCAAAAGAGTGAAAGGACGTCATTCGAAATATGAAAATTACAATACTTTTCTAGTTTGGTTTTCTTCTCTTTTTTTGTAATACCCTTTGCAAAAAATCAGCTTCATATGAGTACAAAACCAATTCTGCGAGATTTGGTGGAGGATGGGAACGATTATTTTTACTATGAATTCCAATTTTCTGTTGAAATATGATTCCGGCATAAATTTAATAAACATATTATCGATTAAAAGTTCTAGATATTTGATAAGAACAATGTCGTAGTAATCACTTTGGCTTTTTACAAAATATACCGATAAAAAAGCGATAACTTAATATGTGTGTGACGACTAAACAAAAACAGATAAACAAGTCGTTTTAGACTTGCATTAGTGATTGCAGTATAACGGGTTTTAAGTTTTAATGTGTGAACACAACTTAAACGACTTCGAATTACATTGATGAGTAATTCTAAACTTTCAACAAGATTCTTGACTTCAAGAAACATGAAAGACACCAGTATTTACACAATATTTTTAAAACTAGTAAACTTGTTAACTTCTTGCCAATTGTAAAAGACTAACAGGGGTACAAATATTAAAATATAACTTAAAAAGTACCAGTAGATTCGATTAAAATTAAAAATTTAAGCTGATGATATGTACTCACACGACTCATAGGTACTTGGTGTAGTAAATGTAGAACACGCAGGTGTACAGTTTGTGGTCCACAGAAGCCCTACTCTTGTATCGATTCGATCCCTAACTGTGTTGTGAATCATCCAATAGTTTGACAGGAAAGCTGCAGACTGTAAGCCAAATGCAAGTATCATACAGATTAAACCGAATTTTGCCCAAAGGGATGCATCGCCACAGCACGCCATGATAAAATATGTACTGATATGAAAATAATATACTATCGAATGACTTTTTAAAACATTTAGTCTACCTTTTGAACTGGTTTTTAACCAGTTATATAAAATCTATCGCCGTTTTTTGTTTTATTTCTACGGAGAATCGAATGTCATGTGCCGTGTCATGGAAGAGAAGTCAACAAGTATTAAAGAAATACATAAATTATATTTGTTTTGTTCGTAACGGTAAAATTGTAAAGTTATACTTTTGAATTGTAATATTTTTGGTTGAACAAATGTCACATGTAACAATATATTACCATTATTTTACCAACGGGGATATCTGAAAATATAAATTTTATGAGAAGGAAACCGTTTTCGAGTTTTCTTCCTGTGAAATATTCATTTTGCTCGTTTAAAATAGATTGATATTGTGTGCTTGTCATTAGAAACTTTAATGCCATTTTGAAAAAACTTATTCTGTTTGCTTATTACAGGAGAAAAGTGGTAAACGGAAAAAAACTGTTAACAGATTGTTAAAACACATTAGTATAAATAAACAAAAATATCTACAACCCTTAACTGACAAAATACCGAGAAATGAACGACTTCCAATTAAAACCCCCAATAAAAATACGCAATGCATTAGACTATCACAAGATACATGGAGTTCACACGACTCACACTTGCCCAATTAGCAATACATGACTGTGTCCACTGTGGGGTTCACCACTGGTTGCCACCCAGTGCAAAATTCTTGTATTTACGTTCGAAATAATGCATTTTTAGTGGGAGGTTCAAATGGAAGTCTTTCCGATAATTTCTCTGTACTTTGTATGTTTATGAGAATAAAGTATAAGTATTAGTAGACATGTATTTTCCTAATGGCTTATTAAAAGTTGTCTTGATCTGTTTGCACGTTACTCGCTACTACAGTTTTGCACTTTTTAAACTGGAAATGAAAGATATATGATACAGTTGTATGTTTCAGTTTAACCAACGATATTTTAATCAAAGCAAGTTTTTGATAAGTGGCGAAACTAAATATAACACTAGATATAAACAAGATCATACAACTTATAATTCTAGTAATTTCGAGACCCAAAGAAAATTATTATTTATGACGAACGAAAAGATTATTTCTAATATGGATAAATGTTAACAGTTTAGTTTTTTTTCAATTAGTCTTTCTTGAAATTCCCATTTGGAAGGAAAACTAGTTAATTTATTTGACAAAAAAAGAAATGTTTTGTTCGGATACAATAAAAACAATAATACGTTTTTATAAAGAAGTACAATGATTTGATCGGGATCATAATGGAGCAATACAATGTTGTTATCGGGATTCGATCCGGGATGTAAGCTACAAGATATTGTAGATGGACTTCGGGATTCGATCCGGGATGTAAGCTACAAGATATTGTAGATGGACTTCGGGATTCGATCCGGGATGTAAGCTACAAGATATTGTAGATGGACTTCGGGATTCGATCCGGGATGTAAGCTACAAGATATTGTAGATGGACTTCGGGATTCGATCCGGGATGTAAGCTACAAGATATTGTAGAGGGACTTCGGGATTCGATCCGGGATGTAAGCTACAAGATATTGTAGATGGACTTCGGGATTCGATCCGGGATGTAAGCTACAAGATATTGTAGAGGGACTTCGGGATTCGATCCCGGATGTAAGCTACAAGATATTGTAGAGGGACTTCGGGATTCGATCCGGGATGTAAGCTACAAGATATTGTAGAGGGACTTCGGGATTCGATCCGGGATGTAAGCTACAAGATATTGTAGATGGACTTCGGGATTCGATCCGGGATGTAAGCTACAAGATATTGTAGAGGGACTTCGGGATTCGATCCCGGATGTAAGCTACAAGATATTGTAGATGGACTTCGGGATTCGATCCGGGATGTAAGCTACAAGATATTGTAGAGGGACTTCGGGATTCGATCCCGGATGTAAGCTACAAGATATTGTAGATGGACTTCGGGATTCGATCCCGGATGTAAGCTACAAGATATTGTAGATGGACTTCGGGATTCGATCCGGGATGTAAGCTACAAGATATTGTAGAGGGACTTCGGGATTCGATCCGGGATGTAAGCTACAAGATATTGTAGAGGGACTTCGGGATTCGATCCGGGATGTAAGCTACAAGATATTGTAGATGGACTTCGGGATTCGATCCGGGATGTAAGCTACAAGATATTGTAGAGGGACTTCGGGATTCGATCCCGGATGTAAGCTACAAGATATTGTAGAGGGACTTCGGGATTCGATCCGGGATGTAAGCTACAAGATATTGTAGAGGGACTTCGGGATTCGATCCGGGATGTAAGCTACAAGATATTGTAGAGGGACTTCGGGATTCGATCCGGGATGTAAGCTACAAGATATTGTAGAGGGACTTCGGGATTCGATCCGGGATGTAAGCTACAAGATATTGTAGATGGACTTCGGGATTCGATCCGGGATGTAAGCTACAAGATATTGTAGAGGGACTTCGGGATTCGATCCGGGATGTAAGCTACAAGATATTGTAGATGGACTGTTAAAGTCCCTAGCTGTACATGCCTTGTGCCGAAGTCGTGGCAGTAAAAATCAGGGGTCGATTTCACAAAAAGTCGTCAGTGTAAAATCTGTCGTAAGTTCTGACGTCACCATGGATGTCCCTGTGATCTTCCAATACTTACGACATATTTTACACGTACGACTTTTTGTGAAAACCACTGCAGAAGCAGTAAACAAGTTTACTGAATACAAATTTGTCAAATTAAACAATTTAGAAACACTTCTAGAACTAGTTTTCTAACTTTTCAGGACATAATGCATTTTTTTCAGACAAAGTTATTTTAATTGATAGTACAATCAAAGTAAGTATATATTAAGTGACAAAAAGCAATTATCAGGGGAGGCAATTCTGACTTTAAAATAATGGATATATATGTGAATGCTGATTATGATAGAATTACTAAAATAGATAATGAATACATATATTCATAAGGTAAATTATCTGAGTGGAACGAGATAGATCTTACCGGGTGGAAAAAAGTGTAGTTGTCTTTTATTCCTGCATGGCTGAGTAAACTATAATTTCTCTACTAAGCACAAAAAGAAAATATCCTAAATACATTTTGAAAATCACAATTAAAAAAGTGAAAAAAAACGAATATTAAGCAGGGGTGTCAAAAGTTTTTTACTAGCACTGGCAACAAATTTTCAGAACATCAGTGTTTGAAAATACAACCTTTAATTGAGGAAAACTATTTATTAAAAAACTGACAAAAACCAAACAAATGCGTTTTAGAAAACGAACTGAAGACGATGAAATTATATTATTTTAAGTCCAATATGATACAACCAGCAGATGCAAAAAGGTGAAAGAACAGTTTTTCAGAAAAGACTTTTGATAGAGTTATAGCTATATACAGAGGTACATGTAACTACATGAAACATATTTTGCTATTAGTTTTTTAAAACAGAAATATAATATTAAGGTAAATTTTATGGAATATAACAGTATTATTAGCTCTTTAAATACAATGTCAAAAGTTTATCAAAAATATCAATAAAAATAATGTGCTCTTATAAAAAATCAATATATTTCATTAACATTACAGTATTAGCCATTCTTGAATGCCAAGGGTTCTAACGTGTTGTGAGTAGAAACAAAAGTGCCCCAACACCACAGAATAAATGTTCACATATTTTGGGATTTGTTCAAAGGAATGTTATACTAGGTGTTCTGGAAGGGTTAGAATATCCTACTTCTCTTCTCTAGTGACATACGTCGTGTTACTTCCGGTCAACATCAGTATGAGGTAACAAAGCAGAGAGACCAGTTTATGCGTCACCATCTGTGCGACAGATACCTTGTAACCTTCGTTAAGAAACCATACAATTCACCATAGGGACGACCTTACTTCGACTGTCATAAACCATGCTTTATTACTTGTTCAACAATCATATGTAATTGTAATTTAAGAATTCTGGCTTTTATTGTCGATTTCAAAATGATCTAAATACGAAGCAGACTGTAAACAACTGGTGTGTCTTTGATCTAAATTTTATTTGGATAAATGCAAGTCATAAAAACGTAAATTGTTAATCTACATGTATATAAACAAAGCTGAAATTAACTGTTTAACAAGTGTAGAAACATAGTTTTCATTAGTATTCGAACAATGTGTTGGTATAAACGACAACTATATATAAACGACAACTACGTACGTTGTCGATTCAAAATTCACCATTTTGATATTTTCTACAGTATCAGGGTGTGAGTTAACAAATTTATCAATACCTTATTGATTTCGTTGTGTAAAAATTTAGTTAGACGGTTTCCATACCTTGCTCCGCAGAGCTGTTTTACAGTTTTTTAACTGCCGGATAGAGGATCCAGTCTGACTGATTGGTTTTAAGGCGTGGGCTGATATGGATAACATGTTTAAAATGTCCCACGTTTCTTGCAAGTTAATGATATATTTTACACATGTGGGAAAAGAATAGACAGCAATGCTGTAAAATTTATCGTTGTTACGTAGCCCTCCATATCATTTTATGCATCAGTCTAAACCGCTTGCCGTTTATTCCGGCTCATCAAGATAACCGTTCATGTATTGTTGTTAACTTTTCCAGTTAAACAATCAATTAATTAATCAATGTACAACTGTTTTTCTCATTAACGGCTATTGTTGATCATTACACAATTCTTACACCTCTTACCGCTGCAGCAACACTATCAAGTTAATATTAAAGTTGTGTTTTGACCATTGATGGAACCGAAATGATCATACTAGTTTTAAACATAATTGTAATACAACTATTAAATCATGGTTACCTGACATTAATTTTATTTTGGATGGAAGACTATTGTTGAAGCGATGTTGGTTTTGTTTTGTAAATGCTCTAATTTCTTCCAACTTGCATCCGCCCAAGTGGTGTTCTGAGTCTTCATTACGATGGAGCAAACTTAGACTACAAACCTCAGACTTAGAAGCATGCCAACTTAGAAAATAGTTTGCTGCACTAGTAAGGAATAAAATGTTTTTAGTACATGCATTTATCATCTCGAAGTACATGTGCATTAATAATATTTGATGCTTGATTTTTATGACATCCGATGAATTTAGATAAATAATGAATTCCTGTTACATATTTTCAAAGTTTAATAGCAATGTTTGTTTTTGTACACTCGTTAATTATATAAGCTTATATTATAGAATCCAGTTTTATTTTTAGAGTAGGATAGAGAAACCGGATTATAACTTCCGGCTTTTGGCCAGAAAACTAACCATTTTTGTCAATAATGGTTGGAGTAGAACACACGTTTCCCGAAATCAAAATGGAACTCACAACCACAAGTTTGACACTCCTGTGATAATAGATGGCTACATGTACTGCATAGACACTGGGACCAACATTTCGTAATGTGTTTTGGATTTGTTCAAATTTGTCTTGTTATTTTATGCACTAAAAAACTAACTCGAATAATTAACAGGTTTTATTTACATAACAAACAATTCAATATGTGTTAAACCAGATATTTAAATATATTTTGTTGAAGTAATGCATACAGTGAATTCCTTCAATGTGATTGGTTAACAACAGACCGTATGCGTGAAATTAAATTTTGAAAATTTATCAGTTCAAACTAATTTTAATAATAACACCAACGTTTTTCGTTTTCAATATACACTACACGTGAAAACATAATAGCATCCCAGTGTATTTTAATGTAAAAGTGCCAAAAATATTTCATTAAACAAGCCAAATGCAGTATTCTGCAGCTTAAATGTATTAGTTTGTCTTCAGTATTGGTGATCGAAACTAAATCTTCAACCATGAGAAATATCAAATGTATAAATGAATTATATTCATGACTACTAGTACAAAAATATTTCAGCAGAATATAATTGTTATACGGGCTTCACAGGGGATACGAGGTCGGCTCAGTGAGTATAAATCACTGACAGGGAATATGAACCCGTATTCTCTATGTACCACTTCTCATTAAAGAATACTTCCTACAAACATATTTATAATTCGCCAGAGTAAATGTGTACGACATTTGTACGTTTAATATCGATTTCCAATTGATGCTCTATTAAAAAAATCTGCCCTTGGTGGCTGTGAGGGGGTAACCACATTGAGAGAAAACCTGTCGTATTCGTCGTCAATAGGTTTGCTTTTGAAAAGATAAGGATCATGGCGACCATATTCATTTCCAATATAACGACCATCTTTGAAATCAGAATATGGATCTCGTTGACTGTAATCCTTGCCAATGGCTTCTCTCTTTTTGTGATCGCTTGCCTTGTTGCCAACGTTACCAAGCTTTTCTGGCATTATTTGTTGGAGCCTTTCGTAAGGATATTCTTTGATATCGGGAATAATGCATAATAGGGCTAGTAAAGAAAAAGCTGTCGCCACTACTGATAATCCGGCTGACCAAGCCACAAAATAAGGGTAATTTAACTGGATGATCCACAAAGCTAATCCACCCACAGAGCAGCAAACTGCAATTAAAATTACATTTATAGATATATTAATTATTGTTTAAGCATATTATTATCATTATTAACTTGATAAATACGGCTTCAATCTGAAAGATATCAAAAAAAGTTACTCGACTGGTAACACAATCTTTTTTAATTGATTTAACAAGATCATTGTTGCATTTTACGTTGCTTTTTTTATTTCAGCGAGGCAAATATAGTATAAACCGTTTTGTTTCTGAAAACAGTTGTTACATTTTAGGTTATTTCAACGCCAAACAAAAACCAATGAGCAACCTGCTTGCGTTATGAGAATATGTTTATAATGCAATAATTTTATTTGGTATAGAGTAATGATATTCAATAAAGTTATTATTTATCTTTATAAATTAAAAACACTTGCTACTCTATTTCGAAACATATTAAGTTGGACAAATTTATGCCTTTGCAAAATGTAAAATTTGATGCTTTCATTTTATTACACTACGACAATAGAACGCTGATATTAAGATGGAACTGTCATTAGCTTTATCTGTATCCCTTTCGTAGACATTATTCTGACTTATCGTGCTAAATCTTCTAAATGGTACATGTTGTTTAGCACAGAGAAATCATGTACATAACGTATTTTACTGTGACCTAAGCAGCCACCAAACTGCATTCAGAGCTATATAAAAAGCCCTAAATCTTATATTAGTTCAATTTTGTCTCGATAGCTGTGCGTTTTAACCCGTCTAGATACTTATTCTTAATAGTGATATAAAAATGTTGCGATAAAAGGTGTCATTCTGTAATTATCTTACCTCTATCTCATCAATTAAGTTAAAAAATTGCATATATCAATTTCGTTCTTACCTGCCAAGACGTAAAGTATTATTATGGCAACAGCTACAGGTCGAGTTCTGCTTCTATCTGCCATGACATAGAAACAGAAAATGATTGTTATAAGACATAACAATCCTGCTGTTCCGCCTTCTAACGCCTGAGTAAGAGTGAAATACACTTAAAAGGAAAAAAAAATAAAAGTAAAGACACAAATATTGGAATAACAGAACAAATGCGAACAGCTAAGAGTTGTAGACTGTACACTGGTTTTTATACAGGTTAACGTCATGCTTTTTCTTATTTTGAATTTGTTTTTAAACAATATGTTATTAATGTGTAAATGTTTTTTAAGATCATACTATACTTGTATTTTATTAAGAAAGATGTGAAATATAATAACTATATACTCACAAGATTTATATGATGAAGGAGTAGATATAGTATAACAGGAAATTCCAGAAGAACAGTTCGTAAACCAAAACAAACCAACACGAACATCAATCTGGTCTTTAACTGTATTATAAACCATCCAGTTATTTGTGACATAACCCCCAGCCTGCAATCCTAGTGCACATATCGTACAAAGTAATCCAATTTTTGCCCATCCTGAAGCATCTCCACAACATCCCATGCTTGTATCGCAATATACAGAAACGATATGTTTATGTTTTGTTGCCTACAGAATATGTGATCATTAAAAGCAGAAGTCAAATCTCATATTACTGAATAATTCGCTCCATTTTTCTCTTTTCAAATTTTAAAACCTTATTTGTTTCTTTTTGACACTAAAATAATAGATTCATTAACTGTATACGATATCTCTATTATGATAAGAAAAAAATCATTTACGTCATTGTTACGGGTAGTATAATTGAATAGTTTGGTGCTTGATTTTTGTTTTATTATATTTTTGCTGTAATCGAGTTTCATAATGACTAAGACAACAGTTGTTTTCTCGTTTTTCTTGTTAATTATAACATGAAGTCAATTAAAAAATTCCACCATGGTATTAAGAAAGGCATTTGGTGGCCCGAAAACACATTCAAAAATGAGAAAAATGTTTCTTTCCTAATTTTTGTTGAATGATGTTATGATCCCTTCGATCGTTGATGAAGTCACAGAGACTTTAAAAGCAATTTATATGTCCGTTTGCACTGGACCACATTACTCTTTATTCATACATTTTCATTAAATATTTACTTTTTTCAGATGTTTTTCTTCCAATAAGCATTAAAAATACCACAAAAACAAGGAAGAGGTCGAACAAATTTACAAATCACTCATAATTTTATTAGGAACTATATTTGTAAACAAAGAAATGCAAGGCAATAAATGTAGTCGTGCAATATAAACCTTTGGTTAATAATCATCGCATTGTAACCTACATTATCTACTTTCTACATAGAGAAACAAAGCGTCAAGTTTTGTAAACTTACTGCTGTAATCTGAAGGCGTTTTTTATGTATCGATGAAACGGCAAAAGTACTCCTGGTCAAGATCTCTACCGTTGCCGCAATAGCAACTGCAGTCAGAATAATCAGCTCGCAAAGAGTCTGCAACCGGCAATATGGCATGGACTATTAAGTTTCATATTTTATATAAATATAAAATGTTGATCAATTTCAATACAATAGGACATGACCTGTATAGTTAACGTCGTTAAAACTTTTTCTTAGAAAATTAACCATATACGACAGACCAAAAAGTTCAATGGCCATCTAGAATCCGAAACTCTGTTTTACCCTATTTTGCATTTATTAAATTCTGGAAACCACCCGAATTCCGGATATTGAACTTAACTACGTGGAGCTTGTAACAAGCACTATATTGTGGAAACGCTAAAAATGTTTGTATGGTTAACAATTCTAGCTTTATTAAGGCTACATATTAGATTTTTGTTCTTTTACGTTGAAATTCATAGTCTTGTCGTTTTGCTAATATATATATTTTTTAACAATATGTTGTTCATTTTTATTTCAATAAACAGATAATGAAGTTACATTTTCTGTTCTTTGTTTTGCTCCCAAATTTGTATTGTGTCACACAATCTAAGGATGGCAACAAAAAATACTTTGATCTCAACAGTATTAGAAAAAAGGCATCATTATTTAGTCATTATTGTACAATATTATTAAAATTACTTTATACATGTGAAGTGTTACGCCATGAAACAAGACGAAAGATTAAGAAATAGGTTGCATAGTATAGTTGTCAAATTTGGTGCCAAATGAAACATTTACTGAGCTAGTCATACAAAGCATTTACCCTTGTTTGCTAATACATGTATCGGAAGAATTATAAGAGATATAAAAACGCGTAAACGTTCCATTTAGAAACATTTGAAGCGTTTTATAGAAATAGTCTTTGATATAAACAGATCTTTAGAACAAAATCTACATATGATTTTCTAAATAGGTCCATTTTGTTTAAAATGTATATTGTGTATTCTGTTTCTCTGTTATCCGTGACTGTAATAATTATTTTAGGAGATACAGTTTTTGGTCAATTAATATAATGGCCGAGTTGCATTTTTTAACAAAAAATAAGGATGTGGAAATTTGGTTGCTGATGGTGCATCTTGAAAGTTGTAGAAAGAAATCCATTGTTAAAAAGGGCATTTTAAAAGACGTACTAAAGTCTAAAATTCATACAAATGTTATATGAAGTTTGAAAGCTCTAGGTTAAAAATTGTGTAGCCTTGTAAAAGAATATGAAATGAATGAATGTTATACAATCTTGAATTTTAGCATGTATCCTTAATTAAAGATACACTAGGGTAATACATATGATGACTGGTTCCAACAAAATGCCCGACCCTTCAATTATAACCAACGCCAGAGACAAAAATCACAAACGTATCAATTTTTCCCCCACAAACGTGTCCGATATGGATTCCGATACACTATACGTAACGAACAAACTTTTTAACGTCATCTCCAACTTTGAATCTTTATTACATCAAAACTTTAGGGTTAAATATAATAGTTTATCCATGACAGTCGTTTCACATTTATGGAAATGATTTGAAATTCCTAAAATAATCAGTACAACTTACGACTAGATGAAATTAGTGGCACCTAATGAGTTTTTTTATCATACCCGTCATGTTTCTGTATTAGGCTGTGTCATACGTCCATGTCTAGCAAAATAGGTTGTGTCTATGTTCGAGTTAAAATAAGTTCAGGTTTAGTTTATAAATCTTATTATCACCCTTTCGCCAACCAAAGACCTTGTTAAACGTCATGTCTAACGCCGTGATATGTATCAACATTCAGTCAATACTGGCGGACCTTTTCTAGCTTCATAGCCTATGCCATACGTCAGTCAAGCCCAATAGGCTGTATCTCCGTTATTTTGAATAAGTTCAGGGTTAATTTATAAAACTTAGCAAACAACCTAATTGACATTAAAAGCAGGATAAAAAAGTTTAGCACCGAGGTTTAATGAAATTTTTCTTTTAACCTTGAACTTGTTATACTTTCTCTCTTAATTGTGCGTAATGTATATTTCCTATCTAAAGTCTAAAATAAAAATTCTATCTAGAGCCGAAGGTTATGTTAAACAACTTATTTTTATCAATTGGCTGCTTTAAATATTCAACCTAGCCTCTAGCTGTGTCAAACCTGCCGCATGTATGCGTGTCGAACATCTTGTCAGGAATGTTGTATGATGTGTAAAGATACAAAATATCATATGGGATTTCAAATCAAAAATGCTTGTGAATTTTTATTATTGGACTTGGTTGTGGAGAATTTCCTTCCCTGATTTTCAAACTTGAAAATACCCTACTTCCCTCGTCAGGTTGATAATCTTATTATTAGCCAATAAGCAAAACGTGTAACCTGGCAAAAATATTCATAACACCTGTACAGATTATATTTTTTAAAAATTATAAACAAATTGATTTAATTTCACCATAGAAAGTATTGTTTATAATTAGTTGACGCTTTCTGTAATACATTTATCATAAATGTCAAAGCTATTATTAATGAATTGTTTTTGGGAACCAAATGACCTTTTCCCATTATAACCAGCTACTGTATTCCATTCTTAAAGATTTTCCTTTCGAAATCGTTGCAATAGAACTTATTTTTGTCATAGTTTGGTATTATTTGTATCTTATTTCTTTGTTATGAAGTCGTATCTGGGTGGTTTTGATGGACTGGCCATCTTCAACGCATGTCTGTCAATATCGTCGTCCATAAATGAATCTTTCACTGTATAAGGATCTTTCAAGTGTTTTTTCCTAGTAATGTCCTTCTTTGTTTGTTTTGTAAAGTTCTTCTGTGTACTAAATTGTTTAACCAACTGCTCATATTCGTCATAGTCGTCTATAGGATATACTGCTAATTTGCTGTAATATGGGTATTCTTTCAAATCAGGAATCAGACACAATAACGAAAAAAACGCTAGTCCTGTTGCAATCATGGACAATCCAGCAGACCATGCAAAGAAGTATGGCGGGCTTATTTGTAAGATCCATAGTACTATCCCAGCTACTGGAAACAGCTCTGAAAATTGTAAGTAATGTCAAAATTTTAACATTTATGAACAAAAGTTGACAAAATCTAAAAATTAATATAAGCATTATCGATCAAATACTGTAAAAGTTCAAATTAAATAGCAAGCACACGACCACATGATTTGTAATAAGTGAAAGGATGTCTTCTTAACACACAACGCCACTGAAGGTCACCAAACAAATCTTAAACAAAGATCCCAACCGATGGAAAATGTATTAGGACGGACTGAACATAATTTTTTTTTCTTGTATGCGCGTTGACGATTTTTAGGTTCGCAGCTGCCATGCGGAGCAGGAAAGTTTGATGATGTCTTGTTCTTGCAGCTTTGTGGAGTTGAATGTAGGACCGCAAAAAACGCCAAAAGGTCTTTCAAAAATTAATATAGAATTTGTTTTATGGGATTACGCTTAACCCAAACAATGTTGGTATTATTACAAATTACACTTAAAAAATCTCACCGGCTATAACAATAAGTACAATAATAACAACTGCTGTAGCCCTGGTTCTGCTCCGATCTGCCAACGTGTAGAATGCATAAATTACCGCAATGATAAAAAAGAATCCTATTGCTGTTCCTTCGAATGCCCTGGTCAACTTGAAATATACTGCAGAAAGAAATTAACATATTACCGTTGCATAATGCATATCTTTAAACATAATTATAATAGAATAATTCAGAAATATATTTGGTTTTTGTGTGTTTGTTTATTGTTGTATTTGTTTTTGTTTTTGTTTGTTTTTGTTTTTGTTTTTTTGTTTTTTTTTTTTTGTTTTGCTTTTTTAATTTTTGTGGAGTTGTTGTTGTTGGAAATATTTAAAAATGTGTCTGTATAGAAAATAATACTAATGATAACAGACAAAAATTTGGAAATATAGATCACACTGATATTAAATTACATATATTATTATTTTTTTAATGTCAGGTAAGAAATTAAAACTACTTTTTACCACTAAACTGGTAAATTAAAAAAAAAATAAAATAAAAGGTTTAACTACGGTATTTATGTTGTTTAATTGGTGATAAATGTGTGCTTGAACGTTCAGTGTGCTAATTCAGATATATTCAGAAGAAAGTTTACATACAACAAATCAGCAGAAAAGAAGGTTGACCAAGGGATAAGACAATTTTGACTGCTACTTTAAAAAGTATAGCGTATTGGGTAGTGAAGGTGAATGGTAGGTATGTGAGTCGAGCCCTGGGGGAATCTTCTCAGTATTGTCCAAAGTAATTATGTTGTTCGTATCTTAACTGTGTAACATAATGAATTATTTAAATTAACGTTAAACAGTAGAATCAATTAGATAAAAAAATGTTTCCGTTGATGAAATGTACTCACGCGATTGATAGGTACTAGGTGTAGTTGATGTAGAACAGCCAGGTGTACAGTTTGAGTACCACAGCAACCCTACTCTTATATCATACAGGCCATTAATTGTGTTGTGAACCATCCAACAATTTGTCAGGAAAGCTGCAGACTGTAGGCCAAATGCAAGTACCATGCAAATTAAACCGAATTTCGCCCAAACAGAGGCATCGCCACAGCACGCCATAATGAAATTCGCACAGACATATAAAAATAACAACGAATTGAGAGCTAGTATCTGTCAAATGAAATGGATAATAACCAGGTCATATAAAGATCTATTGCCCCATTGTTTTCATTTGCACAAAGCATCGGATGTCATGTGTAGAGTCACGAAAGAAATGATTTGAATTGAAAAAAATATGTTTTTATTGTTGCTTACGGAAAAAGTATAATAAGATAATTATTGTGTATTGTGATATTTGTTCATTTTTCGGTTCAACAAATGTTAACTGGAACAAAATATTAACATTATTCTATCATAAAAAAGGTATTTTAAAATTAAGAAATTATAAGTTATTTATTTCAAAAAGTATTTCTTCGTGTTGTGCAATATCAGGTATTGTTGGTGAATTCTTTTAAAGAGACCAATTTTGCGCAATTGTCATTTAGATGAAGATTATTGCAGGTGCGCTGTTTACATCCAATTGATTTATACTACAGAAAGTGGTTTACAAATAACACATAAATGTAACACGTTGATATTATTAATACCACTCCGTTACTAACATAACTGTTAATATAAATTTTACTTATATGACATTCCAATTACAATGATTTTCAAAGAGGAATATTAAGCGTCTTCTGTAGCCGTTAGCACTTTACATATACGACATATAATATATAATAAAAAAAAATATCTAAGACAGCGGAGCAGTATCTGTAATAAAATTAGGTTTATTCAAACAACATGAAAGGTCGCTTTAAAATAGTTGTATATATATCATATATCTGGATTTATTTGGGCTTAAAAGGTTTAGGTTTAGGTTAATTCTGGCATGAGGAAAATCTAAATCAGTATGCATAATACATTGTGCACATGATAAGCTATAATAGCGTTAGATTTACGCATTTTTAATTTCCTATTACAGAATAACCGAAGAGATTTAGAAATAAAATAACTTTGTTAAGGTAACTGCCACATAACACGCTAGGTATTAGCATTGTAGACTTGCTACAAGTCTCTATGAATTTTTTGCTATTGTGGAGATACATATCAACAATTCTCATAAAATCCACGTGTGTACATGTGGATAGTATACAAAATAAAGATGTATCTCTCTAATGTCAACAATCAAAGGAACTATTATCAATGCAATAACCCATTAAGTTTCGGTGCATAAACTGAATAATATTATTTATGGACTAAAACTCCAAGTTATGTATAGAATGAAGAACATTTAATGTCAGGATGTGGTTTTTTGTTAGTAAACCAAAAATTCAAAAGACCTTATAGACATTTTGAGGTCTGGATCTCTTTCCCATTGTAACAGCATTAAAACATTTGATTTTGCGACACTCTATACTACCATGCCTCATATCCAGCTTAAAACTAGGCTTAAAGATTTTATAAAACGCTGCTTTTTCAAGAAAAACGAAAAGAGACGATACAAATACCTAGTAATTAGTCATGACAGAAGTTACTTCGTCATTAATGACTCTAAATCTACAACTAAATATACTGAAGCCCAAATCTGTCATATGTTAGATTTTCTGATTGACAATATATTCGTCATGTTTGGAGGACATGTTTTTCAACAGACTGTTGGTATTCCAATTGGGTACTAATTGTGCTCCTCTCCTTGCCGACCTGTTTTTGTACTCTTATGAGGCTGAGTTCCTAGAAGGCCTGCTGAAGAAGAAAGAAAAGACACTGGCACAGACCTTTAATTTAACATTCCGCTATATTGATGATGTTTTGTCCCTCAACAATGCTAAATTTGGTGACTATTTACATTCAATTTACCCTAGCGAGCTTGAATTTAAAGACACCACCAATACACTAAGCTCAGCCTCTTACTTAGACCTACTTCTAGAAATAGACTCAGGAAAACTACAAACTAGACTCTACGACAAACGTGATTACTTCAACTTTCCAATTGTCAACTTCCCGTTCATCGACAGCAACATTCCAACAGCTCCAGCGTATGGTGTGTACATTTCACAACTTATACGTTATTCTAGATCCTGCGATCGGTATTCCGATTTTCTAGACCGATCCCTGTTGTTGACTGCTAAACTACTCAAACAAGGGTTTGTTGCACCTAGGTTGATGTTATCTCTCCAGAAATTCTATGGTCGTCACCATGACTTAATTGATCGTTATGGGAAATCAGTGTCTCGAATACGATCTGACATGTTTGCGGAGTCATAGGTAGTGATTCCTATTTCTGGATTTGACTTTTCCCTAGACATGACAATGAGTAACTCGACGGGTGTCTAATTAGAGGCAGGCACTGCTTACTCGTCCGGAGCACCTGAGTGCACCCATGGTTTTTATTGGGTTCGGGTTACTCTCTTTCTGTTTTGTGTTTTTGGTTTTTGTGTTGCGTTTTGTCTATATCCGTATTTGTAACTGTCCCTTGACTTTTGGCTCTTGTTGTTCGGTCGGTTTTCTTTGCTCTTTTTCCTATTATACCTTCACTTTTGTTGTTGCTAATATCAGTTTGTAAATAAGGCTGCTCAGCATAATCATCATAGTTTATTTCAGTTTTATACGGTGTTTATGTAATGTAATTTTTTCCAAGTTGTTTTAATTGTCTTGTGTTTTGCGACGCTATGCTGAATTCTTCGACATGCAAATAACAATGAATAAGTATTTATAGCAAATATTCTACCAAATGAACTGGTTGATAACAAGGTCATACATGTATAAAGATATATGGTAATATTTTGTTAATTTTACGAAATCTTCGACATGAAAATAACAATGAATCAGTATTTATAGCAAATATTCTACCAAATGAACTGGTTGATAACAAGGTCATACATGTATAAAGATATATGGTCCTATTTTGTTAATTTTACGAAATCTTCGACATGAAAATTACAATGAATCAGTATTTATAGCAAATATTCTACCAAATGAACTGGTTGATAACTAGTTTATATAAAGGTCTATGGTTATATTTTGTTAATTTTACGAAGCGTGTAATGTGCAGTGCCGTGGAAGAAAAGTTAGCACGTACACGTATTTAACAAAGGAAAAAGTTACTTAGTCAGAAACCCGATCGTTCAATAAGAATAAAAAACTCTGTTAGTGACAAAAGCACATGACACACTTTATACTACCTTGCCGCACGAAAAACTAAAATTCCGTCTTAAGGAAATCATACATATAGCCTTCGCTTCCACATATGCCTACAAGAATGTGGTTTTAGGTTACCACAATACGTTTTTTTCCTACTTAAGAACTAAAAGGAAAATTATGCTACAGCGAAAGACAGGTGTATAGTATGCTAGATTTCCTGATCGAAAACATATTTGTAACTTTTGGTGGATTATTTTTCAGACGACAATTGGAATTCCGATGGGTACAAACTGTGCCCTGCTAATTTCCGATTTGTTCCTGTATTCTTATACAACTGAATTTCTTCGACTCTCATTAAAGACAAGAAAAATTTGATGAGTAGCTTCCGTTAATATATCCTTCAGAACTAGAAAATAAAAACCCAAAAGAAACAGCTTTATCTGCATCTTTTTTTAGACCTAACCTCGAATATGACAAAAAACGGTCATCTTAGCACAAGAATTCACGACAAACGAGGCGATTTTAATTTCGAAATTATAAATTTTCCTCACCTATCCAGCAACATTCCAGCTTCTCCTGCATAAATCTATAAACCAGATTACAAGAAAAAACTACTCGTCCGCGCCTTTATAAGGTTTTACTATAGATACCACTTTCTTATCGAAAAATATTCGATCTCGTTTGAAATATGGTTGCAGATAGTTTTCCCATTTTTGAATTCAGTGTACAGTGAATATGCTACGATGATGGTTGGACACACCCATAAGTTACTAGTGGTTAATATTTGAGGTTTTTGCCAAATCGTTTACAGAAAGCTACGCGCTTAAAGATATTAACAGATGGCCAATATTTAACAATCGGTTAACTCAATTATTGTCTTGAATTTTAAATGATGCTTAAATAAGTACTTTAAAACCACTTGTAACCAGTTAAGTGGAATCTAAGGTTGTTGAATTTAGAAAAAAAGACGGTACCAGAACATCCCACCAGGCTGCAATAGATTGGTTGTTTTGTTTGAATGATGTTTAACGCCACTTTCAGCAATTTTTCAGCTATATCATGGCGTCCAGTTTTTATTGGGGATGAAGTCGGAGTACCCGGAGAGAACCCCCGACCTTCGGTATGAAGGTTGCAATAAATTCACATCAAAATACAGATGATGGTTTGCGGGATATTTTCAACAATCTGGTCCTAGTTTAATACAACTTAAATCAAGAATTTTTTCCAAATCCTTGAGTTTTTTTCAATTTAAATTTCCCCGCCATTTTACTGATCAATTTTTCAGTTACGGAAATTATCAATCACCGCATTTAGTTGCCATATTACTGCACCGTTAAAAATCTTGAATGTGTCCTAAGCAAGGGAAGTAAACTTTATTTATGTTTAATGCTTGACTTATTACTCTTTACTAACTAAAAACTTCTACGTCCATATAAATGTTGAAAATATGTTCTTCTAACCTGGACAATTGGGAATATAAAATATATGTATAACAAACTCCAATAATTTACTGTTTTATTAACATAGCCGTCAACTCAACATTGTTTCAACGTCTAAATAGATAAATATATATACAATAACCCTATACTTTTATTACATAGGTGCAACATGTAAATCTTCAGTTTTTATTTCAATTGGGGCTACTTTTATTTATTATCGATCGATTCCATGATTTCCATTGGCTACTCTTATTTATTATCGATCGATTCCATCGTCTTTTTTCTTATTGAAGAAAGCTGTCCATGGAGCAGGCTCAGATGAAGCAACAGTGAGATCAAAGCTTGCAAATTCATCTTCTTGTTGCACTTGTTTGTTTTTGAAAGGATATGGAAAACGTCGACTTTTGTCATTTTCAATATCACGACTGTTTCCGACATCAGAATGTGGCTCTCGACGACTAAATTTGTCTGTGGAATCTCTCTTTTTGTTAAACTTGCCTTGTGTACCATGTTTTTCAGGCTTTTTGGGCATTAATGGGAGCCGTTTGTAGGGATATTCTCTGATATCAGGAATAATGCATAATAATGCCATTAAAGAAAACGCTATGGCCACTACTGTTAATCCTGCTGACCATTCCATAAAATAAGGGTAGTCTATCTGACTAATCCACACGGCAAGTCCAATCACAGAGAAACCAACTGAAACAAAAATTACATACATACACATATTTATGGTTTTGATCATACTATCCTTTAAAAGTTATTGAATTTCTAAGTCTGGCTTAAAACAGAAAGCAATTATGTAAACTGGACATTTCTTAATCCAATTAAGAAAATGTAAGTGTTGCAAAATAAAGCATATATAAACGACTTTTAAACATGTTCATTTTTTACAATGCAAACACTACAGATTATATTTATACTCCCCTTGAACCGTTTCGAGATTGATTACGTATCCCTTTTTTAGAAACAACTGTTGCTCTATCTCACTAATGTCATGTGTTGTGCGTAGCTTTTAGCTTACCTATTTTGCTTTGACCCTACCTCCCAACGCTAATCAATCTACCTCTAGATACTTCTGATATGTTAAATAAAGTGTGTTCGGTTCGTCTTGCTAGCCTTGCGTTATAACCCGTTTGAGATGATAATTAGTGATATAACGATTACGATAAATGTTCTCCATCGTACTATTTGATAACCTCATAGGCTAACATGGAAATAATATACATGTATTATAATTTCGTTGTTACCTGCAATAACGTAGACGATTATTATGGCAACAGCTATAGGCCGAGTTCTGGTTGTAACTACCATTACATATAAACAGTAAAGGATTGTTATTGTTAACAGCAACACTACTGTTCCACCTTCAAACACCTGTGTCACAGTAAACAACGCTTAAAAGAAAAAAGTAAAATATAATTAAACTGACATTTGTTCTGAAAACAAATGTGAGGGTCTTTCCCGTTAGTGTATACAGTCAGAAAATATATGACATTATGGACTTTTTGTCTGTTGCTAAGCACCAAATGTCACTACCAGTCATGACTTTTAGTTATTGAGTACAAAAATGGTCATGAGTCAAGACCGATTAACCAAGTCGTCAAGGGCTGTAACTCGAAAACAGTTCAACGAACAGTTGCACCAAATCAGCGTCTTTATGGGATGAGAATTTTTTTTTAATTTAATGTCTGCTTTGTCTTTTATGGTTTTTGAGATATATAGTGCTAAGGCGACCCTAGGTGACCTTTGACCTTGATATTTTTATGTGTAATATATGTTACTTAGGACCAATCGTGGTGGTCCCAATTCTCTAGAATGTACGGTTTTCCAAAAAAAAATTTCCGATTTGCGACACTTATCGGGTCAAAAATGCTTAAACAAAAATCGAATCAGAAAAAAATGCGTGATATATCATTTCCATATTTTTACCGACAATTTCGTACACTTTAAATTTTGAGAATCTGTTATGCTTTCCGAGTTTATCTGCTAACAATGGTTGTCGTGTTTTGGGCTGATTACTCTTTTACGTAAAATAGATCTTTTTAAAAGAATGACTTTCATCATATCCGGATATGAGAGATTAATGGTGCCAAATATCGAAATGATATGTCGCCACACTTTTTTAGCAAACCTGCGAAAGAAGATTTTTTTTTGTTTAAATGTTGTTTAACGCCATTTTCAGCAATTTTTCAGCTGTATCGTGGCGTGCAGTTTTTATTTTGGGAGTAACCCCCAACCTGCGGTGGGAAACTGGCAATCCTTGTCAATTAAGATTGGAGTCGAGTACACCCTGCCTGAGTGAGAATCGAACCCGCAATCTCAGTGTTGACAGACCACGTGATCAACAGTAGACGAACTACCTTGACCACTCGGCCACCGAGGCCCTTAGGGAGGAAGCCGGAGTACTAGGAGAAAGCTCCCGACATTCGCTAGGAAAACTGGCAATCTGTGTCAATTAAGACTCTGCCCGCAATGAGGCTCGAACCCGCAATATTAATGTTGACAGACCACGTGATAAATAGTAGACGAACTTTCTTAACCACTCGGTCTCCGAGACCCCCCCCCCCCCCTTTTACCCGCGGAAGAAAAAAAAATCTTAAAAAATACAAAAAAGTCTTTCCATCAAATGGGAAGACCTTAACTAAATATACGAATATTGGAATAACATAGCAATCGGGAATAGCTAAGTGTTATGGAGTATAATATCCGAATCTCAAATATTGTTGCAAGTCTTACTGCTTACGTTTAAAGTTTATATTGAAGAAATGTTATTGTTATGTATATAATTATTCTAATTCAATTATAAATTAGTCTGTGCTGTTTTCCTACATGGTATCTAGTTTGGTTAATACAAATTTTGATTGCTAACTGTGTTTATGACGCGTTGACAGGTATTAATCTTACTTAGGCGATATACTTACAAGATACATACAATGAAGGAGTAGATTCAGAATAACACGAGATTCCGTAAGAACAGTTCGTAAACCAAAATAAGCCAACGCGAATGTCAATCTGATCCTCCAGTGTATTATAAACCATCCAGTTATTTGTCAAATAACCCGCTGTATGCAATCCTAATGCACATATCGTACAAAATAGTCCAATTTTCGCCCATACAGAGGCATCTCCACAACATCCCATGTTTGTATACCAATACACAGGAATACAATGTTTATTTGGTGTTGTCTTCAGTATTTATGATCATTAAAACGGAAAAAAGTCAGTAGACAAATAATATTATCACTTTAATTCGCTCTAATAACATTAATTGTTTTATTGTGTTTCTGATTGACAGTGAAATAATATGTTCATTGTAAACAATATCTTTATCGAGATCCGTACTAAAAGTGTCTTAACGCATGTGACCGGCAATTTTTATGGGTTTTGAATATTTTATTAGGCGTTAAAGTAACAAATGATAATGATCCGTTTGCACAATTAACTTTTATGATACATTTATTCTTAATTGATACATTATGCTTGCGTGAAAGTTATTTAATATATTAACATTACGCAAAATGAAAAACGAATATATATATTAACTTTGAAAATAATATAAAACCAGATGCGAAGTTACCAGTGTCTTTAATTTATTTGAATTAAATTCATAGCAATGCGTTTGATATTTAGACACACCAAAACGTAAATCAAAAGATAAAAGACCATGAACTAAATTAAGTCAATTTATTATATTTCCCATTCAGGTTAGCTACGGTCACTCAGAACTTTTCCCAAGTCTAAGTCATCGTTTATAAACTGGTATATTTCAATCTTCTCTAGTTAAAACATCACAAATCTCATTGGAATTTGTTTTTATGTGAATGGTTAATCAAAGTAGCCGCTATCGCCTCACATATGATCTTTGAAACAATGATTCAATTTAATGAATGTAATGGATAAGACCACTTGGGTGACAGTAGTACATTATCAGGGCCCGGTTTCATAAAACATCTCAAATTTGAGGATTTCCTCAAATCATCCTCAACTCAAATATTGACCAATCAGATTGCTGAAAAATTCAAATTTGAGGAAAAACTCAAGGATTTGAGGAAAATCTCAATTTGAGAAGTTTTATGAAACTAAGGCCAGTAACTCAATCCGATATGTATTTTCTGAGGATTTCAAATTACCTCATAGCGTAAATGATCATGATGCAACAATAATATTTCTAGATTGCCCTAGATATCTTTCAAATTCATTTCGACGTAAAATATGGTTGTATGATCAAACAGATATTGAAAACTTTTCTAAAGAAGTGAGCTATACAAATTGGATTAGACTTTTTTCAATTTTTCAAATTTATAGACGTCGATGAAATGTGTAATATATATCTACCAACACGTTTCTTGACATCGCACGAGAAAGCATTCCATCTAAAATAGTTATCATACGAAATGATGATAAGCCATGGTAAAACAATAAACTTAGAAGAAAAATTCCTAGAAGAGATCGATTTAGACATTTAAATATCAAAAGGCAGCACATCCAATAAAGCATAAGAAACAAAAAACAAAAAAAAAAAACAAAAAAACAAAAAAAAACAAAACAAAACAAAACAAAAAACGAAATACGTTGAAAAAAGCAGCAAAAACTTTTTTGAAAAGAATCTTGATAATATTATACTAGATAACTTTAAAACATACTGGAAAATTAAGAAAATGCCAATAAAATCAAATAAGGCTGTTCCAATATACCCCCAGTTCAAAATATAGTTCAAGATCATGGTTTGTAGATGTAGTCTATGGAGACAACGAGCAATGTTTTCCTACCGCAGGTCGTGGGTTTTCTCCGGGTACTCCGCTTCCTCCCCCAATAAAAACTGTATGCCATAATATAGCTGAAAAATTGCTGAAAGTGCGTTAAACACCATCAAACAAACAAATCTATTTGTGTATATATATATATTAATATATTTATTTTATAATAGAAACATCTCTATTTGTATATATTTATTGTCACCTTGGAAATTTTGATAACATTTTGTTGGAATATTTGAGCCAAGTAACAGCGCGTCCCCGGGTGGGGGATGGTTGGTGCTATGTATGGAAGTTAGAGTGAGAAAGTTTAAGATCAATATGTTATGACTTGTTTACCTTATTTATTTATATTGACAACAATGATTAAGGCCATTCGGTGGTCAGTCTGTGTCTATAGATTTGACAAGAAGCACCCTCATTTGTATCGTTGCATAATCTTCTAGACTTGTATATTATATGTAAATATATTTTGTTTAAAAAGTTGTACAACAAAATATTGATACATAATTGGAGCGAAAACAAAGTTTTACACTTAATCCTAATCACATATTGTAAAAGAAAACAGATATTAGTGGTCTCATACCGGATTCATTGTCGCCTGAATATAGCTGAAATATTGATGCTCGGGTTTTAAACACCATTAATCAATCAATCAATCAATCAATCAACCGGATTCATTGTTATTTACTACTTAACTGGGCATATATTTGATCCAAACTGATATTCGATTGTTCCATTTTCAGAAGGAACTATTAAAAATATAACTAGAATTTATTTCAGTGGTCATAACGGAGGTCCCATTGCATTCAAGGTTGGGGGGAGGGGGTGTATATGTAAATTCTTTATGACAGTTATTTTTTATTCTTAACATGCGCCTTAAGTTATTCGCTTAGATTGTGTTTAATTATTTAAATTTTATATTTCAATAATTTTACTTTGTAAAAATTATGTTATCTTGATTTACTTTGTAAAAATTTATGTTATTTTGTAGAGGGTAAAATACTTAATCCAAACGGCAGTTCCATTATTAGACAAAACTATTACAAATATAACGGGAGAGTAAGGTCACATAGGAAAGTTCATTATATATATGCATGCAATTTTAAAAGGTTATGACATAAAAACTTAATGTTCCATACAGAATTGTTTGAAGCGCTTGCTTCCACGTAGTTGTTATAATGTAGCTTCTTTGAATATTTTTTAGCTGTGGAATTTTTCTATTTTCTATTATAAATTTCCGACCAAAGGTCATGGTTTTAATCGGGTATCCGGCTTCCTCCCCTAATAAAAGCGGAATACAATGATATCGCTGAAAAGTTGCAGAAAGTGGCGTAAATTTCATTCAAACAAATACAATCTATAGTAACGTGGCGGGAATAAGACTGGTCCGATACAGCCAATACTGTTGGGATTGATTGCTTACTTAACGTCTACTATTATTCAGCTACATTCAGGACTTGGACGGGGGATGAAGAATAAATGGCAAAAAAATATACAATATAGACGAGAACGTAGACTTGTCTACATTGCAGTCATTGGTTACTTAACGGAAACTGTAATTGGTCCAATAGATTAAAGTCGAACATGTTAAAAACACCCAAGGGTGAAGGTAAACATGTAACAAACATCCCAAACATCAAAGGTCTATGATGAAAATTTAACAAAGTTTAATGGTAAACTTGAAACATATGTTAATGGTGAACATGTAATACATGTTAATGGTGAAAATGTAACAAAGGTCAATGGTAATGATGATGCAGCAAAGTTCTATGATGAACATATAAGGAAGGTCAATTTAAACATGAAACAAATGTCAATGTCGAAGATGTAAGAACGGTTATTGGTGAATATGTAACAAAGATCTATGCCGAAAATGTAACAAAGGTTAATAGTGAAAATGTTTCAAAAAGTCATAGTGAAGATGTAATAAAGGTCAATGGTAAACATGAAATTAAGGTCAATGGTGAACATGTAAGAAAAATTAATGGTGAACATGTAACAAAGGTTAACAGTGAACATGTAATAAAGGTTAATGGTGAACATGTAACAAAAGTCAATGCTAATGATGATGCAGCAAAGGTCGATGCTGAACATATAAGGAAGGTCAATGTGAACACGAAACCAAGGTCAATGCCGAAGTTGTAACAACGCTTAATGGTGAAAATGTAACAAAGGTCAATGCCGAATACATGTATATAACAAAGGTCAACATAGTGAAGATGTAACAAAGGTCAATGGTGAAAATGTAATAAAGGTCAATGGTGAACATGCAACAAATGTTAATGGTGAACATGTAACAAAGGTTATTGGTGAACATGTAACAAAGGTCAATGGTGAACATGTAACAATGGTCAATGCTAATGATGATGCAGCAAAGTTCTATGATGAACATATAAGGAAGGTCAATTTAAACATGAATCAAAGGTCAATTCCGAAGATGTAACAACATAAAAATACTTAGTGGTGAACATGTCACAAAGATCAATGCCGAACATGTAACAAAGGTTAATAGTGAACATGTAACAAAGGTTAATGGTGAACATGTAATAAATGTTAATGGTGAACAAATAGAAAAGGTCAATAGTGAACATGTAAGAAAGGTTAATGGTGAACATGTAACAAACGTCAATGCTGATGATGTAAAAAAGGTTTAAATCTGAGCATGTAACAAAGATCTATGGTGAACATGTCATAAAAATCAATGGTGAACACGTAACAGATGTCAGTGGTGAACATGTAACAAAGTTTAACAGTAACCATGTAGCAAAGGTTAATGGTGAACATGTAACACATGTTAATTGTGAACATGTAACAAAGGTCAATGCTGATGCAAACAAAGAAACAAAGGTCCATAGTGAACATGTAACAAAATGTCAATGTGAGCATGTAACAAAGATCATTGGCAAAGATACTTCAAAGGTTTAGGGTAAAAATGTAACAAAGGTCAATGGGGAAGATGTACAAAAAGTCGATAGTGAAAATGAAACAAAGGTCCATGGTGAACATGTAACAAAGTTTAAAGGGAAACATGTAACAAATATAAAAGGTGAACATGCAACAAAGGTCCATAGTAAACATGTAATAAGGTTTAATGGGGGAAAACAAAGGTTATTGGTGAACATGTAACAAAGGTCAAGGTTGAACATGTAACAAAGGTCATTGGTGAACATGTAACATAGGTCAATGGTGAACATGTAACAAAAGTCAATGCTAATGATGATGCAGCAAAGGTCAATGCTGAACATATAAGGAAGGTCAATGTGAACACGAAACCAAGGTCAATGCCGAAGTTGTAACAACGCTTAATGGTGAAAATGTAACAAAGGTCAATGCCGAATATATAACAAAGGTCCATAATGAAGATGTAACAAAGGTCAATGATGAACATGAAATAAAGGTCAATGGTGAACATGCAACAAATGTTAATGATGAACATGTAACAAAGGTTATTGGTGAACATGTAACAAAGGTCAATGGCGAACATGTAACAAAGGTCAATGCTAATGATGATGCAGCAAAGTTCTATGATGAACATATAAGGAAGGTCAATTTAAACATGAATCAAAGGTCAATGCCGAAGATGTAACAACATAAAAATACTTAGTGGTGAATATGTCACAAAGGTCAATGCCGAACATGTAACAAAGGTTAATAGTGAACATGTAACAAAGGTCTATAGTGAAGATGTAACAAAGGTTAATGGTTAACATGTAATAAAGGTCAATGTGAACATGTCAGAAAGGTTAATGGTGAACATGTAATAAATGTTAATGGCGAACAAATAGAAAAGGTCAATAGTGAACATGTAAGAAAGGTTAATGGTGAACATGTAACAAACGTCAATGCTGATGATGTAAAAAAGGTTTAAATCTGAGCATGTAACAAAGATCTATGGTGAACATGTCATAAAAATCAATGGTGAACACGTAACAGATGTCAGTGGTGAACATGTAACAAAGTTTAACAGTAACCATGTAGCAAAGGTTAATGGTGAACATGTAACACATGTTAATTGTGAACATGTAACAAAGGTCAATGCTGATGACGTAACAAAGAAAAAAAGGTCCATAGTGAACATGTAACAAAAGGTCAATGTGAGCATGTAACAAAGATCATTGGCAAAGATACTTCAAAGGTTTAGGGTAAAAATGTAACAAAGGTCAATGGGGAAGATGCACAAAAAGTCGATGGTGAAAATGAAACAAAAGTCCATGGTGAACATGTAACAAAGTTTAAAGAGAAACATGTAACAAATATAAAAGGTGAACATGCAACAAAGGTCCATAGTAAACATGTAATGAGGTTTAATGGGGAAAACAAAGGTTATTGGTGAACATGTAACAAAGGTCAAGGTTGAACATGTAACAAAGGTCATTGGTGAACATGTAACATAGGTCAATGGTGAACATGTAACAAAGGTCAATGGTGAACATGTAACAAAGGTCAATGTTGAACATGTACCAAAGGTAAATGGTGAACATGTAACAAAGGTCTATGGTGCACATGTAACAAAGGTCAATGGTGAATATGTAACAAGCATGAATTGTTAACAGTAATCATAAAAGACATCAGTGGTTAAGGTAACAAGTGGTCTAGTATTGATTGCTCTCATGTCAGCAGTTTTCTTTAATTGACACCAGTTTGATTGCTAAGTTTTATTAAATTACATTCGATCTAATAATTCAACCTAACGAGCGGCTCAGAAGGCCTGGCCACGCACCATAATAGATAAAGTGTTGGGAGAGTGCCACACTCCGTGCAATTTAAAAACCCGTTAAAAATAAATAAAATTAAAAAAACCCAATGTAATGGAGTGAGGACAATATCAAATAATAATGTGATGTACTACATAATCCATAATTGTTTCTTTGTTATCTTGTACTTCCTAATATCGACAGGGGGCCTCGGTATCCGAGAGCCAAAGGTAGTTAGTTACCCACTATTGATCACGTGACTGTCAACACTGAGATTGCGCGAATGAATCTCTCTGCGGGCAGGGTGTGCTCGTCTCCAATCTTTATTGATTAGGATGGGCAATTTTCCTAAAGAGACTAGGAGCTTTGCACCAAGTACTCAAGCTTCCTTCCTCCCCCAAAAAATCATTACACCACGATATAGCTGACAAATTGCTGAAAGTGGCTTTAAAATTATTCAAAACAACACACAAATTCAATGTTTGATTAAAAACTATTCAAATTAACAAACAAACGTCTTATTATAGAACCCACTACTGAATTTAACTTAAAGTTGTAGTAAAAAAACAATTGCTCTGGTCAGAATGATTTTATTTCTCATTAAAAAACAATTTTAGTAAGACCTCCTTTTTTCGGAATAACGAATTTTATTTTTATCGTAATATACATCTATCATCAAACTTCTAAACCGACGGAATTTAAGGACTTATATCTTTTTTTTTCTCTGATCAAACTTTGATCTGTAAACATAAAAAAATGTCAATAATTCAATTAAAGTAGCATTATTTTTAATTAAATGTATGTCAGCAACAAATACAAAAATTCGCAATAAAAGAAACAAAATGCTCGTTGAGTTGAATAATTGTTGAATGTGGTGTTTATCACTGAACAGAAATATTTAAACTTCAAAGTCTCAAATTAATTCAACTTTCAAGATAAATTTTATTCAAGAATGTGTTTCTCTTTGCATAACACACCTTTTTGAATAATCTGTCAACCATTCTTTTGAAAATGGTTTTCTATTTCCTAGAAATGGCGGTCTCAGAAACGACTGTCTCTACGATTTTCTGTATCAAAAATAAAATTTGAAGAGTTAAAAAAAATACACGTCTTGTTAAATAAATCTTTTTCTTTCTTTTTTTATTTCATTTTTTTCACATGCAGAGTTTATTCTAAAATATTTTTATCTATATTGTATCTTGGACTAGTATAAGTTAATTTATAGGTTCCTGACTGTTTAACTTTTATAAATGACAACTGCTTTTGGGTACTATCCCATCAAAGTACGATTATAAATGAAAGTACTGTAAGCATACATAAGTGCAAATCTTCCAAGGTAAAAATTGTCGAGAAATCTAATCATCACAAGGAATCGTTAAAAACAGAGTTGGCATCGCTATCCTTAAATGGAATAACGCATCATAAAGGACGAATTATCGTTATGTTTGGGGTTTAGAAATAGTCCGAGAATCCCTTGCCGTCCAACGCCTTTTTTTTGCAGACAATTCTCGGTCCAGCCGTAGAAAGTGAGTTTCTAACTACCTTTTTATCTTTTTCTTCTTTTACAGCCACTACTCGTTTCCGGACGCTTCGATCATTATTTTTGTACATAAATAAGATATCCAACAAATTTTCTTCTGCAACGACATCGTTACTTACAAGTTTACAACGCTGTTGTCATCCATGACTGTCGAAGTTTGCAGCTACTACGTTAAACTGTGACATCTAATGGTGCTTAGCGACGTCGAAAGAAAGGCGTTTCAATCAGGCGATGTTTCAAGCTCGGACCTTTTCGTGAATGTGACATCGGAGTATCTTTTATTTTGATTGTTGTTTAAATGTTGTTTTACGCCACTTCTGGCAAATTTTTTCCGCTATTTCAAATGGTTTGAATCATATGTTGGTTCATAGTGACGCTTACGATTTATGCATTCAGATTCTCTTTTGATTCTCTTCTCTCTCTGCATAGCACATCTCACATGCCAGTATTCAGGGTTGCAAGTACTGTCAGATAGTCAAACAGCAGTAGGAATCCTTACTCTAGGGTGAGCATCTACCAATTACACAGACCTCATAAGAGATATCAAAGAGAACCTTGCAACCCTACAAAGAACAGGAACAGAAACAGAAATACTGTGGGTCCCAGGCCATGCAAACATCACGGGGAATGAAGTGGCAGACAAACTGGCAAAGGAAGCAGCTGAAGTAGCGAAAAAAAATGGATGACAACTACAAAGTCGGATATCATCCAAGCAGCTAGACAAAGTACATACATAAAATGGCAGAAAAGATGGGATCTTTCACAGTCGGGCAGACACCTGCATACCCTGATACCATCTGTTAACCACTCGTGTACTTTGGACCTCCCAAACCAGATGATAGGTAGAATCTTCACCAAACTGAGGACTGGGTACAGCCACTTAAATGACTACAGACACAAGATTGGGGTAGCACCATCACCATACTGTGAATGTGGAAGTGTTGAAACCACCGAACACTTCCTCCTATTCTGCAGTAGATATGAAGCAGAGAGGACCCAACTTCAGATCAAAATTAAGGAATTAACCATCCCTCCAAAAGAACTGTCAGTATCCTCTCTACTCACTAAAATAGATAACAACTACCAGACAATAACTTCACTTGTTGCAGACTTCATCAGGAACACACACAGATTCTATGACATCTGTCCCTCTGCAACAAACTCCTGATCATGACCCTACACTGCGCATCCCTAGCATAAAGAGCAACGTAAACAGAAATTTTTCAATGTGTAAACCAGTACCAGGTGACCAGTTGTGTCGTCAGACCGTAGGATCAGGATCAGGCTCTTTAGACTTAACCCGTCAGCTATTAACCTGGTCCCCTGGTGTAATATTTTTCATTTACGCAAGCTTCACTTTCAAATATAACCCCAGGTCACCACCAGTTTACTACCCAGTTTGATTGGTTGTTTAAAACGCCATGTTTTAGCTAGCTTTTCGCGCGTTTTGTTCCGTAGGAAATTTCTGTCAAAATACTATTTCAATAAAGTAGCTACCTATTTCTTGTTTTCCGGCTTCCGAGTTAGACTGACCATTCCCCGTAGAATTATTTCCACAAACCAGACATAAATCTATACAAGCATTCTTTTGATAAACTGCATTTTTATTTGAATTTGATTACCGGACGCCGGACGTTACGTCATAATGCTTTGTATCGGAATTACGTCAGTTACAGTTAAAACTGACGTAAATTTTGAGGCATTCCGAATGTTACAAACCGGTCAAAATTTCGACCGGATTCATTGCTGGTGACCTGACTGTATATTCGAACCGGAAGTCCGCTTACGGTATTTAGAATATTTAGTCAGGTTCCCAGACTAGTCAGCTATATGATCAATCTCGACGTAAAGGATTCTGGGTATCCTACGTCAACCACAATCACACGTGCGGATAAGCTTTGCTTACACAGTAAAACTGTATCAAAAGTGTATAAAAAGTCTTAATAAAAATAAATAATTTCTCTTTTATTATCTAACATACATCATTTTTTCTTTACAAACGTAACGGACAGACGACAAAAATGAAGTCCCGCAGTAAATGGGGATGACGTGTGGCAGAGGTTATTTCTGTGAACCTGTTATGTTCTCTGCGTGCGCCGGAGAGTGTTATATGATGTAACACATAAGGTAGTAAGAACGAATGATCGTACCCTTGCTCTTTTTTTCGGTTAATCCGACAAATCACAAAATTATCTTCGGATTTTAATGGCAGTATAATTCGGCCTAAATGCAGTCGGTTAATTTTCTTTTTACTATTTTAAGCTGATTTGAGATACACTTTTGGACATTTCATGTGTGAAAATAAGTCAAAATTAAAATTGTCTTACCAAAATTTGAGAAGACAGACAATGTCAAAAAGTTTTAACAAGATTCAATTACACACACAGCGACCATAGCAAAAAGGGGGGAGCAAGTGAAAGATTTAATTTTAATTAGATTGAAATTGACTGTGATTGTGTGATTTGTGTATGCAATGACTATTGCTTTGCATACAAAAAACATTTGAAGTGCATATCGTTCGTGTAATGGACAAATATTGATTTGAATGTCGCCTATTAAAATATGTATAAACCAACTATGTGTTTCTTTTTTTTAAGAGTAAAATAAAGTATATTACTAAATGTCTTAACCACTCGGTCACATAGGCCCCAAAGTTGATTTAAGTATGTTGCATGTGAATGATTATTTGATGGTCCAATACACAGTTAATTTTCTTTTAATCGAAAATTCCAAACCACAGCTACTACCGGATTTTGTTTATACTTAGATACATATGGGAAACAGTTTTCTCATAAACCAGCAAACAATTGAAACAAAACATATAAGTGAAATTCGTTTTTGATCGTCTTCAAGGTTTTTATGCCATCGTAAACTGTAAGGACAATTTAGCATGCAAAATTGCACAGTCATGTAATAACACACACACGCAGAATAAGTCTGCGACGTATTGATGTACCGTATACATGACCATTATAGTTATAGAAATTAATCTCTCTCCTATACCTCAATATTTTCTAACGAAGGTAATAACAAATTACCGGCTGTCATAAAAGACAATTCAAGAAACCGGCAAACTTGAAAACCAATAACCAAAAATATAGCAACTACAACAAAAGACCTGAGTTGGTACAGGCATTTCAAAAGAATACACACCTGCAGAATAATTCAGCGGCGTACTGATGCTCTCCCTAAAACTTATTTCTGTCCATTTTAATTCTCCTAATAATAAGATAGTCAGACCTTACAAGACCTTTATAGTTTTTGAAAGAAAAGTTGTAAATTTTCCCAATTGTACCGGGGTTATCATATATGTATTAGGTAATGATCGAAGTATTATTTATGAATTGATTCTCCTTTTTTAGCATAGTTACATAATTCTCCTGAACATGAATCAAACTGAAGTTGGCTACTTCTAAAAAGTTGTTCTTTACATTTTGGGGCCCATACATAGATTATCAATATTGTTAACATATGTCTGGCACTTGAGAGAAAGTGTAAACTTCATTAGACAGATCAGGACTAATTCAGACGTTTTAAGACATGGTTGAAACGTATTCTGACTAATTTAGAAAGGTCAATATAGGCCGGAAAAATCAGACTCTTCAGACTGGTAAAGACAGGTTCGTGACTGGTTGAGACAAGGTCCATACTATATTAGTCAGTAAAGTGTCGAGTACAAAGTCAGACTCGATTCAGACTGGGACAATAAAGTACAGTCAAGACTTAGACAGAGAACAATTAAGTAGTTTTCAGACAAAGTGAGACTGGTCGAGAAAAGTAAGTAATTTATCACAAAAACTAACTTGTTTAGACGTTTACTGACTTGAAGAAAAATATTTAGATTATAATTTTGTTCTCGTATGAATCTCCAAAATGAAGTTTGACTGTCGAATATATAGAAACTACTGAGTTGTGAACATTCCACAAGTACTTATGTGTATACTTATAAATCATCTTAAATGTAAATTCAACTTATTTATGCTTCTAACCTTTCTCCAATCATTTCCCCTTGTTTCCTCGTTAAGGGTCTTTATCTTTATTAGTGGGGTCGCAATTGTTTGCGGTTTCCGACTTCTTGAACATTGTTCATCATTAAGGCGGATGTATTGGTTGTACTAAAATAAAGGTAAAACAAAAAAAGATTACACTGAACGAACCGATTGTCTGACGAGTACAAAGTTTAATCTTTTTTTACTTAAAATGAAAATTTCTAGGAATATAATTAGTCAATATTTCTTTCTATAAAAATGCTCATCTTTGTGATTCTTTATATTGTTTCTTTGTTTGAATGTTGTTAAACGCCACTTTCAGCAATTTTTCAGCTATATCATGGTTTCCAGTTTTTATTTGGAAAGGAAACCGGAGTACCCGGAGAAAACCCCCGACCTTCGGTAGAAAATTGGCAATCCTTGTCAATTTAGATTGGAGTCGAGTACACCCTGTCCGCAATGAGACTAAAAACGCGTAAACTCAGTGTTGACAGACCACTTGATCAATGGTAGACAAACCACTTTAATCCCTCGTCGACCGAGACCCCGAGATCTCTGTAACTATCAGTATTTTAAGATTTCTTTGGCATTTTGTGGAATATCGCATATTGTTTAGATACTTGTGTAGTCTTCGAACAAATGGACGCTTAAATGGTTTTAATATGAAAATATCAAAGAAAGCCGACCGAACAACAAGAGCCCAAAGCCAAGGAACAGCTACAAATCCCGATATAGAAAAAAACAACACAAAAACCAAAAACATAACACACAGATAGTAACCCGAATCAAATAAAAACCATGGGTGCACTCAGGTGCTCCGGACGAGTAAGCAGTGCCTGCGTCTACTTAGACACACGTCGAGTTACTAATTCACATGTCTAGGGAAAAGTCAAATCCAGAAATAAGAAACACTACCTATGACTCGGCGAAAATGTCGGATCTTATATTAGACACTGATTTCCCATAACGATCAATTAAGACGACCATAGAACGTCCGGAGAGATAACGTCAACCTAGGTACAACAAACCCTTATTGGAGTAATTTAGCAGTCAACATCAGTGATCGTTCTAGAAAATCGGAATACTGATCGCAGGATCTAGAATAACGTATAAGTTTTGAAATGTACACAACATACGCTGGACTTGCTGGCGTGTTGCTGTCGATGAACGGGAAGTTGACAATTGGAAAGTTGAAGTCGTAGTTGAAGTCGTAACTTTTGTCGTAGAGCCTAGGTCTAAGTAAGAGGCTGACCTTTGTGTATTGGTGGTGTCTTTAATTTCAAGCTCGCTAGGGTAAATTAAATGTAAATAGTAACTAAATAGGGTAAATTGAATGTTTTAATATGTCAACAATATTTTTTGTTTCTTTGTTTGTTTGAATGGTGCATGTTTTAACGCCACTTTCAGCAATTTTTAATCTATATCATGGCGTCCAGTTTTTATTGGGTTTGGAAGCCGGAGTACCCGGAGAAAACCCCGACATGCGGTAGGAAAACTGAGAATCCTTGTCAATTAAGATTGGAGTCGAGTACACCCTGACTGCAGTGAGAATCGAACCCGCAATCGCAGTCTATCTGGAGAGTTTAGCGGGACAGTGCTATAAGTATCAAATTTCCAATTTGTCTATTTTAAAATATTACATTGTGCTATAAATTTGCGGTCTTTTTTTGGTTCTTTTCAATTGTTTGAAAAATCATCGAGGAATATCTTTACACTGTGATTACAGGATGATTAGGTAAAAAATGAAAATGGGTGTATTGTTTAAATCAAGGCGTAGCACCCAGAAAAATAGTGGTACGGTCGGAGATATGATCAGTTGGGACACTGTGCGTCCCTTCGAGTCCCTTCCCGCGGCCCTTTACGAAGTGGGCCTGGAGGCATTTCAAGGCTCCAATAAGCTCTGGGGTAAATGTTGCAAAATTATGCATTCTGGGCGTTTCCTGGCACTAAAAGTGAATGACTAAAAACGTCATGTTTTATACATGATCATTTGTAAACAGGCATGACAATATTTTTAAACATATAAGTTGTTTACTCTGAATGTTTAAATATAGATAGGAGTTTTCCATGTGCTAATATTTGTCACTTACCAAGTTGCACTCGTGATCGTAACGGTTGCTGTATTATATGTACACATGTAATTGAAAAAAAAATATGTATGTTGAACGTTTCATAAATTAAAAAGTATATTTAATGAAATTCTATCATTTTAATTGTAATTTATAAAATAATCGGTGCGGTTTTTCGTATCAGCAGTTAAAAGAAAAAACATGCCACGAATCGATAAGGGTTGTCGGTAAAATGATATGGAAAAACATGCCACGATGTTTCTTGGCGTTCATATTACCAATACCAATATTTTTTTTAATTCCAATTAAGGTCCCACAAGGGGCAATGACAAATAATTTACACGTATGATTAAGGAACAGTACATTACAATTTAACAGAATATGGAACAGTTGCACAAGTTGTAATAGTGTTAAACATTTTTATAAAATTAGTGTTGTGTGCACAGTGTGACAAGGTTGAAACATAATATTCATAATGTTCGTATTTAAGTCACCAGACGGTGCTTAAGAATTCTATTGAACAGAAAAAGTGTTTTTCACCAAGATTTGATGTTTATTTTATTTCGTAGTAGTAGTAGTGTCATTATCTATCAGGGAGAGACACCAGGGGCGGTGCTTATTAGAGTCATGGTAGACTCTCCCCGAAATATTTCGCACTACCAAAGAGCTTCATCAGGCGTTGACTGAATCAAAAATTCAAACAATGTTTTTGTTGTTCACTTTATACAAAAAATCTATACTGATGCTGAGATCTAAAATATTTTTGTTGTTCATATTACTGTTGGGTCATAAAAATTTAAGTATTCTACCCGTGGATTACGTTCGTTCAATCCATCAGGTTCTGGCGTTTTTAATTGATGTATCTAAAATGTTTCTCGAAGTCTTCTGGTTGATGTATTCACTTTGGGTTTTGATCAATAATTTGGGAATTTTACAGTGGCCTGTAGTTTTAAGGTGGCGAGTTAGTGGACAATTTCTGTTTTTCGTGAAAAAGGAGCGATGGTTGTTAAGTCGCATATTGAAAGCTGTCTCTGTTTCTCCAACATACTGGATGTTACAAATCCCACAGGTCAGTGTGTAAATACAATTGCTTGATTTACAGGAACAATTGGAGTATATTGTGAAGCTTACGTTGGTTGTTGTGCTTCGAAAGGTGCTAGCGACGTTTGCTGCTTTACAGCATTTGCAATTACTGCGATTGCATGGATTGTATCCACCAGGTTTTGAAGGAGGGTTCATTTTGACTCTAGCATTTACAATAATATCTTTTAGACTGTTTGGTCGACGGTATGCCATTATAGGTGGTTCAGGGAAAAGCTTTTTTAAAATTCGGATCATTTTCGATAAGGTTCCAATCTTTCCTTAAAACATTTGAAATGTTTTTTAAGTCAGGGTGGTATGTAACGACTAATGGTATTCTGCTGTTTGTTATATTTTTATCTTTGTAATTCAGCAACGAATCTCTGGAAACATTGTGAGCTTTTCCAAATGCCTCGGCGATGTTTTTGTCGTTATAGCCTCTTTTGAGTAAATGTTGACGGAGCTCATTTAAACGATGGTTTTGGGTGTTTTCTGTTGAGCAAATTCTTTTGATACGTATGGCTTGACTGTAAGGAATACTGCGCGAGCAATGCCTTGGGGGCAACTTTTGGGGGATAAAAATTTATGTTTGTCTGTTGCTTCCGTGTGAAGATCTGTTGTCATCATTCCGTTTTGGATGGAGGAAGTAGTGTCGAGAAAGGATATTTTGTGACCAGATAATTCGAAAGTAAATTTGATGGTGGGATGAAAATTGTTGCAATAGTTAAAAAAATCTATTAAATGTTCTTGACTTTCATTCCATTTAATGTCAATGTCATCAATGAAACGGAACCATGACAATGGTTTATATTGTGCACCAGACAGAAGCTGTTTTTCAAGATTTCCCATAAATATATTGGCATAAGAGGGAACCATTTTGGTTCCCATGCTAGTACCACTCACTTGGATGTAGTGTTCGTCATTAAAAACTAAATTGTTGTTCTCAAGGACGAGAGTGAGCAATTTAACAAGACATTCTGTTGGGGGATTTTTTTCTTGTCTGGTGTTCCATACAGCTTCACAGCAAGCAATTCCTTCATTTTGTGGTATGTTTGTGTAATCGCACTATATGGCGTGGAAAATAAACAAAAACAATTCCTCTCTAGGGTTCTGGATAGTTTTATTTTATGAAGCAATGATGAATAATGAGACGAAGAAACCCTGTAATAAAATATCAACAATAAATAACAAGAATAAATACATTACAATAATACAACTATTCGATCTGCTAACTTTGTTAAAAATAATAACTCATTACACTATTTACACTAATTCGGTAATATTAAACAACATATCAAATCAGTTGACAACTGCAAATGAAAATCTCGCGTTTCATTTCTTTAACAACATACTTATTAGAAAATGTTAAAATGAAGCAAAACTAGCAATAAGCAATTACTGAAAGCAAAATATAAAGCAGCTAAGCGTAACTATCAATGGAACGCAAATAAAGCTTATAAAGCGAAAAGAACAAATATTAAAATAAAAGCGGCTAAGCGAAACTCATTTCTTACCTCACATGAGGTGTAAAGGTTTGCCTCAAAAATATTTTTACTGTCTGTTCCGCTAAGCCATGAATACCTGTACAACAAATAGTATAATGCAATCATCTTGCTAAATAAGATGATAATGCATTTCAATGAAAATGGTCATAAAACAGTCGTTATTAAATAAATTATTAATAACATTTAATTCCACTTTCAGTCCCCAATTTTTCTACTCTAACATTCACCATTCGCTACGTTTTAATTAAAAATTCATCAAATTCGTCTTAATTCAGCTAATTAACCATTAATAACGTAAATCCTAAATTTACCACTTAAAAGTTTAAATATCATATGCTCAATACACATTCTCACTCCGATGTCAAAATAATGAACGGGTAGCTCGTGCGTGAAGACAAATACATGCAAATTAAAAGTACGCTACTTAGTAATTCAAATATAGAGAAACCTAAATAGAAAACAAACCTCAACCATTGTAGTCTTTCTCTCAAAGTAAGTAAGTTGAAAACTAGTGAAATCAGTCAAAGAATATGCAGATAGCCAAAATATGCGTCTTTCCAGTAGGAAAAATAATATACAATTGAAGTATTAGGACAATAAGAAAAGACCGCCAAAAGAAATCTGACCAATCGGAAAAGATTCACCCAACTCAATCACCCGTAAAACCAATAGCATTTGAAGCTGTCAAAGTGAACAGATATCATAACTAATAACTAACCATGTCAAAAATAGTCAGTGTCAAGTCAATGCAAACTTATAAACTGAAATCTACAATTAATGTAAAACACAAATACTAGAGTTTATTTGTATAACATTTTTATTGTTTAATATTTAAATAAAAACCAAACGATATAATTGAAAAATTCAACTTTATTATAATTTTGTAAATTCTACTGGCTACCACATTTGTTGTATCTACAAAATTTATAAATAAAGTTCCATAATTCTTTAAGTATGTTTTTTTCTTCACAGTTCATTATCCTGTGAAATTTTTCCTGCACAGTTAAATTTAGAGAGTTGTTACATGTTAAAGCAACAGTGTTTAGTTATGCTTGTCGGGTTATCCATTACTAATCAAATTGTTTCTAGTTTTTTTTCAAATCGGTATCAACCATTTTTTGTTATGCGAGGTTTCTTTTTTTCGTCAATCTACATTTTTTAATGAAGAGTTTGCTGCTGAAAGTATAATTCCAGAGAGCTGTACTGTAAATTTGGCAGACATTGCCCATTCAAGCCTACAGTGGGCATCCGATAAGTAGGTATAAAACCAACTTTAAAATGCAAAACTTGACTCAGGATATCCTCCGACACCATTACGTAATCTACTACACTTGCTCCATTTGGAGTGTAACATGTGTAGTGGCCGAGCATATCCCCAAGGACCCTTCCATTTAAAATTCTGATCTGCTGACTTATGCAAAGATCAAGCAGGTCCTTTCCTCTAGCATCTAGTGTAAGATCTGGGCTAATTCTTCGTGTTATATTTCTGTCAATGGGGTAGTTGTATGTGGGAAAATAGTTATTGTCATCATTAGTTAAAAGATCTGACTCAGAAGCAGTTCTAGCATTAAAATCGCCACAGAGCATTATGTTACTCATGTCTTTGAATTGGCTTATATCTTTTTCAATACAATCGAGTATGTCTAAACTAAGTCCATGGGTATATGCTGAGCCACTAGGTGGATAATAAACTCAATATATATATATACAAGTCATCATAGAGACAGAAGAAATCTTTCTCTAGTTTAACCCATTGATATTCATGGCTAGCATATTGTAATATTGTAACATAATTTTTTAAATTCTGGTTTTCTAAGAATTGCTTACCCACCAAAGTGACGGTTATTTTTCTTTGATGTTGGTCTACATATGCCATGGTAATGGAAAGAGCCAATGGAATGAGTTTCTGCATTGTTCCCTACATGTGTTTCTGCCAGAAATACAAGATCAAATTTTTCTATTTCCTTTAAGAAAAGATGGTCAATTATTTTGTTATTGCTTTTAGATTTTAACCCTCCAATGTTCCAAAAGCACATTTTAAGTGAGGTACCCAATCTAGATTTTATTGGCATTATTATTTTTATTGCTGTAGATTAGTGGGTCAATGGGTAGATGTGTTATTGAGAGATCTCTTCGGTTCCCCTTTGCAACAACTATTCTAAAAAGATTAATAATGAATGATGCAATATAGAAAAAATACAAAATTAAAAGTAAGGTCGATATTCAAATCTGATATTAACTATATCACGAATGAATTGACTTAAAATTGTGCCTCTGTATCATTTGTCGTCCTGTTGTCTATGCAATCTTCGACCATGGGATTTACTTCTTGGACGGCGAGGTGGCAATGGTATGTTCAGAGCGATATATTACCATCAACTATAGACAAAGTCCATCCACAATACCATGTAATGCAGCACGATATCAAAACGGGTAGAACGAAAAATCGTACCCTCCCTTTTTTGATGTTGCCATGGAGATGATATATATATATAATTGGTCCTACTATCTAATCTAATTCAGGTATTTCACGAATAAAATATGTTTAAATCAAACCTCCCTTTTTGGTTAATCCGACAAGTCACAAAACTAACATCGTATGAGAGGGCGGACAGGGTAGTGGGAGACAGGGAGAGAGGGGGAGGGAGAACGGAGCTAAAGGGAGGGAGAAAGGAGCAAAGGGGAGGGAAAAAGGAGCAACGGGGAGGGAGAATGGAGAAAGGGGGTGGGAGAAAGGAAATAATAAAAAAGAGGGAGGCAGTACTAGTACAAATATATTCTTTAATTCGTACCTGAAAATCATTTAATAAGTGCCAATTCATTGATTTAATTGAAAAAAAAGACGGAATAATTTACATAAAACTCTAGTAAAGAGATAAATTGCATCCAAATGATCAGAATTTTTTCTATGCTAGTATACAGTAAAGTTTTTTTCCCTAAAGCTTATGCCTGTCCACTTTACAAATTGTCATCACTTATTGACTGGGTGTCTGTCATATGTTGTCTGTCCGTTGTTAACTTTTTAAACAATCTTCTCCTCTGACACCACTTAGGGTACCTAGTTTTAGCTTTGCATCCAGGAGTTAGATCCATGTATGAAAAACAAATATTAATCAAAGCGCAGTTTGTACAACTGGTAATGTTTTCTTGCGTATAGTACGTAATACTGGTATATTATACAGCAAATGAAGTTTTATTGATTATTTTACATAAAAAATTGTAACAATTACAATAAGACGTAGCGCACGCAATTAGGGCCTCTAAACGTAACGTCATTTTAGCTTTTTTAACGTTACGTTAAATTACGTCGTGCACCTTAATTAAAGAGGGTTTAAGATTTATATTTGTATGTCTATGTCCACAATAAATAACCGTTTTTGCTCAAATTTGTATTTTATTTGGCACACATACGTTTTACGCATTAATATTTTCTTTATTGAATATATTTATTATATTTTCAAGCAACTTTGTTTATAATAACATCGTTTAAAAAAAGGTCGAGCTAACGAAAACGACTAAAGGCATTGATAAACTCGTGTAAATCTGACAAAAGTATATGTTGCACTCTAATAATTCATAGAAAAATTATTGAAAAGAAACCGCATATCTAAAATGTTATAATATTTTTCAGTGCGTGAATTTAAAGTGCGGCAATTAGTCTAAAGATGTAATAAATCGGTAAAAAGTTGAAAAAATGTGTTCGTAACAAACGTTACTAGATATGCTTGAATTTATAGCGATTTCACAAAACACGAAAACAAATTGAAAAGGGGCAAAAATTAAAAACTTAGAAAAATCGCATTTTTGAAAAAGTGTTTATTTTTTTTCAATTTAACAGTTTTATAGGAATAAAAAACATTAATACGGCATCTTTTATAGGTATGTCCCATTATTCACAGAAAAATAAGTGACTAAATAAAATAGTTCTGAATGTCCAAATTACCTGATCTTGCTTTTCTTGTTACAATTTACAACACTTTTTATGGCGGAAATTTACTTAAGGTATCCGACCCATATTTGACCACGTGATCATATTTGGTGTCCCGGATGTCCATTGTTTGTCAATGAAGCAGACCTCGGTAACGTTCGGCAAACATCGGAACTACTATTTAAGCAACTAAATGTTTTTCTCAAAACTCTTAACATTGACTCAAAGTAAAACAATATATTTACTTTGTATCATTAATTAGTAATATATTGAGTAAATAAATTTGCATTCTTGGTCTAAAAATTAAATTAAACGGTGACTTCAATTATGGGTCGGATACCTTAAACATGTTTTTAGTTTCTAATAATTTAACTATATTGCTTACCCAAAAGACGGGTATAGTTCATTTTGATCCACAACTAAAAATACAAGTGTATTGACACTTTCCTCATCAGTTAAAGGTCTCCGAACCAAAAAATATTGTCTATAGTATCGGAAACTAAAAAAAAGTCCAAACAACCTGCGGTACGTCTAAGTTAAGTTATATTCATAATACTTGTAAAAAACATTATTTCTACACATGGAAAGCTTGTAATGCACACATTACTTATTACAAAAACTAAACTTCAGTTTCATCGACATGAACGTTTCACAAAATTTGTGAAACATAATTTCTGGGATTTTTTTCTGGCCGGGATATTTGACAAGGCGGTGGCCATCTTGAATTTAGGATCTGCGCCAAAATCTTAAAATTTGACATTTCTACAGTATCACAATTAAATTTGCCACTCAGATATTAAGACCAAGATTTATTTTAATTTCTGCCAATCAGAACATCAATGGCTCTAGTAGCCACAATTCATTTTTAAATGGCAGATAATTACCCTGATATCAGTTTCTGCATAATTGGATTTAAATAAGTTTCTAAAACCAGCTGTTCTTAGTGTCTTTGGGGTTTAATGTTCCAATGGTGTGGCCACCTTGGTTTTAGGATCAGTACAAATGATTCACGATGTATAGAAAAGTAATACAGTACACTGGTTCATGTATCTGAGAGCTGTCTTAATCTGAACTATTTTTCACAATAAAGTGCAAGTTGAAGAACATGGATCAAAACATGTTTTTGCCTCACAATATTATATAGTTACAGAAAAAAATGTCATTTTTGACAGTATATCTTGAAAAATAAAACAGCAGATTGATATTGTAAATTGCAAAAATGATCAGCAAGAAAAGGATTTGTATTGTATTGTTTTCGGATTAACTTTATCACCATTATTGAAATCATTCGTTATTGTCCTCAAAATCGTTTCGTGATTCCTTCTTATACCATATTACAATCTGGCATGTCATTACTTTAGGAGGTACTTGAGGGATATTTTCTATGTTCCATGTTTCAATAAGCATTTTTCAATAGAACAGTTGGTAGATTTAACAATGGTAGACTACGGTACATTTAACAGTTGGTAGACTCCGGTACATCTAACAGTTGCTAGACTACGGTACATTTAACAGTTGGTAGACTCCGGTACATTTAAAAGTTGGTAGACTCCGGTACATTTAACAGTTGGTAGACTCCGGTACATCTAACAGTTGCTAGACTACGGTACATTTAACAGTTGGTAGACTCCGGTACATTTAACAGTTGCTAGACTACGGTACATTTAACAGTTGGTAGACTCCGGTTCATTTAACAGTTGGTAGGCTCCAGTACATTTAACAGTTGGTAGACTCCGGTACATCTAACAGTTGGTAGACTCCGGTACATTTAACAGTTGGTAGGCTCCAGTACATTTAACAGTTGGTAGACTCCGGTACATTTAACAGTTGGTAGACTCCGGTACATCTAACAGTTGGTAGACTCCGGTACATTTAACAGTTGGTAAACTCCGGTACATTTAACAGTTGGTAGACTCAGGTACATTTAACAGTTGGTAGACTCCGGTGCATTTAACAGTTGGTAGACTCGGGTACATTTCACAGTTGGTAGACTCCGGTACATCTAACAGTTGCTAGACTACGGTACATTTAACAGTTGGTAGGCTCCGGTACATTTAACAGTTGCTAGACTACGTACATTTAATAGTTGGTAGACTCCGGTACATTTAACAGTTGGTAGGCTCCAGTACATTTTACAGTTGGTAGATTCCGGTACATCTAACAGTTGGTAGACTCCGGTACATTTAACAGTTGGTAGGCTCCGGTACATTTAACAGTTGGTAGACTCCGGTACATTTAACAGTTGGTAGACTCCGGTACATCTAACAGTTGGTAGACTCCGGTACAGTTAACAGTTGGTAGACTCCGGTACATTTAACAGTTGGTAGACTGGTACATTTAACAGTTGGTAGACTCCGGTACATTTAACAGTTGGTAGACTCCGGTATATTTAACAGTTGGTAGACTCCGGTACATTCAAACAGTTGGTAGACTCCGGTACATTTAACAGTTGCTAGACTACGGTACATTTAACAATTGATAGACTCTGGTACATTTCACAGTTGGTAGACTCCGGTACATATAACAGTTGGTAGACTCCGGTACATTTCACAGTTGGTAGACTCCGGTACATTTAACAGTTGGTAGGCTCCGGTACATTTAACAGTTGGTAGACTCCGGTACATTTAACAGTTGGTAGACTCCGGTACATCTAACAGTTGGTAGACTCCGGTACAGTTAACAGTTGGTAGACTCCGGTACATTTAACAGTTGGTAGACTCCGGTATATTTAACAGTTGGTAGACTCCGGTACATTTAACAGTTGGTAGACTCCGGTACATTAAACAGTTGCTAGACTACGGTACATTTAACAATTGGTAGACTCTGGTACATTTCACAGTTGGTAGACTCCGGTACATATAACAGTTGGTAGACTCCGGTACATTTCACAGTTGGTAGACTCCGGTACATTTAACAGTTGGTAGACTCCGGTACATTTAACAGTTGGTAGACTCCGGTATATTTAACAGTTGGTAGACTCCGGTACATTTAACAGTTGTCCAGTTTTGTTTGTTTTACGTTTATAATCCATTAACGACCCTAACTAAGATTTGCGACTCATCTTTAAACCACGTTAAATTGGAGACCTTTGAAGGGTAAATTTATTTTAGCTATACATTAATACAATTCACAAATGACTTGCTTATCATATTTTTTTCTGTTTATTGGTTTAGTTATCAGACACTAGTGTACCGTAACAGTTTGTATTGATATAATCGAAAGTTGGAACGCATACGTAGTAAAAAAATTCTCGGTTTCTTCTTATTTACTTTTCCATTAGTTCACCTTAAATAGTCAACTATAGCTTTGTGTTGGTATTGTAAAATAATACATATGAACGAATGCAGAAAATCAAATTACCTGCTTCCTTTTCCTGCAATTGACACTATGATATAGATAAAAGATGCGTAAAGCACTATTCAAACAAACTGTAGTTGAGTAGGTACCTGCAAAACAGTTTTGGCGACAACGCGCATGTAATGCGTGGATATTTCCGACATGAATTCGCATTGTAGAAATACCATGCCGCTATTATAAATTGAGTTTGAATAGCATTTTTTAAATAATATGTGATAACTTAAATCTTAACACTTATTCTGTCGATGTCACACACAAAATTGCATTTTAACTCTAAGTCATTTCGTTTTGCTGTGTCTTCATGAGGTCCGTTCACTATCACAATTTGACCTCTGGTCAAAAGCGTTTTTTGTACTTAATGAAACCAATCATAAGATATCTTGACAACATGTATGTATGTATTTTCTTCTTTCTAGTAAGAAATTCAAATTCAATGTGGTATATGTACATCATGTCATGACATGGGAGAGAACTCTATCTTTTCATTAATAGTTTCTCACCATAATTACGTCCCTTAAATCTGATTAAAAACAGGGACATTTTTAGTATGTAGTGTCCCTGTTAAAACAATTCTTTGTGTTGACACGTTTTAAAATTACAGTAAGATTAAGTAGGTTCCTTTTAAAGGTAATATCGATTAACCATTGTTTGATTAATTTTTTAGGGTTCATTAGATCAAATTCTGGGAGCCATCGAAATCAGTGACCTTGAAATGACGATTTCAACATCAGAAAATTTACTACAAGTAATTAGTAACGACGATATATCGAGAAAACAAGAGTGAAAATATTCCTCTTTCTTAAAAATGTACTTGCTTATATGTAGACCTTTTAATTTTGTGTTGTTCCGTTTTATATCAATACAATAGGATGGCAGCAAAACGAAAGCACTATTAAATCATTGAAAACGGGTCCTGAAAAATCAATTTAAAAGTAAAACATGTAATTATTCTTAAAAACTCCTTAAAATTATTATGTCTAGAAACCATTTAAAGATTCAGAAATCAGTTTAATGAAGAAACTCGGGGTTATATCCATTCGTTTCCGAATATCTAGAATATGGCAAGTTATAATAAATAAGTTGACGTTCTATTGAAAAGCTTTTTAATGATCAATCCAAAAACTTACTCGTCCGGATCATCTGAGTGCACCCATGGTTTTTATTGGGTTCAGGTTACTCTCTTTCTGTTATTTGTGTTTTTGGTAACTAGTCTTGCGCTGTGTATGTTATATGTTATTCGGGATCTTCACAGGGGATACGGATTCATATTCCCTGAGCCGGAGGCGAACGGAATATAGAATTGCAGACAGGGAATATGAAGTCCCGTATTCCCTTTGAAGCCCGAATAACAATTATATTCTGTTGAAGTCTTCTTGTACTAATATTCTAGAGTATATAATTAGATTATACTAAATGTTGACGTATTTGGTTATTGTGTTTTGCGTGACAAATGAAAACTATTTACCGTGTATGGTCCAGCTTACGCTCATTTTGTAGATCAATTAATGTGTAAATTGAATTCATCACTTTATTTTCCACAGTTATTAAGCGTTTTGAAATGCGGCGTATTTTTCAATGTGATAAAGCAATTTTCTATAGTAAAGTTTGACCTAAATTACAACGGAAGTGTATGTTTGGAAGAGTCCATTGTCGTCTGTTCGAAATCCGTAGGGTAATATCGTCCGCAGTTAAGGTGGGAAAATCGTCGCGGTTTGTCCGAATACCACTGAACGTTACAAAAGCAGACGATCTTTTTCAAAACAATGCGAGGTCCCTGTAGAAACTCAAATGGCTGACTTCCTATGTAAAATTCCCGTAGCAAATGTCGAAGACGATTTGGAACTTGTCAACAACAAAGGCATAATATAAAATACGGACGTGTTATCGTGTAGAAATGTTTTAAATTGGATTTTAACACTACAAAGGTACAATATGGAATAATAAAAAAATGCAAGCAAAACACCTAGCGCAGCGGGTTATAGACATGTTTCATGCTTGAAGAAAAAACTTAAGTTTGCCGAACCACCACTATTGGAGAACCATTTAAGCTTCCAATTTAATTTACATTTCACTTTCGAAGTGAGATTCAAATGCTTTTGTTTGCCATTTTTAGGAGACTTCTAGTTATCGGTTATCTCCCTTGTAAATTTCAAGACAAATCGCAGACGGAGATGATAGATTCCGTAAAATGCATGTATTTAAAACGATACTTGATATCTTTATATTATGTTTAACTATATAAAACAAATAAATTAGTCAATGAAAAGACGCCATTTTGAAACTGGTTTCAATATCCCCGGGGTTTCACAGGTAATACGATAAGATATCCCCGTCTTGATTAACCAATCAAATTGTAGGGATTCACTATAGATACATTACTTCAACAGAATATTTTTCTATATCCGGATTTGTAACTGTCCCTTAACTTTTGGCTGCTGGTATTCTGTCGGTTTTCTTTGCAATTTTTCTTACAACTCCACATAGGACTAAAATTTGAAACACTGATGCTTTTAAATAGCGTTGATATTGCAAAAACTCTGTCTGCCAACCATCGAAAAAAAAATGAATTACTGAATATGTTTGTTTGTTTGAATGGTGTTTTAACGCCACTTTCAGCAATTTTTCAGCTATTTCATGGCGTCCAGTTTTTATTGGGGGAGGAAGCCGGAGAGAACCCCCGACCTGCGGTAGGAAAACTGGCAATCCTTGTCAATTAAGATTGGAGTCGAGTACACCCTGTCTGCAGTGAGAATCGAACCCGCAATCTCAGTGTTGACAGACCACGTGATCAATAGTAGACGAACTACCTTGACCACTCGGGGACCGCTGCCCCCTGAATATGAAAATGTATCATGATTCTTTTATAGATACCATAAGTTACCACACACGAGTTTGCGACGATAGCTAGGCTGATATTGGAGCAACCCTACTGTGTGAAAATCGATAACTTTCTGTTTAAACCAATCTCTTATTTTGTTTCCTCCGTGAATTGACAAATTACTGTTGTATTTCTGATTGTAACCAATGTTGTGTATATATAGTTAATATAAAGAATGGCATAGGATTGAACAGACCAAGTTAAAACGAATTAGCTCTCATCACAAACGTAGCTCCGGAATGGTATCGTTTCCTAATCAGTATAAAAATGCGAGTAAAATACATCCTGGGCCTGGCGATAAAATTTAAATGGGCTTTTAAATGTAACCCGTAACTGAACGATAACTTAAGAATGGAGCCAAGAAACCAGAACCCTCGTTATGCCTCAAAAGTTAATTTTAGAACGTGAAAACGTAGATGCAGTACATACACGGTAAGAATCAAATGTGTGACACTTTACCTTCTATCAACAAAACCAATGATGTATATATGTATCATAAAATAGCATCAAGCAGACAACCACACTTACGTTGTATATATAAAAGTTTAACTTTATTTACAAATAACAAAAGGAATACTATTTCATATTTCACAGTTCATAACAGGGGGAATCCATAGAAAACTATAAGTAAATCTAGCTACTAGTATCACAAACAGCAATAGTAATTAGTACTTAAATAACATAATGAATCTGTTAATCTGATGATCATCTATATTAAAAGCTACAATAAACAGCAACGTTCCCAACAAAATTAAAAGTACAACTAACACAAATTTACATAGGAATAACAACTTTCTAGCTAAATTAAAAAGAAACACAAATTCCAAACAGGAAGATCATTTTATGGCATGTGCATATTGAAAATGACTGAGGTGTTCTCATTCTAAAACAAGCTTACTCAACTAGGGCTAAATGTCCATGGAACAAAGCTGAAACTGTTTATAAATTGTACATTTACACATTCTGGATTATTGGTGATGAATCTAATCAATACATATGGTCTGCTGGGAATCAGTCACTGCATGAATATCATGGAGTAAACTAACATTAACTAATAACAAAACAATCCAATGATGTTGATTTCTTGGTAGTTACATGCTGTTAGAATGAATGAAATGCAAAGTTTAAATAATTATCTGATAGAGCAAATAATGTCGAGAGTTGTTCATAAAGCTAGTAATTAGAATAATTTGTCATTTACTCATAGCAAGTTTTTTTAATACTTAATTTTAATGATGGATATACAAATATATTTAATTCACCTCTCCCTGATCCATCCCAACGTTATAATTAGAATTTATTCTTCAAGCTGACCAATCGATTATTTTAAAGCAAACAGAGCAGATATTTAGACAATTTGTGTATTGTGATACAGAAAAGCCTATTGATCTGAGAAACTAAACAAAGTTTGAACATTACTCGCAACTAAGTTGTTGTACAATCAAGATGTCTGCTATAAAACCTTAAACCATCTCTATTAACAAAGCCCAGAGAGTTTCGCTGCCCATCACTAGTTAAACTGAAATAGCATGTATATATGTCATGGTAAAATATAATGTGAAATGGAGTCCCTGCGTATTGTTTATGTTGATGAAGTTGCATATTTTCGTCTGCTTTTCTCGTTACTTCCTGAGGTAGATGGCTCAGATCTGCAGAAATAAAAGTACATTTATATATAAAATAACTAGAATCAATGGGAGTATAGCAGTCTAGCATATAAAATACATATATATGATATGGTGTTTGAATATTATTGTCTATTGATTGTGTCTTATTCCGTGTGCTTACTCCCAAATACCCCAATGCAGCAAAGCATCTCACGGACAAAAATAACATTTTGATCTGAAATGATTTACGTACTTGTCTTTACCGATAAGCATAAGATAATACATCTAAATTTAAGTAGTTGCATACCTAAAAAGTATTCTTTCATTTATAATTGTAAGGACCATTTTTTAATCATATTTATAATACAGCTTCCTTTAGCATTGGTATAGTAAAATCTCAAACAAATTCCATGGAAATACTTACGCCGGTTCTGACACTTCTTTTTTCTTTCTATCTTTACATGCAAAGATAATTATCAATAGAACTAACAGTTCGGCTATAATTCCAATAGCCGGCCATAAAGGAGCAAGCCGACCTGAAAATAACAGATGGAACAATTACCATACTCAAAGCCACGTACCGGTGCTTAAATCAGACACTGTCTTGTTTATATACAGTAATACTAACTAGTCATCTGGTTAGGTAAAATAGAAGGTAAAAAAACTTCAGAAGTTGCTGAGAACGAAGTCAAAGTACGATATTATACACTAACAGCCAAATAAAAACGCACAAGAAACAAAATATCATTGTACATACAACAAACAAATAAACAAAGATAACATGTATTACAGACAATATTTGAAATAGTTTATTTTAAACATTAATTTCTGATGAGGTGAATGTTGCTTCATAATACATTACCATTTAGTATTGCAAATGTTCAGTAAAAATAGAAAGTTGAAATCCTCTTATTGCATGGTATAATCATTTTGTACTAAATACAGTACGAACACTTACTTCTGACTCGAACTAAATGTGTAAAAGTTGCATTTCCATGGTCCCATGCAGCTGTACACGTGTACTTGCCCTTGTCTTCTACTCTAAGGTCATCTAGTGCAAGTTCCCCATTTTTCAATTTATTTCCTACGTCTGATATCCTAACGTCAGATCTGAGAGGTCCATCACTTCGATCCCATGTGACAGTCGCCATTAATTTGTCTAAAATGGGACATTTGATTTTCATACTGTCCCCTTCCGTGAAATAAGAAGATTCCTTTACGAAATGTTTCTGGTCGTCCGTTTTCTCATCTGAAAAAAATAAATATCTTAGAATGTTATCCAAAAAGAGAGAAAATTGACTATAAATAGCTGATCCATGTGGACTAAGATTTTTACAAACATTATGTCAACATTATACGATTTGTAAAATGTAAACGTCTCTCCTGCTTGTCCCCCCACCCCCGCCGCGAAAAGTCGGAGGACATTGTTTTGCTCTTCGTCCGTCTGCAGCACTTTGTGGACGCATCTCCTTTGAAACAGCTCGATGTATTGCTATATTTGTTAAATTAATCGTTATGATGTGTACATGTGGATACTCTTCCGTCATTTTGTTCGTCAAATTGTGACGAGTTATGGAACTGTCGCAATATAATACAATTGTAGATCTTGTGGACACAACTGTGAAACCGTAAAATTTTTTAGGAGTTATGGGACATTATTGAAAGCAAATTCAATGAAGAACTATACTAAAGTTTGCACATTCTAATAAAGTTTTATCATGAAAGTTGCTTAGCTCTTTCCCAAATGCCAGTGCAAAATAATTCTAATATAACATGCTTATTATGTCCCATAACTAAAAGTATCACAATCAAAATGTTACGGTTTTAGTTTCTCACACCTCAGGCAATTGATACTGCAGGGGCGGGAAACATTTGGCTACGTCTAGCAATCTTGCCTTTTTTGTTGTCTGCATGCATGTATAATTTGCCGTTTATTCATAATGCTTATTATTCTCCGTAAGTAGTATTAGTCTTAAAGTATAAGTGTTTAAAGAAAAAAATTCATTGTCGGCAAATATAGACTGGTTCATAAAAAAACAGAAATCATGCTTAAAAAGGAAACATAATTGCGCTGTATTTCTTGGCTATCTTTAAGGTGAACATAGAGTATGGCTATTGTCTCACCACTACCGTTAGTTACAAACCAAGTGTAGTCAGGCTATTGTCTCGCCACTACCGTTAGTTACAAACCAAGTGTAGTCAGGCTATTGACTCGCCACTACCGTTAGTTATACAGACCAGCATAGTCAGTTTATTGTCAGTGACATTAAACAGAAGTAACAAACAACTAAATTGCAATCAGAAAAATCGACAAAATATTACAAACCAAGTGTAGTCAGGCTATTGTCTCGCCATGCACTAGCGTTAGTTACAGACCAGCATAGTCAGTTTATTGTCTCGCCACTAATGTTAGTTCCTAAGCAAGTCTAGTCAGGCTATTGTCTCGCCACTACTGTTAATTACTGACCAAGTATAGTGAGGCTATTTTCTCGCTACTACTGTTATTTATACTTACCAAGTATAGTCAAGTCTTTTGTCTCGTCACTGTCGTATAGTCAGGCTATTGGATTGCCATTACCGTATAGTTAATGGCTAAACTCGTCCAAGGTCTACCGTACAGTCAGGCTATTGTTTCACCACTACATTGGTTACTAACCAAGTATAGTCAGTCTATTGTCTCGCCTCTACATTGGTTACTAACCAAGTATAGTCAGGCTATTGTTTCACCACTACATTGGTTACTAACCAAGTATAGTCAGGCTATTGTTTCACCACTACATTGGTTACTAACCAAGTATAGTCAGTCTATTGTCTCGCCTCTACATTGGTTACTAACCAAGTATAGTCAGGCTATTGTTTCACCACTACATTGGTTACTAACCAAGTATAGTCAGTCTATTGTCTCACCACTATAACGCTTGCGACTGGCAAATGGGATATAATTGATAGGATCATAAGATATAGTTACATTCGGAATATTCTGAAAGAGCTTGCTGTACGTATTCTTTACATAAAGAAATCGTGAGTCGTCCAACTTCCGATTTCGCGTCCTCTTCCGACGGACTTTGTACACTTGTACAACTCGGAAAAAGAATGGACCAGTGAGCCGGAGAAGCAAGGTTCTACTTGTATATCAAAGTTTCCCGGGGAATTCTTTGCATTGCAGATTCAAGTAACCTAGAATACCTTTTATGAAATTTACAGATTGACCGTTGCAGTATTGTTTCAATATAATTATACTTAATTCATTTCAGAATTCGACAGATGTTCACATACCTTTAAATACTTGCACGTCTACAGTGTCCACTGTACTTTGATAATGACATGTGTATGATCCTTCGTCATCTCTACTTGCATCCTTACTAATAGTTAATTTACTGTAACCGCTCTCGTGTGACCGTAGCTCAACAAAAGATGTCATGTTTTTGCCGGTAAAACTTAAGTCACCGCTTACATTTGAATTGCTCTGAAGTACACATGTTAAACTTAGATGAGCTCCTATCAAATATCTGATACTGTTCACATTTTCCGGCAAGATTTGTACACCTGAAACAGCCAATAACAATTGCTATTACAAAAACGACTTTCTTTTAGGAAATGTACATTTTACAAGTCAGGCGTTTTAAGAATGTTTGCTCCAACGTGAACGCGGAACCTCTGACCTATATTTTATGTTTTATATTTTATATAAAATATTTCTTAGTTTGGTATTTTATATTGTATATTTTATAAAATTGTCTTCATTTTGTGTGGAAAATATATTAATTGGTAATAGGGTTCTCATCTTATCTTTTGAGTGGCTTAAAAATGACGTCATTAACAAAACAAAGTCATTTACAGCATCATAAGCATACAATTTGGTTGGATTTGTATTTCATTTCACAAAAGCAGGACTTAATTGAAAGAAACAGAATCTTACATTAGTACTCTTGGATTATCGGATTTCTCCAATCTCGATACTAGTATGTAATTTAATTATGCAATTTTATTTAAAATTTCATAATTAATGAGCATTAAAGTATCCTTTGATTGGAGAAATCCGAAAATTCCCTCCTTTTAATGTAAGATCCTATATTTATTTCATAAGAGTACGATAATGTTGGTTTCAATTGGATAAAACAAGGTCAGCTGGTATCAATTATCCTGCAGTACTTTGACATAAGTGGATTATATGTCCTCTCCTGTAACAAGCATCATAAAACTGTTTATTTTTTATTTATATATAAATATATGTACATACTAAATGAAGAAGAAATGTCATCAAGCTTAGAAACGAGCTGTGTGAAGCCTGAAAATGCCAAACAATGATATTGCCCACATTGAAATCATAAAAAATACAGTCTGAAACACATGGTTTCCTAATTCTTAAATGAAATACATATAATAGTTGCATATATAGCTGGCATTGTCATGATACTTGACAGCACTCAGGACAGTGATATTGCCTTCAACATATATAATGCCCTGGTTTTTGGCTCGGGCATTAGCAATGTCGAAACAATTATATACAAATGTAGCCAAAAAAAATTATGAAAATAAAGTGAAACTTTAAATAACAAAACCATAACAGAAACAGCATGTAAGGTTACACGACAGATCTCCGGGAAAATCATAAAAAAATTCTAGCTAAGATAAGTAGTGTTGCCACAGTTTGGAGAAAACTGAAAACGCACACTAAAGATAAACTTGGACGAAGTTACAATGATATTAACATAGATATACTGTGGACACTGATAACTGTACACATTTATAAATTTCTAATGTAATTTCGCTTGTGCAAGAGCCTCTAGTATCCAGCAGGTTGCATATAAAGACGATTGTTAGAATATTTACTAAACAATTTTAGAAAAACCAATAACAAATTTCAAATGTAATATAAAATGGTGAAACAAATATGTAGGGTATTAGAAAATTTAGCTGCAAATATGGCCACCTACGAAAACCTATTGTTGATTTGGATATTGTATATGCAAAAATCATAAAGCTCTTCATCTTAAGGTCGGATTTACAATTCCTATCTAAAGGTCGGATCTACCATTCCTATCTGAAGGTCGGATCTACCATTCCTATCTAAAGGTCGGATCTACTATTCCTATCTAAAGGTCGGATCTACCATTCCTATCTAAAGGTCGGATCTACCATTCCTATCTAAAGGTCGGATTTGACATTCCTATCTAAATGTCGGGTCTACCATTCATTTCTAAAGATCGGATTTACCAATCCTTTCTTAAGGTCGAATTTACCATTCTATTTTAAAGGTTGGATCTACCATTCCTATCTAAAGGTCGGATCTACCATTCCTATCTAAAGGTTGGATCTACCATTCCTATCTAAAGGTCGGATCTACCATTCCTATCTAAAGGTCGGATCTACTATTCCTATCTAAAGGTCGGATCTACCATTCCTATCTAAAGGTCGGATCTACCATTCCTATCTAAAGGTCGGATCTACTATTCCTATCTAAAGTTCGGATCTACTATTCCTATCTAAAGGTCAGATTGACCATTCCTATCTAAAGGTCGGATGTGCCATTCCTTTCTAAAGGTGGGATTTACGATTCCCAATTAAAGGTCGGATCAACCATTCCTATCTAAAGGTCGGATTTGACATTCCTATCTAAATGTCGGGTCTCCCATTCATTTCTAAAGATCGGATTTGACATTCCTATCTAAATGTCGGGTCTCCCATTCATTTCTAAAGATCGGATTTACCAATCCTTTCTTAAGGTCGAATTTACCATTCTATTTTAAAGGTTGGATCTACCATTCCTATCTAAAGGTCGGATCTACCATTCCTATCTAAAGGTCGGATCTACCATTCCTATCTAAAGGTTGGATCTACCATTCCTATCTAAAGGTCGGATCTACCATTCCTATCTAAAGGTCGGATCTACCATTCCTATCTAAAGGTCGGATCTACTATTCCTATCTAAAGGTCGGATTGACCATTTCTATCTAAAGGTCGGATGTACCATTCATTTCTAAAGGTGGGATTTACGATTCCCAATTAAAGGTCGGATCAACCATTCCTATCTAAAGGTCGGATTTGACATTCCTATCTAAATGTCGGGTCTCCCATTCATTTCTAAAGATCGGATTTGACATTCCTATCTAAATGTCGGGTCTCCCATTCATTTCTAAAGATCGGATTTACCAATCCTTTCTTAAGGTCGAATTTACCATTTTATTTTAAAGGTCGGATCTACCATTCCTATCTAAAGGTTGGATCTACCATTCCTATCTAAAGGTCGGATCTACCATTCCTATCTAAAGGTTGAATCTACCATTCCTATCTAAAGGTTGGATCTACCATTCCTATCTAAAGGTCGGATCTACCATTCCTATCTAAAGGTTGAATCTACCATTCCTATCTAAAGGTTGAAGCTACCATTCCTATCTAAAGGTCGGATCAACCATTCCTATCGAAAGGTCGGATCTACCATTCCTATCTAAAGGTCGGATCTACTATTCCTATCTAAAGGTCGGATTTACCATTCCTATCTAAAGGTCAGATTTACCATTCCTATCTAAAGGTCGGATGTACCATTCCTATCTAAAGGTCGGATCTACCATTCCTATCTAAAGGTCAGATTTACCATTCCTATCTAAAGGTCGGATGTACCATTCCTATCTAAAGGTCGGATCTACCATTCCTATCTAAAGGTCAGATTTACCATTCCTATCTAAAGGTCGGATGTACCATTCCTATCTAAAGGTCGGATCTACCATTCCTATCTAAAGGTCGGATATGCCATTCCTATCTAAAGGTCGGATCTACCATTCCTATCTAAAGGTAGGACCTACCATTCATTTCTAAAGATCGGATTTACCATTCCTATCTAAAGGTCGGATATGCCATTCCTATCTAAAGGTCGGATCTACCATTCCTATCTAAAGGTCGGATATGCCATTCCTATCTAAAGGTCGGATCTACCATTCCTATCTAAAGGTCAGATTTACCATTCCTATCTATAGGTCGAATGTACCATTCCTATCTAAAGGTCGGATCTACCATTCCTATCTAAAGGTCGGATATGCCATTCCTATCTAAAGGTCGGATCTACCATTCCTATCTAAAGGTAGGACCTACCATTCATTTCTAAAGATCGGATTTACCATTCCTATCTAAAGGTCAGATTTACCATTCTATTTGAAAGGTCGGATCTACCATTCCTATCTAAAGGTCGGATCTACCATTCCTATCTAAAGGTCGCATCTACCATTCCTATCTAAAGGTCGGATCTACCATTCCTATCTAAAGGTCGGATTTGCCATTCCTATCTAAAGGTAGGACCTACCATTCATTTCTAAAGATCGGATTTACCATTCCTATCTAAAGGTCGGATCTACTATTCCTATCAAAAGGTTGGATCTACCATTCCTTTCTAAAGGTCGGATCTACCATTCCTATCTAAAGGTCGGATTTACCATTCTATTTTAAAGGTCGGATCTACTATTCCTATCTAAAGGTCGGATCTACTATTCCTATCTAAAGGTTGGATCTACCATTCCTTTTTAAAGGTCGGATCTACCATTCCTATCTAAAGGTCGGATTTACCATTCTATTTTAAAGGTCGGATCTACTATTCCTATCTAAAGGTCGGATCTACCATTCCTATCTAAAGGACGATGATTGTGTGTACTGGCCACATAAACCATGGAGAATTTTGGTAGGGGGTTTACCCTACAAGCCGAACTAAACAAAGTTTTATTTCTATATCTTTTCCCACGGTTCCTGCGAGATTGTAACCAGATACATATAAATACAACATATACGGCAAATAAAAAAGTAACCTATAGGTATAACTCAAAGCTAATTATATTTTAATAACCATGACAACAAAGTTTCGAGATACGTTAAAAACTTTCAGCTTCCACTTAGCTCCAGAGTTTGAATTTTGTACCATCGTAAATTCTTAAAGCAGACAAATCTTATTTTACATGATTAATACCTACTAGTAATTGTTAACAAAACAACGATTCTATATAAACAAGCCCTGTCAATCCTAAAATAGAAAATGGATTTTGCTCCATTGAAACAGTGTAATGAGTACTTGATTTTAGCGTTTTATATTGTTGTAAATCGATTTAGTTATGGTATTTTGGTACTGGTGTAGTTTGACCTCCTATTATATCTTTAGTATAAAAATACCAAGGTCTTGGCAACAGCAATTGCGGTGAAAGAATTTACTCTGTTATTAACGAGTACTGACACTTATTTAAAAGATAAAAGATACAATAATGCTATTAATTAATACAAGTATATATTTGTGTGTTAGTGTGTGTGTGAGGGTGTGTGTGTGTGTTTAATGTGCATGTACAAATACCAAGTAGCCGAAAGCGATATGAATATGAATTAAATTACATGATTTAATACATAATTGACTGGACTTTGACAATTAAAAAATTATGTTTTAAGTGTTTTGTTCTGCGTCATGTACCGATATGTTGTATCTTTTTCTTTCCTGTTGTTGTTTTCTGTTCCTGTCTTAACTATCGGTTACCATCAGTCCTGAGGAATTACGGATTAAAATATTGTTGCTCAATTTTTTAGGGTCTTATTTAAAAAAAAGTGTTAAAAACTGTTTTTAGAAGTCTTATTTTAAAAACTGTGTTAAAAAAGTGTTTTTAGAGGTCTTATTTTAAAAAGTGTTAACAATATGTCGTTATTTGCAGCTTCAGTTCTTCAATTCATAATTAACATCCCTTTAGTACTTAAAATTGTGAGGACAGGTTGAATTGTTTGTTTGTTTGTTTGAATGGTGTTTTAACGCCACTTTCAGCAATTTTTCAGCTATTTCATGGCGTCCAGTTTTTATTGGGAGAGGAAGCCGGAGAGAACCCCCGACCTGCGGTAGGAAAACTGGCAATCCTTGTCAATTAAGATTGGAGGACAGGTTGATGTGGGCTGATTAAAGCAGAAGCGGGTTAGGATTGGGTAGGGTATCTCGTAACACGATCAGACCTTTTTTAATTTCTTAACTAAAACAATGACAACGATTAAAGTGTAACACAATAATAATAATAATTAATACTTAAATTCAGTCAATACACTTAATTCAATAACAATGAAAAAATATCTAAATCTCAAGCCATTTCACAATTTCTAGTTCCCGTTTAAACTGCCTATGCTTAGTTAAAACGTAAAAAATGTAGTTAAAGGGCGAAATATGATATAGATGATTATATCAACAACGGTCGGGTAATTTTCAATAGCATAACCAAATAACGAATTCCTTAAGTATTAAGCAAAGAGAGCAACACAAAAATCAATACACTACTAATAAAACAGATACAGTACGTACACAATTCACGCTTTCAAGGTCATATGTATTTAATCTCGACGACACCACTATTTTATTATTAATTTATGTTATACCTGTGGATACATAATTATACATGTATGTATACAATGTACTTACCAGACGTGAAAGACACAGCAAAAATTCCTATGGTTATCACAACATAACATTTGTATAACATCTTCTCCATAATACACAAATCAAACCGATAACATTTACTTCTTCGATCTGCAATGTTTCCCTTCGATGTTTATATTTACTATCGACCAGCCGCGACACTCCTCTCCACCGGTTATAACATGGGTTATCTACAAAGCAGGGGAGATAATAATGATCCGATTTTCGGGTATTATATTAAAAAATATTGCATAGCGGTAACTGTTTTCGAAGTCAGTACGGGATGAATATAGATTCTATTGTTTCAGACGTCACAAGATGTTTTTGACAAAGACTCTTAGTGGTTTTTTTTCAAAACGACATGTCCAGTTCGTTTAAAACATATCTCCCAAGGCTATAAAATAATTAACTCGACGAAAACTTGACATTTACATACAGGTCGATCGCATTATTTATTTATAAGACATATTATTAATCATGTAGCAGATATCCAAAACACACTGATCCAAATCCAAATCATCAAATGAATGAAATACAATCCATCACAGTAGATTAAATCACGTGATATCGATTCAGCGTTTATAATTTGCTAAGTACGCAATTTTTCCTATTCATTCAAAAACTATACATGTAAAGACAAAGGTGGTGGAAAGGTATATTAGCAGATAATGTTAACAGGATACAGGATTTTCGAAAGTGGGGGCGTAAAAAGGGGATATCGGAAAAGGAGGGCCACGAAGTGGTCCTCCCGCGCCTCGTAGAGGCGCATTTACGGCAGCAGCATAAGCCCCCTGAAGCTCTCGAAAAAATGGTGCAAAATCCCGCATTCTGGCAATTTTATTTAAAACAAGGTTTTTATAGTGTTCAGTTACCTTTATTTGGTACAGTATACAACATAGATATCATTTTAAACGTATTAGTACCGTTAATGCATTAATTTATGGGGAGGACGAGCGGGGATTACATTTTTGCCTTTGGCGCTGGTTGTTACCCTCCTTGTTCTACTTTTTTCCTTTCCGTCCCGTACGCCCCTTACACCCCCCCCCCTGGATCCGCCACTGAATTGAGAATGAACGTTAACAAGAAAATGCGTCCCACTATGCACATGTTGCTAAACACCAACCTTTGTTATATATTGGTTGGAAATGAAAACCGTTGAACTGTCGGATAACACAGCGTCTAATGTTTTAATTTATTTTGCCTGTAACACTCTTTCCTATGATGCTGCGTTGTATGCAAATAAAAATAATTTGGATATTAATTTGTTAACCTTTTTTCATCGGAATTAACCTAATTATAAAAACATTTTGTATGTTTATTTGTTTCACGACACAATAGAGAATTTTTTTTAACCTACATATCAATAAGCATGATGGTGTCTGGTAAATTAGTCACACATGCAAATTGGTCCCAACCAATTCGTCCCAAATCTTTGCCAATTGGACCAATAGGACAATTGGTCCCAACACTTTTAAAAAGTATATTTTAGAACAATTTTTGGTTTAGTTTAGCTAGAAATAATATTAAGTTATTGAAATTTAAGAAGCTTACAGTACAAAATAAATATTTTTTTCAAATTTATGAATTTAATATACACACCTTTAAATGAAAGTAATGGCAAACTTCATTAAAAATATTTGAAAGTTGTGTATTATTTTTAAAATATAAAAGACTATAATAATTTATTTTAACTTAAATGTTGTACAATAAGATTAAGTGACAGAATACCTTATTTATTACTACATACAAAGCTCGAGTATTCTTACAACACAATATTCTATTCATGCATTTTTTATCGTAAATTGCTTATTAGATTTACTAAATTCAATTAACAAAGATGTAAATGGCATGTGCCACTGTTTAATTGGCTGATAAGATAACATGAATACCTACATTTTTATTGCATACAAGCTAATTATATGGAAACTTATTTACTTTTATTTATTCAGTTGTATTATATAAAAAAGCTACTCCAAGAAGAAATAACACCTTCAACACTTCTGAAGTCAGTTGGGCTTTTGGTGGCACCAAAGAATGCATAAAGACTTTATAAGGACACGATTCGCTGTACTTTATGATGTGCTTGTGTGCTTTGTTTTTCTCCTATAGTGCATTTATTATATATTTATGAATATGTGAAAGTGTTTGTGTTTTAAGTGAATCACATGTATATATTTTGAATGTTTTCTATACGTTAAGATGATCGTGAGTGTGGTAGTATTGTAAAGGGAGAACGAATGTGTGAAAAGCCATATTTGTATGGTGAACGTTGGTATGAAAGTTGCAAGTGAGAAAAGTTTAGTTTATTTTATGAAATAAGAAAGACAGATTGTATGCAAGAATGAAAGTGTAAGAATAAGTGCTTGAAATATGTAAAAGTGCTGTGATATAAATCTCAATAAAGAACATACTTGTTTTGTCTTAAGATTTTTATTGTTATTACTTTACCATAACATGTTTTTAAAATAAATTCTAAATCAAATCATAAATATACATCAATTTATATTGAAATAATCTCGTAAACAAAATTTAAAAAATGTAACAACAAGTTGGGACAAATTATGGAATTGGGACCAATTGACTTGTATCCAGCATGATATCACATGGTTAACCAGAATTACTGAAGCAACATGTTTATTTGTCTCGTGCACTTAGCTATCAAAGTCCATGTAAACTGAGATGACACTCCACTGTCGTGTGGTTAGACACGTTATTTAATTTTGTCTTGTAATCAAAACGAGCAATAGAATAGTTTTTATTTTGAATTTGGACACAATTTAAAAATATATATTGTGACAACCATATAATATATCTATCCAGCGGATTTCTGAAACATCAGAAATACAGGGTTAATATCAAATAATTATATACATGTATACGTCTACAAATTAAGCCCAACACTGTTAGAATTAGATCTTTAACACTGTCAAATTTTTGCTTACCCTCAGCGGGATTGGAATTCACCGTTGTGACACTGTGGCACCAATTCGCCTGCACTATGTCCAGCGGTCTAGACCCCTCGGCCTATATATTGATATGTTTATTGTTAATAGCGTTACTATTTATATAGCATGCAGTATTTGTTAAAGATGAAATAATTGTAAGGTCATATAATAGATATGTAAAAGAAAAATACACACTTTGCTGGAATCGGTGAACTGGAATTGAACAGTTTAAGTCACCAAGTTAGTCGTATAGAGACTAGTTGTAGTTTTTCGGATTTTATTTAAATTTAAGTAAGAGGTCGACCTAAGTGTATTGGTGGAGTATTCAATTTCAAGATCGCTAGGGTAGATTAAATGCAAAGAGTACAGTAACAGAACTTAGCGTTAATAAGGGACAAGACATCTTCACTGTAGCGGAATAGGAAATTAAAGGTCTGGGGCAGTGTCCTTTCTATCTTCTTCAGCACGCCTTCTTACGAAATACCAACAGTCTGTTGAAACACATGTCCTCCAAACATGACAAATATGTTGTCAATCAGAAAATCTAACATTTGATAAATTTCATCTTCAGTGTGTTTATAGTATCTGATTTAAAGTCATTGATGATAAATTAAGTTCTCTCATGGCGAATTAGGTATTTATATCGCCTTATTTTATTTTTTATTTAGCAGCGTTTTGTAGATCTTTAAACCTGGTTTTAAGCTTTATATTCATGTTATTTCCCGTATTGAGTCTTCTTTAATAGCCCTGGTTTGTATTCAATACCGTTTTACATGTACATTGACTGTAAATGTAGAACGTTGGAAGCAGAGACTTTGGCTTTGTGGACGGTCTTTCTTTTAAATGATAACACTATGTTATTAGTATCTGAACTGATAGTCGCGTATGTCGGTTCACTTGCATCTTAAGTATTCCATGTTTACAAATCTTTAAACTGTACAAAAAAATAAAATCGTTTGGACGAGGAAGAATGCATATGTAAAATTGTATTAAGTCACTATAACGCATAATAGACAAATTACTCATATACTTGGTAAAGACGTAGACACATAGAACACGGAAACATCAGCTTTGAACACTATTATGTACGCTTAGTGTCATTATCTATCCAGGGATTTACTTAAAATATTCAACAGTCATATAGGTTAACCAGATGAACTCCATGCACCCCAATATTTCTCCCAACCTTCGGCTAGAGAAATATAATGGCACTGATCTTGGCAATTAAGGTTAGAGTCGAGCCTAAAGTCAGACTCAAACTCGCAACAGTAGTGATAATAGAACTAATCTTACAACTCGGCCACCAAGACCTCCTACAACTATAGCAATTTTCTGACTTAAAATAAGTTAATAATGTGTAATTGATTTACAGTATGTTTTATATTTCCTAACGCTAACCTATTTATGAGTACCCCTCTTTTCCCCTCATTGGAGTTAACCATGCATTGTCTTTGTTATAATTAAGTTAGTATTTTAGGTTAAGTTTATTCCGTGTAGTTTGTAAACCATTTATATTTAGTGAGTAAGTAAGTAAGTAAAAGTAAGTAAATTTTATTGAAATAGAGACCAAACAGTGATCTATCATCAATTTTACAACATGTTTACAGGAGAAAACAAACACTACAAAAAGACATAATTACAAATAACACAATACCATGACCATAAATTTTGTGACATTACAGCTGAGGCAATAATAACTATTCAGTAAGAGTTATCTTTCTTATACCAAAATACCAAATTTATACAAATCATTATAAATTTTGTTTAAATGTTTGATTAATGTTATACAATTTACTAACACCAGATATCAGAACTTTACAGATATCAAGATCATGACTGGTCAATATAAACTTAAACTTATCTTCATCAGAAAAAGAAATGAAGCTAGGCACTATATCTATAATATTCTTAAAAAATAAATTTCTAGCTTCATTCAACACACTACACTTCATTAAAAAATGAAATTCATCTTCAACACCATTGTGACATAAATTACATATCCTTTTTTCTACTGATAAATTCAAGTACCGTCCTCTTTCAATGTTCAAATTACAATTACTTGTACGAATTTTAATAAAGTCGGCCAATTCAAATTTATCCACATCTGCATATAAATATTGTTCCCTTAAAAAATTGTTCTTAAATGTACGATATGTTCGTAATTTATTTCCACCAGAAGCCCTCTCGTCATTAAGTAGTTTTTTAGACCAAAAGCTAGAATATCTATCTTGCAGCTTTAAATATATAGCTGACAAGGTGTTTTGTTTTGAAAATGTTCCTTGATTTTCCCATAAATGACCAAATCCAATTAACAATAAAAAAGTTTTCAATTTATTACAAAGACTATCCTTTACAAGTAAGTTATTGCTATATGCTTTAACAATTAAATTACACTCATTAGCTTTTAAAATATGAAGCCAATATTCAACACTAGATTTCAGTGCATTTATAGACAGTGGAAATAATCCTAAATCACCTAAAACACCTAAGTTTGATGCTGATTTGTGTACTCTAAGAACATATTTTGCAAACTTTATTTGAACTTTGTTTGGAATAAACTTGTCATAATTAGATTCAAATTCATGAATATTGTGACCTTTGAGAATAAGTGGCAATGCCCATACTTCACTACAATATAATAAAATAGGTCTAACGCATGTATCAAAAAGTTTCAAATGTAGTAACACTTCACTTTTGTTTAGTGTGACAAGGGAGATAATTCCCAGTAAATACACGTTGTAAAAGGGTAGGTAACTTGAGACATAAAATATTTGCCATCTTACAATTCGAGTTTTCTTCATATAAAAGATTAAAATGAATTATCCCTTTAATACATCATACCGTTTGAAAATTGACTATGACAGCAAATCTGTAATAATACTTACATTAATCGCCCTGTGCATCAAATTATCAACATTTATCTGAGTGTAAAACTTGCATTTTAAGGTGTAATTAGCTTTTCAGATGGATTTTAAATGGTTTTGGAGTTCTTTATTTTATTTATAATTCCAAACCACCATTCAGCTAACTTTATTGTAGTTGAGTATTACTTGGAACAAATATTCATCTATATGGAAAATAAAGTAAAAATTTATTGACCAACAATATTCACATCACAACATGTATTTGCTGTTTTTATAACGATAGGACAGCAGAGTATAAAACCAGAAACTAATATGTCTCTTATTTGGAGTCCAACCCAAATACATGTAAATGCATTGTCAGGCCTCGTCATCGATAATTCGTGGTCATTTTGAAAAGTATTATCAATTTAACGACTCTTTTTCTTAACTACTTATATATTGAAATACTATCGTGTTAAAAAAAACAAAAGCTTCATATTCCATTGTATGTTGTGCATAAGGTAAGGTTTGAATCAGACGGCTTCCATAAAAAAACAAACAAATTTATAAAAGTATGGTCACCCCAGGTCAGACCCTACATAGCACCACTCCTTTATGCGAAATTCTGGATCCGCAACTGATTCCTATAGATTACCCAGTTGTAAAGAAACGGATAGTGAACGTCACTCAAATAATAAACTGTATTGAGCGGAATGTCTTCATAGTCTTTTTTTTGTTTGAAGTAACGATATGTCTGGCCAATCTATCTAAAATTTGATCTCTCCAGGCGCGGATCCAGCAAATAGTGTTAGGAGGTGCGATGGGGTCTAGATCCAGAACAGAGCCATTGTGCAAAAAGGGGGGGGTCAGGGGCGGAGTCCCTTAAGCCCAAGAGATTTTATGCTATTAAATAAATTTGGATAATGAAAAGAAATACATCTACTTCATATTGTATTTCGATCAAATGGTAAAATAAAAAAAAAACTCCACTTTTTAAACATTAAAATTCTGCATATCAAACAATCGAAAATTCGAACAAAAATATATGGAAACATAATTTTCGATAAGACAATTTTGTATAATGTGGACTTTTGTATCCACCCGTGTATATTCGACATTTGAACTGTGTAAGAAGAGTAAAACTAATCTTTTTAAACTTGCGTAATCTGAAAACATGCGAACATTTAAGGCCCTTATTTGATGTACCATTCATTTATGAACATGTATCCCATTTAACCCCGCATTTTTCATATACATATTTTTATATATTTATTTGTGGGGGGGGGCTCTATGGCAGAGTGTTGAAAGTTGTTCTACTGTTGATTACGTTTTCTGTCAACGCTCGATCATCACTCTTTTATTGGATTTTGGCGTCTGAAAATAGGCGGAGCTCCCGATGAAGATACCCCTCAAGCTTGACCTTTCCCTAAAACTCCGCCCACTAATCGGCCCAAATTCTATAGAAATACAAAAAAAAACAATCAGTCTTGCACGCTACGAACCATAATTAATCTAATTTAAAATTTGAATTTGGAAAGTAAATTAGGTTGAAAGATTTGATTATTCCAGAAATTGTAGGCAATTGAATACACAACTTAGAAAATCTCAAAATTAACACGAAAAGACTGAAAACTATGTATTATTTATGTTTAAAGTTTCATTAACCTATATCAGTGTACTATTCAATAAGAATGAATTACTATTTAAAATGTGAAATCAATTGATCGATTAATTTGTTTTGTTTAATCATATGTAGTAGAGGCTAATTCAGTTTTCCTACAGAGGGTCAAGGGGGGGGGGGGGGTTGGTGGTCCCGATTAATCCATCTTCCTTTCCAATAAAAACTGGACGCCATGATCTAGCTGAAATATTGCTTAAAGTGTTGTTAAACTACCTTAAAACAAACAAGCCAAAATAAAGGCTAACAAAAAATATCTACGGAGGAACTAAATTTATTGTGTGGCAGAGAAATTCTTATATAGGAAGATATGTAGCTTCTGTTTCGGAGATTGATATTATCTCTGCCACACAAGCTCGAGTCCGCCAACTAATTAGTTCAAATTATTGAAATTCCCAGAAAATTAAGTCTGGCACTCTGCCACCTTATTTTTTAACACAGTTAAGCGAAATTTGAATTTAAAATTGAAATGTCAATTAAGTTGACGAATTGTTTATTCCAGAAACTGCATACGATACACAACTTTGATAATCTCTAAAAAGACATGAAAACTTTTATGTATGTTTGTAGTTTAGTAAAACTGTATCAGTGTATTAAATAAATTAAACATTATTTAAAATGTACAATCAATTGAATGATAAGGGTTTTTTGTTGAATTATTGCATAGAGGCTAACGAAAAAAAGATATGGACGTAGCTCAAGTGCGTCTGTGTGATCAATACTACCTCTTGGGGCTGCGGGTGCGGGTCTCACTGCGCCCAGGTTGTCGATTAAGATTCACAGTTTTTTTTAAACCAAAGACTGGATGTGTTCTTCTGTTACTCATGCTTTATCCCAATAAAAATTGAATGATGCGGTGCAGCTAAAAAGATCTTAATTAAGCAATGTTCTAACAAACAATATATTTATTTTACTAAGTGTTTTAAATGTTGAAGTGACAGAAATAATTTCACCTTTTGTTTATTTTCATACTGCATGGCCTAGGTGGAAGTGAGGTGGTCAAGTGGTCTGTCAACAGTGAGGTTCGGCAGGATGTTCTCGACTTCAATCATAATTGACAAGGATATTCGGTTGTCAAACCTAAAGTCGGGGGTTTTCTTCGGGTACTCCCCTAAAAAACGCGGTCATGATAAAGCTGCAAAATTACTGAAAGTGCGTTTAACACCATATTTTCATACTGCAGATGTTTAATGGTAAACTCAATATCCACATTTAAACTACATTTTTATCTCGGTCCTTTGTTATTTACTTTTTACGTACACGTATACTGTTGTACTTTTTATTTTATATGTTTGTAAAACACTAAGCGCTTAGAGTATTTGTCATATTATATAATGCGCTATATAAATATGGTACATAATAATAATAATTATTATTCGAGAAATATTTTTTTCTGTCAAACTTTATCATCAATACATGGATCACATGACCAGGGGTTGCATTATTTAATACACATTCAACACGATATTGCTCTTTGCTTTTCGGTGTAATCCGGAACAAACTGGAAAAGATATTTTTAAATTTAAAGTATAAATATTCTGTTAAGTTATAAATATTAACTCATTGGTTGATAGTATATTTGACGGTTTTAATGATAATTTTAACTTCGACCAGTAGGAACTAATGTGAATGTGCTTTCTTATAGAATTTGGGTCTTGGATTTACATGATAGTTACTAGTATACGGTAAGTTTCGTTAAGTGCGGATTTTGTCCGCATGACTCTAAACACGTGGGTATCTGTTTGGAAACCATATTGCTGCTTTATATCCAATAAAATTTAGTCTTGACCAATATCGGGGTTTATAGTGACGGAAGTATTGACCGAATGAAAAAATAATAGATGTAAAATAAGACTATCAATATATATAGGAATAATATTTTCCTCTTATTCAAGTGTGTCTGGGGTATGAGTTATTAGACACTTATTTATCAAAGAATGTTTTCAGTGTATAAACTATTTGCCTTTTGATTATGTATAAACACAATAGTTCTACCATGTAGTTTCCAAAATACAAAGTATTTTACTCTATACATTTCTATACTAGTCTTGTAATTTTGTAAACATAATTCGTATGTATTATAGTTATTGTACTACAGGTCTTAACCAATTATTGTAATTGTGTTTGAACCAATAAATAAATAAATAAATAAATAAATAAATAAATAAATAAATTTAATCCATTTAAGAACTATCGTGCAATATATTCCCGAATATATTTATATTATCATATGCCATTCACCAGACGTCCTGAATTTTAGCTGAAATATTGCTTGCTGGACGTAATACAACAAACCGATCATTGGACCCGCGTTTTTTTTCGGACAATTTATCTTTATCTCAATGTCTGTTCGACGTGTGCACTCATTCAAAAACATGAGAGATGCAACCCACGTGCTATCCGAAAACCTCATCGAAACGAGAGTTTTGATTGGTCATTTAAGGATATATTTACTTCTGTTCGCCCCCCCCCCAAAAAAAAAAAAAAGAAAAAAAAAAGAAAAACAAAACAAAACAAACTAAAAAAAACCACCAAAACCCTGTCCGATAAAGGGTATGCGAAACATCGGATAGTGCATTGTGGATAAAAACAAAACGAATGTCCGTGGTTTTAGGAAAACTCTCGTATACATCCTTCTTTTTGATTGCGCCTTAAATAACATACTCATGTGAGAATGCTACTTAAAATCGAAGTGGATAATATAAATAATTATGGCAGATATGGTGACCTCACAGTGTTACAAAACAGCGATAAAAAGATTATATACGTTTTTAACATCAACGATCAATGCATTTTCTCGCGTATAACATCGAATAGCTACAGCCCTGAGATGAGATAACGAGAAAATGCATCTGGTTTCAAAAAAACGCGTTGGACGGCAGAGAATTCTCGGACTAGAGTGCGCCTAGTTCCAGTGCTTTGCTGATAGCAGCTAGAGACTGTCATGTGAACTGTACAGCAGTGCTTTTCACAAAAAGGCATAATTGTAAAATAAATCTGAAGTGTTTATGTCACAATGCATTTTCCTTACGATAGATTTACAGGAGTTAACATATCATATATGGAGAAATTATGAAATTTTACTTCATTTGCATAATCGCAATTAGCTATTTCAACGACGTTACTTGTTACATACATAAGGAAACCTACGAAAACATTACACTTTCAAAACTGTAAATAATTGTTAGCCAAGTTCATTGATGCAGGATTAAATTAATAGATGTTTTGGTGGTTTTAAATAACTGTTTTCAGCTCTATATTAGCAAACTAAGTTCCAACGCCATTTGAATAAAATGTCCTGAAAGATACCAAGGCTAATATAATTTACGCCAGACGCGCGTTTCGTCTAATCAAGACTTATCAATGGCGCTCATAAAATCGTGAAATTTTTTGAAATTTTACTTCATTTGCATAATCGCCATATTTATTTCAACGACCTTTCTAGTTACATACATAAGGAAACCTACGAAAACATTACACCTTCAAAACTGTAAATAATGGTTAGCCAAGTTCATTGATGCAGGATTAAATTAATAGATGTTTTGGTGGTTTTAAATAACTGTTTTCAGCTCTATATTAGCAAACTAAGTTCCAACGCCATTTGAATAAAATGTCCTGAAAGATACCAAGGCTAATATAATTTACGCCAGACGCGCGTTTCGTCTAATCAAGACTTATCAATGGCGCTCATAAAATCGTGAAATTTTTTGAAATTTTACTTCATTTGCATAATCGCCATATTTATTTCAACGACCTTTCTAGTTACATACATAAGGAAACCTACGAAAACATTACACCTTCAAAACTGTAAATAATGGTTAGCCAAGTTCATTGATACAGGATTAAGTACATATTAAATTAATAGATGTTTTGGTGGTTTTAAATAACTGTTTTCAGCTCTATATTAGCAAACAAAAGTTCCAACGCCATTTGAATAAAATGTCCTGAAAGATACCAAGGCTAATATAATTAACGCCAGACGCGCGTTTCTTCTAATCAAGACTTATCGATGGCGCTCATAAAATCGTGACATACCTTTGATATGTAAAAAAAAATGATGAAAAATATCTGTTTTCAGCATTCAAAAAGACATTTTTAAAAGTGAAAGTAGAAATATATGGTATGGATACGATACAACCTTCATTATATTTCTCGACGAGATAATCAATTTTATACAAAAAAGTCACAAAATATCCTGAAAATTAAAATAATTGATTGATTGATTAATGGTGTTTAACGCCCAAGTCACAATATTTCAGCTATATTGAGGCGATGAACATGAAATGGATGATATAATGATCATGAAATGATGATGAATGAAAATGGGATGGGACACAAGGAAAAATAGGGGTAACGGATTTTAGATTGCCACTGGCAAATGGGAGGATGGATAGGGTCGAACAATTTAGCCTCCTGTAGCGGGATAAAAATACGATATTTGACTGTTTTATGCCAAAATCAACGTCAAATAACGCCATGACGGCGTTAATATTCATGACCTGTCATCACGCGGTTTTATCTAGTGAATGAAATGAATCTTTATTTTCCCATATGACCACGTTTTGGGAAATAACGCGTTGGGCATTACTGGAGTGGAGGATTTCAAACTTCCTTTCGGCGAGAGGTCTAGACTGAGACCGCTGAAATTCCTCAGCAGCGCCCTGGGATTGGGGAAACCGACATTTTGTATTTAAATACTCTACTTATTAAGTCATGAAATCTTATGCCTTTTTCTTGTCATGTTTTTTGTTTTTTTTGTATTTTTTTGTGGGGGAGGGCGAGGGGAGATGCACGTGCAACCAAAGCCTCCCCTTCTGACTACGCACTTGTGGTATGTAAGTCTCTGTGTTGCTAGTAAAAAAAATATTTACGAGACAAAACTTTCTTTTTATTTAAACAAAGCAACAACAACCGTTTATAAACAAAGTATTAACCCTATAAAGTTCATCCTCACAAGTCAGGGTTTCTGTGTCAACACTTGTCCGAGAATCCTCTGCCGTCCAACGCCTTTTTTTTTGCCACGCAAAAAAAAACGTTGGACGGCAGAGGATTCTCGGACTATGTCCACACGTGGACACATGTGGACACAGAAACCCTGACTTGTGCGGATGTGTAAAGTTTTGTTAATACAGGAAAAGTAAGGTTCATTTACGCTAAAAGAAACGAGCCAAATGTCGCTGTATCATTCAAGTACACACATGGAGGATCTTCAACACATTACGCATTTTATATTCAAGTGTTAAATTTGGTTATCCTTTAATTTTGAATGTCCTTAAACAATGTCACATTTTTCTCTTTACATTCAGATTTCCATTACCAGTAAAAATTTCATAAGTTGTTGCACTTCTGATTGACAATGAGACTCCGGGAACAAGGACGTACAGAACGGCGCTTTACACGTCCTTGTTGTTTCTCGAAATTTCTCATATACTTCATCTACTGTAATCAGAGATATATTACGTCTCTGATATTATTTAACATATTCGTATAAAACACACTTTGAAGTTTTTATTTACAGAAATAATTGAAACGACACCGGCTGATTTCATTTCTTAATAAAATCTGTTCTATAATCCGGAATTTTATTATCCGAGTATGTTTTAGTGTTTTAGCTTTTAAATAACCTTCACCTTTTTTAAACGTGGAAACTGCTGCAGTATCAACATACTATTTTTAGTAAATTGTTGTATATTCCATGGAGGAGCCTATAGTGTCCTGTTTTTTAAGCAGTAATTTCTTGAATGTCATCACTTTAAAATTCGCCATTAGGACAACTTTTTCTGGTAAGAGAATAAGATATACGACTGCTGAAGCTTTGTTCAATTTGTTGTATGAAATTATACTTTGCTTTTCTACAAAATGTACCGGCTTTGTTTCGGTTTGATTTTGAATTTCACCAAAGAAAGTCAAGACGTCAATTTTACAGTAACTGTGTAAGAATACACAACACTGGTTCACTGCCAAATGTTGCTTCACCAGAACTTCAGTAATTGGTAAACAACAACATAAATTGTAATATTTTGTTTGAAGTTTTTTGCATGAGAAAATCCCAAAATGTGCAATTTGAAATAAATAAATTATTTTTCACAGTTAATGAGCTTTTTGTCCATTTTGATGGCAAGTTTCTATATTAAATTTGGCTTTAATAATAACTGAAATGTAAGGTAGTATGAGCAGGCGATAATTACATGTTAGCAATCTTTAGGGCAATGTCGTTTGTGATTCAGTGATACTTGTAGGATTTTTTTATGGTGAGTCCTGGACTCATCACTTTTGAAAGTGGTGAGTCCCAAAAAATTTTCATGAGTCCCACATATCGCAGATGAGTCCATCTAAGTGCTTGCATACAACCGTTTTCTTTGATGACCGACCCATTAGATGTCTTTTTATAAAAAGATATAATATGGCTTGCAGAATGTTTATCCAATGCTATTTTATATTAGTAGTAGCTGAGTTTGGAAGTCTTTTGGAGTATGATTGATGTGCACTCATTACTTGAAACATGCTGATATGTTTGCCCATTAGAGAGACTTTTGTCTTACCTTGATACAGATGCTGACATTAATATTTCTTCCAAACAACTCATTACCCATCAACCCTCCCCCCCTTTTCAGATCCTAGTCTATAGCAGATTACAAAAATTGAACGTTTATAAGATAACTAATTAATGTTCATTGTACGTACCAGTCAAGAATTATTACTTAAAAAAAAATCGTAACTGCAATGCAAGGTTCCGAATGTGTATTAAAATTTGAAACGAGTGTATTATCAACGCTTAATTTTAACCATAAAGAGTGTCCATCAACACTGCACGTTTATTGTTTAATAAACATCTCAGGGCTCGCGTTGGATGGCGACTTGGGTGAAGAAGTCGCCTTATTGTGGTCCCACTTTGCCCTCGATCATCTTAAAAAGGGAAGTGAAGTCGCCCTTTCACTTTGTAGAATCGCCTGATGTCACCTTTCAAATTTTATTTCCATTTTGTTAAGAAATCTTTGTTTTTTGATACAGCGTCATGTTTATTATGTTTATGCGCCACAAAGTCAACTGGTACCCCTTTATCTTTTATTTGGTATATAAAGTGTAGGTTTAAAATACGACCGGAAACCAGTTCAGAGCAAAAATATGTGAAAGTTTCAAGAGCGGATATGAATTTAATGCCGGAGATTGCAAATATACGATGCTGATCGTGTTGAAATCAGTATTGCAATGACAGAAACGTAGTAAAAAATAGTATTTTGGCATTTACTTTAAACAAATTTAAGTTAAATATGTTTAAATACTTTTAACAGATTTGTCACAATGATGTAATTTTCTACTTCTAGTTCTAATAGTACATTATAATTCAAACAATTTGTAGACCAATGACAAGTCAAAGAAGCGTTTATTTTTTAATTTTTAATGAACAGTTTTGTGACAGTTGATACTTTTTTTTATTTTTATGTTTAATACATGTATTTTTGAAAATGTGTGATAATAATAGTTAATCAAATCTTGTACTTTATCCTCAATAAATTGAACTGCTAAAAAAACATGTAACAATAAAAAAATTCAAATGCCAAATTAACACATATTAAAAACACAAACAAAATAGGACGCTTCCGCGACATATAATGCAACTTCTCCCTGTTGTCCACCCACTTCTCCCTGTGAGGCCCACGAATAATTTTGACCCAGCGTGAGCCCTGCATCTTAAAAAAAGCATATTTGCCGCCCAAGTGATTACTACCTGCTGAGAATAGGACGACAGGTAAATATCGATTGCAATTTGTAAGGATACGTAATCACGCTTCGGAGATGGAATTGACATGACGGAAATTCGTACGCGTCTGACAACTGACACAGATGCATACTGGGACACGTTAGCAGTGTTTTCAATAAAAGCCGGCAGCCGGCAAAATCAACCGCTTATTGCCAATTTTTTGCCGGCTATTCCATTTCCTATTTCAAAAATCGGAGTACGCAATTTTCGCGGACGAGGTCGGGATCGTCAGTCTTTGTTTTGGTATTGCGTACTCCCGGGAACCAGTTCATATCACTTGTGCGTTTGAAAACTAGGTGAAAACATTGTTTTTATTTAAATGAGACGAAAAGACCCTGACTGTGGTGAAGTGAAGTGAAGGTTAACAGTAGCAATCCGCATCGATGAAACGATCAATTAAAGATTATTTTGGCGTCACCGCTAAGCAGAGCAAAGGTCAGAAAGAAACTGTTGTTGAAATAAAATACAAAATTTTACATAGGTCAATTCCATTCATCATTCACGCCGTTTTTAATTTACATGTAAAAAATAACAAAACTTAAAAAAATTACAAAAACAAAACAACACAAGCCATAAGACAGTCAGTTAGTTTGAGAGATATTGAATTCAATGTGCAGGTAAGTGAATCAATACCTGTAGAGGTTAGCCAGGTAGGGTACTGATTAGATTTTTTTTAGACTAACCTCTGACATCAAAGGACAGGTCCTTTTGTAGGATGTACTGTACCCTAGTCAGTGACAGAAATTCTTTTCCCATAGAATAATATCTTTTTTTTTCTTTTAATAAAAGGGACACCCAGCCCATTTGATTCTGAGGTGGGAAGCTTGCAAATGTATATTTTGAAGTGGGGAGGAGGAAGGTTTTTTTTTGGGGGGGGGCGGGGGGGAATTTCTGGTGAAATTGCAGGAGAGAGCAATGTAAATAATATTGTTTCTATGAAATTGTCAAAACAGAATTAAAACATGTAAAATTGTAAAAAAACATTTTAAATAAAAATTTTGAAATGAAAAAATCCTTTAAACCAGCACAATTGTTTATAAATCAAAGTCATGATAGTGATTCTGAGTCAGATGATGAAATGATGTGATGAAATCATTATGTGAATCCAATTACCATGTAAAAATAAAATAGTTCAAAATTAGACTTGTAGTGAATTAAATTGTATAACAGAAGTATTTATAATTATTTATTTATTACAGCATACCAGTCACTTACTCAGATCAAAATATCATGCAACTTTTGCCACTTATTTGCCAGGCAATTTTTGTTATGAAAATTAACATAAACCTCTTTGTATCTTTGTTCTGTTAGCTTTGAATGGAAATAAGGAAATTGTTTAAATAATCATGCTGACATTTAAAATAACACTGGTATGTTGGTCAAGGCTTTTGTCAATTTATGAAATTGGTAAGAAATAATTAAGATTCATGTCACAATTCATCAAGTTTTGCAGAAAATATAACAAATGAAAAGGATGATTTAGATACAGCTAGAGGGCTTACAACTTAATCCAAAACTGCTAATTTTCGTTTTCAAGGCCCCCAGACCCCTCGCCGTAGTTATTCTTCCCCCTATTCCAATTTTTTTGCCTTCTATTGCAAAAGTTAATGAAAACACTGCGTTAGATGTTGAAAAGGCGCAACCAGAACTGAAAAGACGCGTACAATACGCATCTAGACGAGGATCTCTGATGATTTTATTTTGGAAAAGTCTAGCAGTTTGTCACTCACTGTCAGAATACCAGAGAACATTACAAAAGCAGATGGACCTTTGTAAAACCAAAATGATTGACTTACAATGTAGAAATTTCGGTCAAAATTTCTATAGCATAGGTCAAGGTAGTTCTATAACATAAAACTTCCCATTTCACCTTTATATTTATCATTTTTATCTGTCTTTTACATTCTTTTTATTTTAAATGGGAGGTTTTGTCTGTCAGTTAAATTTTCTTCAGGGCTCTGGGTCAAAATTATTGGGAGAAGACCAAGAAGTCACTTCTCTTTTGTGGGGCTGATTTCGAGAAGTGATGATACAACAGGGAGAAGTTGCATTATATGTCGCGAAGTGTCCTGTTTTGTTTGTTTGTTTTTTTAAAACAAGTGTTAGCATTTGAATTTTTTTATTGTTATATGTTTTTTTAGCAGTTTAATTTATTGAGGATAAACAGTGTTCCAGCAGATTTGAAAATAGAGGGGTGCATGAGAAGGGCAGTTTTTCCTGTATTTGCATATTTTTGAGTGTGATTGTGGTTGTTGCACTTTTGTTGTTATTGTTATTTGAATAAGTGTTAATTGCTGTTTTGAGCCTTTTGTTTTTTTATTTTAAAGTAAAGTTTTAAATATATTTATTGAAAAGTGACCGCCAAAATACTATGCGTTACTGTGTTTCAATATTTGTGGTTGTAACACAAGCAGCATTGTATTTGTAAGTTCCTGAACTAAGTTCATATCCGCTCAGAAGATTTATGTATTTTCAGTTGGTTTGTAATAGTTGCCACAAGTATTTTTACTTTTTATTTTAAATTGTAATAAAATTTGAAAGGTGACATCAAGCGATTCTAAAAAATGAAAGAGCGACTTTACTTCGCTTTTAAAGATGATTGAGGGCGAAGTAGGACCACGATAAGGCGACTTTTTCACCCAAATCACCCTCCAATGCGATCCCTGTTCTTGGAGCAAATTTAAGTTCGGTATATTTTAATATTTGAAGTATAATGAAACTAACATAAACACAAAGACTATACCTGTTTTTTGAATAAAGTAAAAGATGTTTTAATTAAGAAATCCATGTTCAAAATAATGAGGCGAAATTTTACCTTGAGTTGACATTTTGGATTAAACCATAAATCAAAATTACAGTATCTATTTGTATTTAGTTGCAAAAGCCGAAAAGGAATACAATTTGTTGTAATTAAAACAAATAAAATATATATGTGTTTCCTCATTCGTTAGGTAGAAAATTAGCTGATATAAACACCTTTGTTTAGAAAAAATATCCAAGAATCTGATAAAAATACAATAAAGGAAAAAATTATTCAACAGTGCTATTTTTTCTCTCTGAGAAAGTTTAAGACTTTCATTAAAAAGGATTAAAATAAAAAGAATGAAATATAAGGAATTTTTCAAACGCAAACTTAGTAATTAACATCCTCACAAGTCAGGGTTTCTGTGTCCACGAAACCCTGACAAACTTACCTAGAAAATTCCCAGGCTAGAAGTCGCTACTAGTATTTTGATTGGCTACATCATATCTGCATGTAGCCAATCAAAATTTCGTTTTCATTCACGACTTGGTTAGGGGATATACCAATATCAATTGTAAAAAAAATAAACCAAACGGATGTGTTGCATACACCATGTGAAAATCAATGTATTTTGTACAGTAGTGTTAGTAGTTTGTTATTACCACGTTATTTATTAAGTTTTCTTCACACTCAAGTGTTAGTAAGAATGACTACTGCCAAACACTTTCTTCTTTCAATCAATTTCATTAGTTAATATTTTGAAGATTTGACTTTATATGAAAATCTTCTAGCCCTGGAATTTCCTAGCTAAGTTTGTCAGGGTTTAGTGGACACATGTGAACACAGAAACACTGACTTGTGAGGATGATTTAGTAAAGGTGTTAAACAACATTTAAAATACAATGTAATTCAGTTTTGAAATTTTCTAGCAAGTAAATACAGAAAGCAATAAAGCAAATCTTAAACATTTTGTTTGCTTTAATAAAAACCCTACAACACACAGGTAAACAGTGTAGTGGATCTGTTTTATACTTCATGGTTTCTCTTACACTAAGGCCACATTTATTAATTTCTTGTTCTGCGGACTTTAACTTTGAAAATAAGGAGAGAGAGAGCGAAATTTTTTTTATTATTTTTTTTTCAAAATTCTGATTTTGTGGAGCTAATGATTTTTTAAGGCGAGCAAAATGTTTAATTTTTTTAAAAAGATTTTTTTCAGGTTTGCATGGTTAAACTGATGCGAGCGAGCGTTTTTTTTTTAAATTTTGAAGAAAATAACTGAAATTAAAAAAAATATATTTGATATTAAACAAGTGCTTTTTCTCAGTGTTTTATGACTTAACCAATTGATAAATAAATTATATAGCAGAAAAGAATTGTCTTGAATTATTTTTTCTCTTCTGAAAAGATGCTGCCTTGGCTTTTTATCAATAGGTACAGACAGCCCATACCACTATTCAGTTATGTCTCCAAATCTTTTTGGCAAGGCATAATTTCAAGATTGATTAAAAAGAAATAATTAAAGACTACCTGTCTTTATTAACAATAACAAACAGTAAAAATAACATTTGCATTTTGTAGCAGTACTTTAAACTGGGTGTCAACTGCTGCCACAACCAATACACTGGTTTCTATCATTGTTTTCTACATTTTACTTTCGGTTTTGATTTTATAGGGGACTTAAACGGTATATTTACCTTCTAAGTTCTGAATGAATCTCCAGCTATCAAGCACTGGGAAGAAAATCGTAAAACGCCGAGGAGATTATTTAAAAAAAAAACAACTTCTGGTTCTGGTTGCGGGCGGGTTTCCTGTAATCCGGGGTGGAAGAAATTTATTATTTTTTCTTTCTGAAATAATTTTACGTGCAGGCGGTCTGACGAACAAGTAAGTATTTCGGCATGGCCTAATTTCAATATAAAACAAAACAAAATAATCATGAATTTTTCGTATTCAATAATTCTAAAAATATAAATGAAACAGATTTGTGCAAAAAATGAAGTGAAAAGAAAATTGTTTTGGGTAATTATACCAATCGGGGGTCATATTATTTTACCGTTGTCTGTCCATCCATTCAATCATCCATCCATATATTGCTTTATCCTGTATGGTGTTTACTGATTTTATACTCCTTGCTCATCTACTTCCTGTTTACCAAATACTTTTTGTGGAACAGGAGTACTAGTTTATCTATATTGCACTATAATACAAATACATGTACATTTATATGTTCAAAATGGACTGAAATAAAAAATGTTTTGGTTGTAAATATATTGCACTATAATTAATAATATAAAATATGTACTAAACACTTGAATAAGAATTGCCCACAATGTCTTCTTAGGGGAGTAAAACCTAAGCTATTTTCTGTAATTTTACCACAAAATTATATTCGTGTGTATATACATGCATCTGATAATAACCTGAGGGCATGAAATGGACGCAGGTGTCCAATTAAAAATTTGTCCTAATTTCCTTAAAAAAAACTTATTTCATCAGATTTGACTCTTACCAAAACTCGCCTGCCAAAACTATACACAAATTCAATATAAAAAAGCATTTTTGGCAGTATTAACCTGTTTTAACATTTTATATACTGTATATTTATTGGAAAATGTTATGCATGTTTGTCTACATCCTACATGTAATAAGTAGTCAAACATACACTCAGCAAGCATGGCAAAAAGGGGGGAGCAAGCTGTGAAAGATTTAATTTTAATTAGATTGTCTACATCCAGATTTAAAATTGTCCTTTGGCTTTTGGCTCATGTTCTTTCGGTTTCCTTTGTTACTTTCTTTTAAAAGGTTTTCTCTGGTTGCTCCTGTTTTCTCTCCCAATTAAAACTGGACATCATGATATAGCTGAAAATTTGCTGAAAGTGGCGTTAAAACAACATTCAAACAAACAAAACAGCATGTACATGTAACATTTACTTTGATATAAAATGTACATACATGTTCATGTACTAGTAGGTACATGTAACATGTACTGAAGTTTTTAAACATGTACATGTCATACAATACGTTGATGTACCTGTAATGAATGAACAGCTGACACTACAAAAACTAAGAAAAATACATGTACTGGTAATGATAGGAAACATATGTACAATGTAAAGAAATTGATCAGCTAACTATTGGAATGTCAAAAATTCTCTTTATTAAAAAGATTTCAGATAAAGACTGGAAAAAACTTATTCTTGTTATCAGTAAAAATTATTGAATTAGTGATTTAAACATCCTGTAATGTCAGATAAATTGGAAGAAATAAGGAGTGGATATTTGTGTATTTAGGAACATATGGGAGAAAAATTGTTCTGTACCCGAAACCTGTCAAATGAATGTACATGTAGCATATATAGTACTTCAAACATTACTTGGGGGAGTTTTGGCATCCTATACAGACAAATTAATGCCCTTGGTCGGGGTACATGAAACATATACAGTTCTGTGTATACATGTACATATAGTATTGGATACATGTACTTCTGTGTACCTTAGCTGTTTATACATATGTACAAATTTGTGTGTATGTACATATACTAATACAGGATGTATACATGCTAGTATCTACTGGTTTATAACAAGGAATAAACACATGTAGAATATCTTAAAGAAAGAACAACAGGCTTTAAAGGTATAACAAAAGTATAACAGTTTAGATAAAACGTTACACATACCTGTATTCCGAGTTCTAAGTTCATTCATGAAAGTCCTTTCAAGTATTGGATATATATATGTGGAGGATAAACAGTATTAAGTGATATGATATTTTTATAATCCCATGTCTAATTACATAAGAATTGTGATATTTCTTCATTTTTATATGTATATGATTAAGAACTAAAATGGAACCGATACTGTATATAAACATTTAACTTTTAAACTGGACAAATGTGGATACACCTAGGTAAGTATTATAACAATGTGGATACACCTAGGTAAGTATTATAACAATGTGGATACACCTAGGTAAGTATTATAACAATGTGGATACACCTAGGTAAAGTATTATAACAATGTGGATACACCTAGGTAAGTATTATAACAATGTGGATACACCTAGGTAAGTATTATAACAATGTGGATACACCTAGGTAAGTATTATAACAATGTGGATACACCTAGGTAAAGTATTATAACAATGTGGATACACCTATAGCTAGGTAAGTATTATAACAATGTGGATACACCTAGGTAAGTATTATAACAATGTGGATACACCTAGGTAAAGTATTATAACAATGTGGATACACCTAGGTAAGTATTATAACAATGTGGATACACCTAGGTAAGTATTATAACAATGCAGCACATTCCTGATTTATACTGGTAATCAATTAAAAATCCTCTGTACATGCAGTAAAACATTTGTAGGAATCAATTTGTTTTAAAAGATCTAGCATGGTGTTTGCCGTCTTCCTTGGGGACAATATTTTCATATTATTAAGATGTTAATTAGTCCCCTACCAGCATTGCTGAAGGAATATATAGGATTGCACTTTGTCGGCCAGTCTGTGTTGCACGTTTTCTAGAGACTAGATGCTTTGAGATATTGAACTGATATTTGGTATAGGTGTCAACTATCATTAGTTCAAGGTCAAGTCTCAGTTTGGTTTCGGTCTGATGATTTTTGATGGAAGTTTTGGCCCTTGAAAATTTCTTGAAAAATACAAGTTTTTACAGATTAAGTAGTAATGTTGTGTTCTGGCTCCGATGATTTTTGATGAAATTATTGCCTTTTGCTTAGTAAATTGCTTACAAATACTCAGGAACAGTTTTGCAGACTTTTTTCAAAATGATTTCAGATATTGAGTTGATATTTGGTTTAGTTATATACATGTAATTAACCATCATCAGTCACAGATTACATGTAGGTTTAAATGTTGTTTAAGTCCGGTAACTTTGACTAAATTATATTATGACCCTTAGACATAATATTTCTTCCAAATAACAGTTTTCCTTTCTTTTTTGCTAAATGGTTGGAGATATTAAAGCTTCTGATAAGTAGAAAGTTGTATGCACGATGGTTTGCACAAGATTTACCTGGTAAGACTTGTTGTAGGTCGTACAACAGTAGCCTGCACTTGTTTCTAGACCGCTGTAGATATTGATCTATAAATATCAGGTATAAGAATCAACAATCATGAGTTACAGATCAAGTTGGCATTTTATTCCATGCCAGTGATTTTTTAATGAAATTATGGCCCTTGAACCTTATAAAATTTCTAAGAAATAGCAGTTTTACCGACTTTCTTTCTTGATGGTTGCAGATATTGGTATGCGAGTAAATCATCATAAGGTACAAATTGTTCCAATTTAGTTTTCATTCCCTATGATTTTTGGGGAAATTATGGCCCTGGATGTCCAATTATCAAACTAGAGTACCCAGTATCTCATCTCCCATTGAGCTTAACGAAAAGATGAGAGATAAAGTTTATTCTGATTGGGAGGACCCTTGTCATACATGTAAACAACAAAATGTGTACAAGTATATATATCAGTATGCAGTAATGTATAGAGTTAATGGACGTTTTTTGCGAATTTCATCAATGTTTTTATTGATTCTGTGTCTATGACATATATTGTACTGATCTAGCAACAGTATATCTTCTGTTTGTGAGTGTAAACAAAACGTATATGTTAGAGTTTTTACACGCCCATCTATGATGTACATTTTATGGTATTCAAATGTCTGTCTATCATCCATGTGTTTTTTTTAAAAAGAACAGATCAACTATAACTTAAAAGTGCTTTCATAAGTTTTTTTTGAAAAGTTTGGGAAATTGTTTATTTTAATGGATGCTAACTTCCTTTTTGGTATTAAAAATTTTGATTTTTTGTTATAGAGTTATAAAACTGTTTGTAAAAAAGGGGAGGGGTGGTTTTTTTTTTAATAGTTTTTGATATTGATTATGATAAAGTTATGTGAAGTGTATTGCCCTTTTCCTCGTCTTAAGACAGGGGTATCATGTGCATTGCAGAGCTGTTTATTATAGGTTTTAATTTAGTAGATTTTCCTCTGCATCCTTCCTTAATTTTGTAGACAGATCCAGATTCCTGGTGACTAGGAAACTACTTAGAGATAAGATTAAAGTGTCAGTAAATAAATTCTAATGAGTATCCTACATGTATTTACTACTTATACATGAATTGATGGCTATTAGATTTAAGAGTTCATATATAAATTAAATTTAACTTAGTTTCCCTTTGACCAGAATGAACTGTCTTCTCTCTTTTATCATTATTTTATGTAGAACTCTGTTGTCTGCATTGCACGGTTTGTGTCACATGAAATTGGTACATAAACACTGTACATGTACTATAATCTTTCAAAGCACCACTCGTCCAGAATAAGTTCACCACTTGTTTTTAGTTGGTTTAACATTGTAATATTCCATGATGGGTGTTTGATTTTTCTCCTTGTAAGCTCATTTCCTAAAGTTTATTTTGCCAGGGCTAATTTAGTTTGTTTGGCTAAATGGGACATGACTTGTACAGTACTAGGACAGAACTTACATTTGTATTTCATTTAATATTTAGTACCGTTTGGATAATAATTTAATTTGTTGTAAATGGACTTAATGAAAAAATTGTTTGACAAATTGAATTCTTCCTCTACTAAATGTAATTGTTAGTATTTTAGTACCAATCGTGTAGCTCACACTGGAACCCTATTGTTTTTGAGTTTTGTTGCTGTTTTGAAAGTTTTGAAATTCACAATTCTCCCAGTCATAACTGCATTCTTATTGGCTGGCTGAATTTTCTGTGAAGACTGCAGACCTACATATGTACTAGTACTTATAACATGTATAAGATTGACATATACATTGTACTAGTAGTGTCAGTATGACCTTATTTTTGCTGGAGACCTACTTTTTAAGGTGTCATCAGGTGTATTTTTGACTTTAGTATTGTTGTAGACCTAGCTGCTTATAAGGTGTCATCCAATGTCAGCTTTCAGTTTCAGGCTTTGATGAGCCATGTGAGAATGTTGTTATTGACCAAAACTGACCATATGATGAATGTGCTGTCAAATGCTTGCAAACTTTTGTAAATATATTCCCAATATATTTATTAACTAATGAAGTAAACAATTCTCCAAATCCTCTGAAATGATGAAGAGACAACATCGTTTATTTGTTTTCTGTATTCCATTTACCAATTTGAAAAGGCTGAGAGCTTTGACACTGTTAAAAGATAATTAGCATGTCTTTTCCTTTGTAAACAGTAGTTCAGTCTAACAGATCAAAGGTGAATAACTACCTAAATATCGCTAATTGGATGTTATCTGACAGTATTAACTTTATAACTCTAATTAGTAAACGAAATGGCCAGGAAATGTCAGTGTCCTTATTTAATAGGTACATTTGTATTAAGCAATCATTTGAATATAGCAATATTGCCTGATAAGTACAAAGAGCTGGTTTAATCCATGCCAAGGGAATTAATACCTTACACAGAACACCATCATCACAAGTCAGGGTTTTTGTGTCCATATGTGTCCACGAAACCCCTGACAAACTTAGCTAGGAAATTCCCGGGCTAGAAGATTTTCGTATGACGTCAATCCTTCAAAATATCAACCAATGAAATTGATTGAAAGAAGCAAGTGTTTGGCAGTACTAGTCATTCTTATTCATTCTTGAGTGGGAAGAAAACGTAACACAACTAATAAATAACGCAGTAATAACAAACTATTAACACTACTGTACAAAATACACTGACTTTCACATGGTCTTTGCAACACATCCGTTTGGTTTATTTACGATCGACATCGGGATATCCCCTAACCAAGCCGCGAATGAAAGCAAGCTTTTGATTGGCTACATCAAGGTATGATGTAGCCAATCAAAATAGTGACTATGAGCCAGGGAATTTCCTAGCTAAGTTTGTCAGGGGTTTGTGGACACATGTGGACACAGAAACCCTGACTTGTGAGGATGACAGAACACAGTTGAGACAATATTGTTTGCAAATCCATAATGCTCTACATGGAGATAATATATATATATATGTAAAAAGTCTGCAGTTTCTTTGCATTTCTAATGAAAAATTTGTCAAAAAGCCTGTACTGATAATTGAGGATATCTTCTGCTTCTTTAATCAATTAGCACATGCAAGTGGTTATAATTCATAAAAAAAGGAAATGACAAGAAGTATATTTGTTCTTTTATTCCACCATTTATGTTTTTTTCTTGTGAGAATATAAAGTTATTGTCAAAAAGTTTTCTGTGACAAACTTTCAATATAATTAAATGGTTGTTTTACTTCATTGTTACATGATATTTTAAAATGTTCTTGAAGAAATAAAGCAAAGAAAGATGGCTAATGAGAAGCATCAATAGTGGCACAGCTTGGAGATTTCATTTTCTCTAGGAGTATTGCATGATTGTTTTGCCTAAACATTTTGATAAGGAGACACGAAAGTATATATAAATCCAATTAAGACATTGCTATTTATTAAAGTGCCCACTTTGCCACTTCCTTCATAACACTTTTGTCCTTGCATACAAAATCATAAATTAATATATACCAGGGTCATACTGGGAGGATTCACAGTGTTCTACTCGCAGAACTGCCCTACCCATGGCCAGGTGGTGATTGAAAGGCCCTCTAATGGTGGTTACCAAAAAATACTGCATGACCATGGTTTGTAGATTTTGACATGTAACCACTACAAAAATCTAAATCCTATGCCCATACCCAATGCTCTATATTTTTCTAATGGTAGTGAAAGTTTTGTTATCAATGTCTTGCCCCTTTTCTTTTCGATTTACATGTACATGTATTGTGTGTTACTAGTAACTTGTTCTCATAATGAGTATTGCTGAAATATTGCTTGCTGACATAGATACATGTACAAAAAAATGTAGTTAGTTTACTTGCATTTCATTGGTCAGTGCAGTCACATTCAAATGTTTATGCATGTATATACATGTATACTGATATTCATGTAAACTCAGTCTTTCACTTTCATATTTGATATTCAGATTGTGAGCAAGTCAACACACCAATAAACTCTGTACAAATACAAGTACTGGTAGTTCTGTTGTGGACCTACTTCATTATGTGTCATTAGTAATTTTGACATGCATTTTTGTAACTATACATATGTGTTGTACTGAAGAGAAATTATTTATACACTTACTCTCCAGGATACAGGGATACAGGTATTTTGTGTTCAGTGTGTAAGTGTGTGTGTGACCATTTTTCGTCACATATTTCTCAGCAATGATAAATGATACAATGCTGAAATTTTGTCTAGCATTATATGATCAAGCCATAATTTATTGTTGGATTTATTTTCTCTAACTCTGCTTCCTGCTTAAGAGTCAGTTTTATTTTCAGTTATCTAACCATTTATCGTCACTTTCTTCTCAGAATGATAATTGATACAAGACTGAAATTTTTTCAGTAGCTTTGAAAGATTTTTCCATAGGATTCATTTTCAGAACTTCCTGTTTACAGATTTGTTCAAATTTAAGCTATTTATTACCATGTTCTGGCAAATTTTTCTCAGCAATGGTAAATGATGCTAGTCTGAAATTTTCTCATTAGCTTTGTATATGATCATGCCATATTGCAGGATTCATTTTCAGACCTTTCCAACTCCTTGTTTACTAAACATTGAATTTTCAGCTGTCCAACCATTTTTGGTAAAATTTTGTTTTCATCACTAATAAATGATACAATACTAAAATTTTTTCAGTACCTTTGTATAATTTCAGACCTCTTGGACTAATTCTTCCTATTTGTACATGTATATAAACGGGAGCATTGGCTCACAGTAATACTTGTTTGATGAGTGTTTGATCTTCATTCACCCTATGACGTGTTCCTTGTATTTTTAAATATGCTATGCTCTGGAATGTACGTGTTTATAAATTGTCTACTATCATTTGATAAAGTTTATAAATGGCTTTTCTGATTAAGAAATAATTAATGGTATTCATAAAAGTTGTGCTCATTTCAGCTGAGCCTTCCGCTTAGGAAATCTTATAAACTAACTGTAAATCAGCCCAGCTCTGTGGCTCCCATTACATGACAAACATGGACTTTTCTTTACCAGTCAACGTTTAATACACACTATGCTTTAAATTTGTTGACTGTTCTGCTAGACTTCTAATGTGTTTATATGTATTTTTATCAGTCAGTTTGGAAGGTTCTCTATCTTGATCATGTCAAATTCATGGTCATCATCAGCAATGCTTCCTTGATTCTTCAAGGCCAAACATACTAGTACTGTACATGTAGTACTAGTTGGAACTTATTACAAATTTTACTAATTCATTTTGAGTACACTTCCCAAATCGGGCACACATTTTTTGTAGTCATCTATCAAAATGTTAAGTGATACATGATAAGTCTAGTGTACACGGAGAATATTCTTTTAAAGAAACATATACAAACATTGGAGTTACTTACATAAATAAATAAATTCAGCATGAACATAATCACCAATCAGGTTCTTTATCTCTTTTGTTTCTGTTCAGAGTAAATTATGGCCATGCATCAAGACTAAACTAAATTGAAAAGATAACACAGAAATTTTCAATAAAGATTATTGTAATGGCTGCCATCTGTTCATGTCTAAGTCTAAAAGAAATAACAGGATGGACTTATTTACCAAGGTTAAAAGAAAAGTGAATTGTGGGATACCATGTTGATAAATATTCTCACTTGAAAATATGATTTCAGATAGTTTTCCCAATTTTTGAACTCAGTACATGATGATTGTGATTGGACACACCTATTACTGACTAATGTGTATATACCCAACCATTTTTATCAACTCACACACTTCAGTAATGTAAGCAGGAGGTTTGTCATGCCATAAGACTTGTGTACATTTCAAACATCTAACTTGAAGATTTTTCACAAGGTACAATGTTAGAGAACTAAATTAAACAATTTTCATTCACCTGAGTCATTCATGAGTAGCTGCAATTAAAATGTCTAAGCACTTTCTGAGGAAGAGCTTTAAAGAAAACAGATTGAAGCAGTTTTCTAAACAGCTGTTATCTGTATTTGGGATTGGTTGACCAATAGGTAAAAAATACCTGATAGGTCATTGTATTTTGACTAAATATCATTTTTTTAAAATTACCTCAACTCTTCAACTTTTTTGTATCCCAACTACATTTACTGTTAATTTCTCCTTGATGCCACTTACTTCATTATTATAACATTGTTTAGTAATGTTTAGTAATATTGAAAAGGCTTGTGTTAAAATAGTCTTAAATTGTGTTTATATGATGGCCTAAATCAAACAGAAGAAAGGGGTGCTTTATAACATGTCGGTTTACAACACAAAGAATGATATTAAGAGGAAACATGTTCTACTCCTAGGCATAGGATGGTCTTATAGTTTTTCACTAGTAAAAAAGTATTAATAAACATAATCATTTGGTCCACACTCCCAGCTTCGTGTGCAATTACTTATTTAATAAACATAATGTTTTGGTTCACACTCCCAGTTTCGTGTACAGTTACCTATTTACTTTGATGTCTTTTGTGTTGAACAAGTTAAATTTTTTCTGTGTTATGTGTTGTTCATGTCCATTTCTCTTTGAACTTTGGAAATCATTATAAAACCTTCATCACTCTTAATTAAATATTTTTTAATCAAGATACATTCACTAGTATAGTCAAAAATAAAAATTTTAATATATTAGTTATACGTAAGAGCTTGTGACATTTTGTCCGCTTTAATCTTAGTACATGGTTGGAACAGGCACCAGTTATACTTGTCCCAGTTTGGAATAAATACTGAGATCTTTTACAATGTATATGTATATGCTCATACTTTAAAGAAGTTTTTAATGTTTATATAGCCGGTTAAAGGGGATTAAATACTTGAATATAGTGGCTAAATTTTAAATGTACAAAGAACATTGGCATTACTCTCGCAGGATAATTCCCGAGGAATTTTGTCCGATGAACATTATAATGCCAATTGTTCCAAATGTTTTAATATCTTTTTACCATTCTCCTTTGATGACTAGGAAAGCGAACTTATTAAGTATACATACATGTACATTCTATATGGTTCTATTCATAAATAATATAATACAACGAGATTCTTTATTATCTCAACATGGAGTAAATGTGTATACAATTATTACAGATATTGTAGCTACTAGTAAATTAAATCACTGTTTATCATTTTATGTGGATTATGAAAGCACTTCTAAATGACAGTGTGGGTTATTTAATTAACAAATATTTTCCTAACAAGAGCTGTGAAAAACAATATTTATTGATGACAAAAGACAGTAGCATGGCTGCAGATTTGACGCAGAATGACAGGTAGAGTGTATGACATGCCAAGTTTTGTAATTTCATTTAATGGGATATTGATTAGAAAGGATTAATGGGTTTTCATTGAACACAACAGGGTGAATTTGTCAACTTTAAGGATCTGTCTTCTCCTTTGTTATGGTACATATAGACTGTACTATTTTGACCTATTCTAGTGTTATTCATAGAAGCTTAGGGGATTTGAACAAGACACTATTGCATTTGTTGATAGTAACCTAGCATTATTGGACTTGACAAGTTATTTGGATAGAAAAAGGTCAGTACGTGTACATGTATACAAATTAAAAACAGTCATATGACAACATGCATGTTATCATACATAGAATTCTTCATTGAATATCATTGGTTTGCAATATTAAGTACTAAACTTTACAGTGGGTTATCAAGTTCTCATTAATATACTTGCATAATACAAATTGGCATACCATATTTTCTTGGTCTTTAAGTCTCTGTACAGTGTAAGGTATGAGCCTTTTCTTCATTGGATTATAAAGGCATTGCACAAATGTCTTTACCTATAGTTCGAAAAACATGGCAACTTTTTTGTTTTCAAATTAATTTATAACATTATTATCAGTATATACATGTACATTAGTGTATTACAGTTCTACTTGTACATGTGCTGGTACATAAATGTATAGTTGATAAACTACAGGATTTTACTTGTATTTACTTAGTCAATACTACTCTTGCTAATTGGGGTCAAAATCGACACATTCATATTGTAATAATAATAATAAATATTTTTTGGAGACTCTACCTAGTGTTTACACTGACCCAGTGTATTTATACCCAGCAGATGAAACTAAAATAAAAAATAATTTCCTTATTTTAACATTAACCTATTTCCTAGATACTCTCCATAGAATAAGAGGCATGTCCTCAAGGTATGGAATGCTGATTTTGTTTATGTACTGTGTCATTGAATCCTCATCAGTCCAAAGGGATTCACACATGTAGGTCACATCCCATTTGTTTGGGAAATCGACTTCTTTTGGTAAACGCCTGTCTATTTTACTGGCATATATGACTTGTGGCAGTAAAGTTCCAGGACAAGCAAGAGGGTAATCTGGTGTTTATTGTCCCAGACCTGAAATGGAAATTCGCTGGGTTCCTTTCTTTATCTCTTTTCCAGTCATGGTCTGGTCCCAGTTTATAGTTAATGAATCAGGGAAATATTGTTGTCTTTAGTTTCTTTAGCAATCTTGCGGTGTATATCTGACTAATGTCCCAGAAATCCTCTGGTAGATGTTTAATATCTTTGATGCCTTTTCTCTTCACAAAATGCATACATCTAAAAATGGATTTGGCAAAAGCCTGGCTGAATAAAAAAAGCCTAGCAAACTTTGTCACAAAAGCCTTGGCCAATGCAATCACTATTGAGCATTTATAACTTCATCATTGATGCTGACCTTTTTAATCCAGTCTTGTACCTTAATGTCAAAGTCACCAAGTAGCAGTGGGTTTCCCCTGGGTGAATGCATACCGTGGAGAGTAGAAACGTCTAAAACAACTGGAAAGAGATAAAAAAATATTGTTAGGCTAAGAAAAAATTTATCTAAATATATTTTTATGTAACAAATTACCTAGCCCCATAAATCAATTATAAACCGCTTTAAATTGCAATAAAAACACCCTACTTGTGTATGTCACATTTTGGGTGACAGTGGTTAAGAGTCGAAGGGGAGAGGCAGTGGGTACAATTTATTTCTTTTATTTATCAAAATATTAAATAAAAATCGGCAGTGAAATTGAATATCCACCTTTTCTCTATATCATCTCATGCTGCAGACATTTTTTTTCCATGTCATTTTAAAGGCCACTGATAAGATAGAGTAAATATATATAAGTGTGGATGCTGAGAAGGTTCTAGCTTGGGTCGGATTTTAATCACCATCAGTATCATCTAAATCATTTACTCTTTGTCAGTGTCATTATATTTAATTACTAGTACACTTATTAATCACCATTAACAAGATAGGAGATTGAAAGGAAATTAATATTTTTCAATAATAATATTCTAGTGTAAACATCACTCATTAGCTTTCAGGTAAGATGAAAATGAACACCTTCATATGCCTCCAAAACAGACATGGTTTCATAACCGCCATCAATCTAAACATAACAAATGTTTTCTTTTTACTTTCCAGATGCTTTATGTTTTCTCTTAAATGCCAGTATTTTCTACTGCATTTTCTTCATAAATTTTTTTAAATCCTCAAATTTAACAATGCACGAACAAGTAATTTTTACAAAAACCACTAAATAAAGTTGCTTCACAGTTACTAGTTTTTCTAGCTAACACTTTTCCTGTCCACGAAAAGGCCTATATGTTGAATAAATGTAGTATCATCATGTTTTTTTTTATGCTCAATAAAAATCATGTAAGTGAACAGTGCGCTTCAACACCAACGGAGCAATCTGGTGCTTGTCTGGTGAGTATTGTAAGACACTAAGATACATATCATGATAACTGGAAACGATTCAATATGTATATAGCATACCACTTTCTTGCATAATAACATTTCCATACTAGTTAGTTTATATGTTGCTTAAGCAATTCAATGCCAGTATTTTCTACTGTATTTTCTTCATAAATTGTTTTAAATCCACAAATTCAAAAATGCACAAAGAAGGAATTTTTACAAAAACCACTAGCGATTATTGACATTAGAATTCAGGCAAGTTGAAAATCTCTTTCACCAGGCATTCATAAAAAGTGTGTTGAATAATCTAACCTATGGATTGAGATGAATCTTCTTTTTGCTACACATGCAGCCAGACAACTGGAAAAAGTTGCCTGTTAGGTCTTGTGGTCCTGCACCATGACTTCAACCCTATAAAAAAGTGATCAGATCAAACTTATCATAGTGTAAAGAAAACCTGTTTCAGGATCTACATGTACAGTGATACATGTTTCATCGTTGATAGCTCATGGGTTTACCTGGTTTTTTTGGGAAAAAGGACCCTGAGGGAAGTTTGGGAAATTTGTATCGGCATTTGCTTGAAATTGGGAAAAACAAGAACACAATATTTTCTGCCATCAAAAAGTCGCCTGTCAAAGTTTGTTTTAGGTGTATTGATCACTTTGTTGAGATTTTTGTCAGATTTTGAATTTGATTCTACATTTTTTGTTGTACATGTATTTTCAGTTTCAGACTGTTCTGAAATGATGTTATCTGATTCATTGGAAATAGAAATGTTAATTGGGGAACTGTCTTTGTATTTATTACTTTCAGAAGAACATTTTTCAGCAGTAATATCAATGTCACTTGCAAGATCCACACTGACACTGACAGTGTCCGTAATTGCCAGTTCAGGGGCAACATCGTCATCGTCGGCTTTTGGTTCGGGTTTAAGGAACGTTGTGATTTTTTGGCATTTTCTGCCATCTTTCGATTTTAACTTTTTGGTGTAATATTTCGAGTTATGCGACATGATACATGACCGGTCGCTTTGTTTATTTCATTCAATCAAGGTCAAAAATATATCTAAATGACAAACACCACGCTCCCTTTTTACAAACGCAAAAATGATCAAGATATCGAATATTTCTTCCTCTTTATTGGAGATCTTAAAATCATTTCCGGTTTCAAATACGTGTTTCACTTTGATTAGAAAACTATGTTTTTACCAGTTTTAAACACCGTCAAATTTATTACGATACATAAATTGGAAATCGGCAGCATTGGGAATTTTAGCAGTAGAAATTGGGAAAAAATAGGATATTTTGCATTGGGAATGGGTCCGAATAACGGACCCTACGAGATCCTTGATAAATCCATGTAGCTATTAATACAATCGCTGTATCTGTGAATTGTTACACCTGTAAAGTTAACTTACTGAAGTACATGTACATGTGTTTTGCTGTATGTTATAGGCATCACTTTGTGTGATGCACATACTAGTACTTAAGAACCACACACAATTGTCACAGCAACAATTGCAAAAAGGGGGAGCTAGTGAAAAATTTAATTTTAATTACATTGAAAATTACTTGAAATCTCCTTGGTATGACTAAACATAAAATTGTCTGCAAATGGTATTTAAATTTGGAATCATAGCAATGGCATGTTGTTTACTGCCGTGTCACGGAACATACATATTGGTAATGAAAAATTATGATTAAATTTCTAATTGGAAATTGTAGGAAGTAAACATTGTGTTGTGTTGTGAGATAATAACATGTATCATGTGTGATCTACTTATTCTTGTGATTAACTAATTGTTATCGGTTGTTTACCGCAAAATTGTGTAGAAAAATTAAAGAAGATTAATGTTGACGGATAGGGTGTCTCTTAGGAAAATCATGATTTTGCAATTAGTTATGAGATTTGCATCTGGATTTTTTGCCGTGTATTTTTTAGGCTGATTTCCTTGTATAAAATAATTTTTTTGTGTAAAAACTTGATGTATCAGCCATATTCTGGTTTTGATCTGGATAGATAATTAAACCCCAGGGAATTCAGTCTTTGTCAAAGTTCCATTATTTGTAACTGGTCACCATTAAGCCAGGGATATAATATATTAGATGCATGTATAAGGTAAGTTTTTTAATTCAAACATATGGTAGACTACAACTGGCATAAACAGTAAACCCACACACATGTAGTGTATAGAAGTGGAATATGTATGCATGTATTTAGAAACATATTGAAAGGAGGACAGAAAAATTATAATGAAAAGTACAAAATGCTGTTTACTAGATCTCGGGTTCACAGAATCAATCTTAATACAATTAGTATTTATTGTATAAATATCACAACAAAATACGTTCATAATGTACTGACAAATGTAAAACTATTTTGGTAGGTACTTTTTATTTAAAATATTTCATTAATTTAAAAACAAAATTGTTACATCTCCAGATGATATATGACAGAATAAATATATCTACCAAGAATGTCATTTTCTTATAACATGTATAAATTCTTCTGTATCGTCTTTTAGGATAGTTCAAAATTTCCAAATGCACAAATGTATCGACTTGTATTTGTTTTGCTCCAGGTATTATAAGGAGTTTATTTTATCATTTGCCTGATGAAGTTTACAAGCTATTTACTAGTACAAGTCTATTATTTACCGCATGAACTTCAAAAAAATGAAATAAACTTGTCGTTAGGCAAAAAAAAAAAGTGTGAATTGTAACCCTGATGAGTTAATTTGTATTTAATGTTAACACAGTAAATCTTTGATATCTCGAAGGGGTTGTCAAAAACAGTTTGACCTATTGGACTTGGTAGTTATAACCACCGAAGTAAAATGATTTCAAGAAATCACTTGGTACCATGGAGGCATTTATTTTAGATTTGCTAATTTTCTGCATGGCATTTTGTTGTTACCTGAATCAATTTGCTCTAGATCAATTATGTAATGCTTGTGGTCTTTTTTATAATTTAGATAAAACCACATGTCAATTAACATCAAATTTCTAATTGATTGCAAATTGGAACGGTTTTTTTATGACCCTGCAATGAAGAGGGGGGAATACTAATTTACCCTTGTCCCTCTGTATGGATTAGCTTGCAATTTTAAAGCTACAGCATTTATATTTTATAGACTGTTTGTATACATAATGGAGATGTGCAGGGCCAAAGGTCTTTGATTTTCATTACATTTTCTTGAAAACAAAATTACAGATAGTTGGACAGTAAATTTGCAGTCAGCAGGCCATATAGGGTACATGCCTGTCTAAGCTATCACCTTATTTTGGAAATTCAGCATTTATATATAGGAGCATGTTTATAATAATAATGAAGGTCTGCATGACCAAGGCAAAGGATGTAAATTTTCGTCATTTGGAATTTTCAGTTAACAGATTGCAATCCATATTGGGGTATATATATCAGTCTATTACCTCGTACAACTTAAACCTACAGCATTTATATTTAGTAGCATGTTTATATACCTAATGGAAGCATGCAGCGCCAAAGGATGTTAATTTTTTGGAAATATTCTTAAAACTGTAGTCTGACTTGTCAGTTTGCAGGCTTGCATGTCTTTTCTGGCTCTCTTCTTCATTTTTAGCTCACCTGGACCGAAGGTCCATATGAGCTATTGCTATCACTTGGCGTCCGTCGTCCGTCGTCTGTCGTCTGTCGTCCGTCGTAAACTTTTTCAAAAATCTTCTCCTCTGAAACCACTGGGCCAATTTTTTTCAAACTTGGCCACAATCATCCTTAGGGTTCCTAGTTTCAAATTTGTACCCAGGGTGTTGATCAACAGACAAATATGGCCGCTGTTACTAAAAATAGAACATGGGGGTCAACACAGGTTTTTGATCATTATCTAAAAAACTATAATAGCTATAGAGAAAACCGTTACTTCAAATTGATCAGCACATTAAGTTCTACAATAGTTGCTATTAGTGCGAAGTTGTGTATTGGCTTCTTGTAGGAGTTATTGCCCTTTTTTGACGATTTTTGACAAAAATTTTGGTATTTACAATATAACCTGAAAAATATACGAGGTAGAGTGAAACTGTAAATGGCAAAAATGATCAGCAATAAAAGCCCTACAATTCACTTGGTTGGTCCTAAATTGTCAGATGACTCTTTATATGAGTTATTGCCCTTAAATGGTAATTTTTTATGAAATTTTCCGTTTTTGTCCTGTAACTTTAAAACTATAACAGCTAGAGTAAAACTGTAAATAGCAAAAATGATCAACAATACAAGCCCTACAATTCACTGTATTAGTCTGAAATTGTCAGATGACTCCTTATAGGAGTTATTGCCCTTAAATGGCAATTTTTTATGAAATTTTCCGTTTTTGTCCTGTAACTTGAAAACTATAGCAGCTAGATTGAAACTGTAAATTGCACAAATGATCAGCAATAAAGACCCTACAATTCACTTGATTGGTCTGAAATTGTCAGATGACTCCTTATATGAGTTATTGCCCTTAAATGGTAATTTTTTATGAAATTTTCCGTTTTTGTCCTGTAACTTTAAAACTATAACAGCTAGAGTAAAACTGTAAATAGCAAAAATGATCAACAATACAAGCCCTACAATTCACTGTATTAGTCTGAAATTGTCAGATGACTCCTTATAGGAGTTATTGCCCTTAAATGGCAATTTTTTATGAAATTTTCCGTTTTTGTCCTGTAACTTGAAAACTATAGCAGCTAGATTGAAACTGTAAATTGCACAAATGATCAGCAATAAAGACCCTACAATTCACTTGATTGGTCTGAAATTGTCAGATGACTCCTTATATGAGTTATTGCCCTTAAATGGTAATTTTTTATGAAATTTTCCGTTTTTGTCCTGTAACTTTAAAACTATAACAGCTAGAGTAAAACTGTAAATAGCAAAAATGATCAACAATCTAGCCCTACAATTCACTGTATTAGTCTGAAATTGTCAGATGACTCCTTATAGGAGTTATTGCCCTTAAATGGCAATTTTTTATGAAATTTTCCGTTTTTGTCCTGTAACTTGAAAACTATAGCAGCTAGATTGAAACTGTAAATTGCACAAATGATCAGCAATAAAGACCCTACAATTCACTTGAATGGTCTGAAATTGTCAGATGACTCCTTATATGAGTTATTGCCCTTAAATGGTAATTTTTTATGAAATTTTCCGTTTTTGTCCTGTAACTTTAAAACTATAACAGCTAGAGTAAAACTGTAAATAGCAAAAATGATCAACAATACAAGCCCTACAATTCACTGTATTAGTCTGAAATTGTCAGATGACTCCTTATAGGAGTTATTGCCCTTAAATGGCAATTTTTTATGAAATTTTCCGTTTTTGTCCTGTAACTTGAAAACTATAGCAGCTAGATTGAAACTGTAAATTGCACAAATGATCAGCAATAAAGACCCTACAATTCACTTGATTGGTCTGAAATTGTCAGATGACTCCTTATAGGAGTTATTGCCCTTAAATTGCTATTTTTTATGAAATTTTCCGTTTTTTGTCCTGTAACTTAAAAACCATAGCAGCTAGAGTGAAATAATAAATTGCAAAAATGATCAGCAAAAAAGCCCTACAATTCATTTAATTGGTCTGAAATTGTCAGATGACTCCTTATAGGGGTTATTGCCCTTAAATGACAATTTTGTTAAGAAATCTTCCATTTTTGTCCTGTAACTTGAAAACTATAGTAGCTAGATTAAAACTGTAAATTGCACAAATGATCAGCAATAGAAGCCCTACAAATGATTGCTTAGTCCAAAAATTGCAAGATGACTCTTTATAGGAGTTATTGCCCTTTCATTATGAATTTGGACATATGAACAGTTTTTTAATTATAAATTAGTCTATAACACACCTATTAGTAGAGTAAAACTGTAAATTTCTAAAGTACCCTAAAGGACAATGCATAAAAACCATTTAATTTTCAGAAATTGTGGATGGCACCTTATAGGAGTTATTGTATTTAACAAATTTTTTGAAGAAATGTTTAGTTTTTGCACAGTAACTTAAAAGCTATAACAACTAGACTGAAACTGTTAATTTCAAAAATTTTAATATAGTTTAAGTCATTTGGATTCCAGGTGAGCGATTACAGGCTCCTGGGAGCCTCTAGTTAGAGATACAGCATTTATATTTAGTGGGGTGTTTACTGAAAGTGTGCAGGACCAAATGATTTTAGTTTTATTCAATTTAATTATAATTTCTACCTGTTGCAACACACTCCTCATGTCGCTGGTCAGTTGGGGCATCATTTATGTTTTACAGACACACTTTCTAAAACAACATTGTCGCTAACATATCAGCCTTTTTTCTCACATACAGGGGCATACTTTTCATTCTTGTTTCGGATTGAATTTACAATCCATATCGAACAATCAAAAGTATGAACTTGATGATCTGAGCACTGTGATACAGCAGGAATGGCAGCTAATAATTTCAATTTTTCACCTATAACCTGACCATTGACTAGAATTATATATAGGAAATGTACATTGTATAATAAAAGTTTGAATACTGGCTTAAGTATTAATTTCTACAAAGAAATTGACTGTATAAGGGAGATAAATCTAAGAAAATTGTGATAAATTCTAGACCAATAATTTTGGCTTACACTGACCAAATACCGGTTATAAAAGCTGAAAAAAGGGTACCAGTATTTAAAGTCCTATTGAGTAAAAAAAAATAAAGAAAAGTAAAGCTTGTGACAACTGCAATGTAAAAAATATTTTGCTAATTTTTGCAGATATGGTAACCAGGAATGGCGTTCTTCCGAATTGCAACCCATAGAAAAGATAAAGATTCAGCAGAACAGATAGCCCTATTTAGGCAGTCTAGTATTTATCAGGTAAGTCTATTGGCACAGGAAAGTGTACTCTTGCACGAGTGGAGGTTTGAAATATAACCTTTTATCACTTAGATATACATGTACATGTAAATAACAAGAATGTTACAAATAATACAAAAGTTTATTCTAGCTATAGGTGACGACACATAAGATATTTTTGCTCTGTATACAATGTACCTGTATGTGTCAAATATCAATTTATAAGGTATAAAATAGAGGATGACAATAAAGATTTTTATGAAAGGTTTAGTTTTATTATCTTCTGTTCAAAATTTATTAAACCATTTTTTTTCCTAAATATAAGCCAATGCCAATATATGATTGATTACATATAATTTATCAAGAGCTTAAATTCTTACCAAAGTTAGTGGTAACAGATAACTCCACTTAATGACCAAATTCAACATACCTATGGCGTTTTAGCTAAATTTTACCAAATTTGTCAATTTAACTTACCATCCACTAAATGTCCCAAAAATATGGTACTAAATATCATTAGAAATATGGATAAGGGTACTAGAAAAATTTATTCAGTTATTAGCCAAATGAGGCAAAAATTTAATCAAGTACATTCAATGGACAGCAAATGTATTGATTGCAAGATAAATATATGTATATTTACTGGCATTCATCTTATAATATTTGAGTTGAAGAAATTACTAGTTACATCATTACATTGTGAAGATCATGTCACATTTATACAGGAGAATTAATAAATAGTAATAGTATGGAAATAAATTATAAGTGAGCTTATATATATAACAATGATCACTATTCAGCCTACATTTAGCAACTCACAGTTAAAAGATATAGCATCAATTCCTACAAGTCATTCCTTCATTCTTTAGTTAAATAGTGTTCAAGCTATAGGTTTTTCAAGTAGAAAAAGGCATAACTACCTTATATTCCAACAATCATGAATATGAATGTATCTATGTGAAGATAATTCAGTACTCATCAATTGAAGCAGAGTTGTTTTCTAAACAAACCCTCCAATCAGAATGGCTTAATTCACAACTTAGGAAACTTTAAGCTAATCAAATCTTTGTTAAGAATAACCAACCAAAGAAAGGATATAAAACATGTGACATAAACATTTTAATCCAGATGTGTATTGGCCTGATCAGTAATTAGTACAATGGTCCTTAATCTGTTCCTGAATATTAACTTGAAGAAAGTTTAAACAAACCAAATTTTACTATTTAATTTAACAATAAAATATGCATAAATATACAAATTATTCTTTTACAGATCATTATGAAATCCATAAATATATACAATATTATACTGGTGACCTTAAACATTTAAAAGAAATTATATACAGTTTTCATTTTAGACAGTGTTATCCCTGTATCTCAGCTGACAATGATAAATTATGGAAACATGGAATTGTTGGTGAGATGCTTGTTTAAATGAAATCACCATCATGTTTGGGAGATAGTAATTTTAAGTAAATGATTTTTCAGTATAATTAAAATCAAATCTCCAACTTGGGCACCCTTTTTCTATTGTCACAGCATCACAAATTTAAGTCTGCAATTGGTCATGTTGTGGTAACCTGTATCTCCAAATGAATAATTTTATGAATAGGAATGTTGAGTTTTTTGATCAACCAATCAGATTTAAGCTCCTTAATGATCATAAATGATTGCTGTTTTATGTTGCAACTTGTGACTTCACTCTGAATAAAAGAAAAGCAACACAAACCACAGACATTCATTTCCAAGTTTGTTTATGTAAACATGAAATTTCCAGTAAGGCCAAAATAAAATATACATGTATGTGTTCTCCTATTACCTTACATAACCTTATTTTTAGGGCCGTTTTGTATTTTATAAAATAATTTTCATAACTAACAACCCTACCTTTTTCTAGCAGTTATCAAGATTTACATTTATATTATATTTTTGCCTGATTGTGCATGATGAGTGGTCAAACTTTGCACAAGCAAAACTTTGCATATAGACTTTATTAAATTTGGTTTTTGTCTCGCCTGCGACGAAAGTCGCTGGAGGCGAGACATATGTATGGGAATCCGGCGGCGGCGTAAACACTTGACATCTTGCTTCATATATTTGTAAGCCCTAGGTCCATCAAATTTAGTCCAGAGGTAGCTTATGATGAGAACTTGCCAGTCAGTCACCTGTCACCTGACCTTGACCTCAATATCACGGTCCAGCGACTACGTTAAAGTTTTTGGGTTACAACAGTTCCTCTGTAACTACGCATGGTAGGATGACAATATTTGGTGTATAGGTTGCTGATGACTAGTACATGACTGTCTGGTAGGTGTCACCTGACCTTGACCTCAATTTCACGGTCCAGCGACTACGTTTAAGTTTTTGGGTTATGACAGTTCCTCTGTAACTACGCATGGTACATGTAGGATGACAATATTTGGTATATAGGTTGCTGATGAATAGTACATGACTGTCTGGTAGGTGTCACCTGACCTTGACCTCAATTTCACGGTCCAGCAACTACGTTAAAGTTTTTGGGTTACGACAGTTCCTCTGTAACTACGCATGGTAGGATGACAATATTTGGTGTATAGGTTGCTGATGACTAGTACATGACTGTCTGGTAGGTGTAACCTGACCTTGACCTCAATTTCACAGTCCAGTGACTACGTTAAAGTTTTTGGGTTACAATAGTTCCTGTGTAACTATGCATGGTAGGATGACAATATTTGGTATATAGGCTGCTGATGACTAGTACATGACTGTCTGGTAGGTGTCACCTGACCTTGACCTCAATTTCACGGTCCAGGTCATTAAAGTTTTTGGGTAACGGCTGTTCCCCTGTAACTATGCATGGTATGGTGACAATATTTCATATACAGGCCGCTGCTGATATTTAATGCTATTTACGTAATGCTTATGACGAAATTTATTTTCGTTACTGATGCGGAATGCAGGCGAGATGTTTTTCTGTGTCCACACTTGTGGAATTAATTTATAAGAAGATCTCAGGTACATGTATCATCCTTGGAATTATTTTAACATGGATTTCAAATTCTTGAAATCTGTGTCTTGTGAACAGAAATAAACCTAATATCACCCATTCATTAGACCTTCTAAGCAGGGACAATAGAAAAAAAGGGGAAGCAGATTTAATTAGACTGATAATTCATCTGCAAAATGGGGATTCAAACATTATGGTGAAAGTTTATTGCAATTAATTTCAGTTTTAAATGTTTTAAATTATTGTTATTTTTTCAGTTTTTTATTGAGTTTAAAAAAATTAAAAAGCTAAAAAACTTTTCGGAAATCAGATGTACACTTCTACTCTAAAGAAACTTCATAAACTTAAATTTTTTTCTTTTTCCAGCAATATTATACTTAGTCCTAAGTCTTTTTGTTTTGTGCAAATTTAATATGTAATTTAACTACATGAGAACATTCAGATTGTCATAAAAAAGGAAGGATTGTGTAATGAAAAGAAGGAACAGATTGTTTTAGAGTTGTTCCCCTTTAACCATTCCGTTATAGAGTGACTAAATGTATATATTTGTAGAACATTTCCTAATTAAACATTTTATCATTTATTCACTCATGTGGAAATAAAATGATATGAACAATTTCAATTTGTTTTTATCCTTTTTAAATTTATTTTTTTGAATTTCGAGTAAAATTACAGTATTTACTATTATATAGTAGTCTCTAATTTCATATCATTCCTCATACATTTCAAGGTTTACTTGTTTTTTTTTAAATGAAAAGCTCTCATTTTATAAGTAAAAACAAAAAAAAAAAGTCTTCCAATATACCTATCTACTTGGGGTTGGAAGTCTGGGTAAAGAGAAATTTAATGAAAACATTTGGAAATATAGGTGACCGGTACATGTACTACGGTTACTGGTTACATGTACTAGTATGTCCTCAAACATATTTGTTTACTGACTGTTAGTTTACAGTACTGCAACATCCTTATTCTGACTAAAATCTACAGTTTTTAATTGCTGAAAAGAATATAATTAAATCGATTTTATTTATAATAAAATGCAGTATATGTTGTGTATTATTTTGCATGGAAAGTTGTGAAAACACTCCATCACCATAGTGATTTCAAACTTGGTCAATATAACATCTGTTCAGGACCTATTTGACAAAAAAATCTGAAATATTTTATTAAAAATATGTTAAAATAAGAATAAAACACGTACAGAAATAATTGTACTTGCCTCTAAAGGCAATGAATGAAGTTTTGTTTAAGTGTCATTTTTCCAGATTGCACACATTTTCACTTAATTATATTGGGCTGAAATCATTACCACTGTTTGCCTCATTTACCTAAATCATAACAGTTGTTCTTAATCATGTCAGGAGTTTATTTATGAACTCGTTAGTGAAATGAAGCAATATTTAGTAGTCCTTCAGTCTTAATGTTAATTAAAAACTGAATGACTTGTTGCTGTAAATAATGGGAAAATTTGTTCAGAAAGGGACATTCTATCTTAAGTAACATACATCATCTATGATTTTGATTAACAGTGGTCAGACAGAAATCTGATTTATTCTGGCTGGTGGCTGTGTGACAAAGCTCATTACAGAATATTTCATCGATTCCGCTTCCTAACAACAAATCACGGATAGTAAGTCTGTTTGTCCCTTGTATTTTGATCAATTTAGACTTCTGACGTCTGTAGATTTTTCTTTTGTTAAATTGTGTGAAAATTCGCTGATTATTAAGACTTCTTTATTGACAATATTAAATTAAATTACGATATTTATAGACTGGCTTATCGAGTCCTATACCCAGAACAGGCTACAAAATAGCTATTAAGATGTCCATGAGAATTGTGTTGTCTTATATTATACAAGGTTTTAGTGGAGGCAAATATGTTGTTAGATTTATTTAGATGTAAGAAATTGTTAAAATCTCTTGGGAATGGATTGTATTAGTAGCAGAAAATGGGGAAATAATTGCTTGATTTAGTTCCAAGAGGTGTAATATGCTAAAAGAAGGAATACAAATTGACAATAATTAAATAATTATCAGTAGATTTGAACATAATTTATATTATGGACTTACTTGATATATATTATACATGAAATATTGAAGACAGGCCTCTACAATAACTTTTTAGCTCACCGGACCAGAAGGGTCATTGAGCTATTGCCATCACTTGGCATCCGTCGTTGTCTTCCGTCGTCCGTCGTCGTTAACTTTTCTTTAAAAATCTTCTCTAAAACCATGGAAGGGATTGCTTTGGAACTTTGCACACATCATCAGTAAATTGTCCTCTACCAAGTTTGCACAAATCATGCCCTCAGACCAACCAACATGGCAGCCATGGCTAAAAATAGAACAGGGGGTCAAAATACAGTTTTTGGCTTATAGTTCAAAAAGTATAACAGATACAGGCAAACCGAAGAGACTTCCTCTCTTCAGCATCAAAAGTACTACAAAACACTCCATTGGGTCAAAGTTGTATGACGACTCCTTGTAGGAGTTATTGCCCTTTAATTGTCGAAATTGATGATTTTTGCCATTTTTGCCTCAAAATCTTGGAAAATTATTAGAACTAGCGAAAAAGTTAGCATTGTTTAATTGTTCTGCTCTATGAGAGCTACAAAAATGTCTTTAGGGTCAAGATTGTCTGATTAACGTTTAAAAGTTATTCCCCTTGAACTGTTTTTTTTCATCGGTTTTAATTGTTTTTTTTTAATCTTCTCCTCTGAAACCACTGAAACTTCTGCTTTGAAACTTTATACACATCATCTGTAAAATGTCCTTAACTAAGTTTACACGAATAATGGCCACAGATTAACCAACATGGCAGCCATGGCTAAAAATAGAACGGAGGGGGGGGGGGGGTCAAAATAGTTTTTGGCCTGTAGTTCAAAAAGTACAACTATTATCGGCAAGCTCAGTTCCTTCAAGCGTTTTCTTGATCTCGAATATACTGGTCCCATTGCAGCTTGTAGTTAGGGCTATGCATACATAGTATTGAACCAGTGCTAAGTAATTTGCATAAATTTGTTGACATGTTATTGTGAACATATATTTATTCGGGATAATAATTGTTCCGCCTGGAACATTTTAGAATATAATAAAAGTTCCACAGAAAATTACTTATATAATGATATTTCCATTTCTTTCGGGTGGAATTTTCCCATATGACATTGGATAAAATATTACATAATGAATGTTCCAACTGGAACTTTTGTTGTATAATAAAAGATCTCTAGAACAAGTATTATGATGGAACTTATAGTCTGTCATATTATCAGCAATGAAAAAAATGTAATGAATATATATTCAGAAAAGTTATTGACCAAACTCGCATTTTGAGAAAAGATACTTCAATTCTTTCTGATACTTCTTTATAGGCTTATTTTTTTTACTTGTCCTGACTGACAAGTGACTACTGAGTTTTACTTGTCAGACAGATATTTCCACTTGTCCTGGCATGGGCAATCAGACAAACATTATTGTTGAGCCCTGGAAGAATATCAAATGTGATGCATTTAATAATGGCTTATATAAAACTTTCAGTGATGTGGAGTAGTTGTTAAAAGATATGGCTCAACACAGCCATAACACAACTCTTATGATCAAATTTTGCTTTGGGGGTATATAGTGATGGGAGTCACAGTCCCTCTCTCCGTCCATAACACAACTCTTATGATCAAATTTTGCTTTGGGGGTATATAGTGATGGGAGTCACAGTCCCTCTCTCCGTCTATAACACAACTCTTATGATCAAATTTTGCTTTGGGGGTATATAGTGATGGGAGTCACAGTCCCTCTCTCCGTCCATAACACAACTCTTATGCCCAACTCCTAATCCACTGAATAGAATTTGATGATGAAACTTCCACAGAATCTTTGTCACATAGTCCCATTGTGCACCTGATATTTAACATTTTGATCAGAATGATATTTGGGGTTTACCATAGCATATATGGACTTTGATTGTCATTTGCATAAGGGGGTACCCATCTCTTAATGAATTTGATGAAACTTTCACAGAATCTTTATTACTTAGTTCCATTGTGCACCTGATGTTTTAGATTTTGATCGAAATGATTTTTGGGGTTTCCCATTAAAAAAACTTATGGATTTTGTCATTGACATAAGGGGGTACCCATCTCTAATCTGCAACTCCACCTACACCACTGAATGGAATTTGATAAAACTTTAACAGATTCTTTGTCCCATAGTCCCATTGTGCATGTGATATTTAACATTTTGATCAGATTAATATTTGAGATGTTGTGACAGTTGGGAAGCATGGGTATCAATCATTGCTCACAGTTTATCTAGTTAGACTTGCAACCTTTTTCGGTGTAAAGAGTGTTAAAACATATACAAACTCATACTGCTGACAATGTGCTTGTTAAACTTGCACTTCAAAATTTGTCAGATTTGAATGAATGTTAAACATCAATCAATCAATCAATCATTTCGACTTAAAATTGCAGAAAACTTCAGGTCTTAAAAAGTTTTTTTCATTTTGTCATGTCGGCTACATACAGGTAGTTCATGGTTTTACTGTCGCTATCATTTTGTTTGAGTGCTCAAGGTTTACTAAGTATTGTTGTACCTGTATGTCTCATCATTTATGACCTTGAATTAATAACTTAAAAGTTAATGGTTCATTATTTATGCCAATTTCAACAATATTGTATTTCTTGTTGTAACTATATACACCATACAAAAGCTAAGAATTTTTCCTGATACTCAAAGAATTGCTTCAAAGAACCACAAGTTGCAATAGAGGAAATGCTTGGAGCATTAATTTATTTTGAATTGATCATGCCTTCATAGTTTTATGTGATGCATTATGGTGACAATGATTCTGTTAAGTAATCGAATTTGATATTAAACTGTTTACGGAATACTTATTGAATGGTTTAGAAAATCGTGTTATGTGGTTACAGGAGTGGAATGGAACATTTGTATTCCATCATCAGCATAACTACTTGCCTTTTATGCTAGGATTTTAGAGCTTTGAATTGACTTAACATCAAATAAATGTAATAACAGGATTTCTTGTTATGTAAGAGTGCTTTAGATTGTTTTGTTTTACTTACATTTGCTTTACATATTCTTTTATTCTTTTATAAATATTTTATTTTGTATTTAAAATATGGGGACATAAAGGATTAAGATTAAGTATTATGTTTACATGTAGATCAGGACCCATGGCCATTAAACCTACTTGAGTAACAATGTTTTGCTCAGCATTAGAATTTAACTCAATTATCATGGCAGCTAGGCAAAAGTAAAGATTTCTTTGATAAAATTGAGAATACAAAAACTCTCAGCAAAGTAAATGTTTATGGCGCTGTGCCCTGAATAAAAAGTTTGTTTGAAAATACAAATTTATGAGAAATAGCTCTTGTAAAGTGATGTGGTAACAAAGCATAGCTGTTCTCGAGCTACTCAGTGCTGTGAATAAAAAGCTACTGTTTTTTGTTCATTGTTACATGTACTACCGTATCAACTTAATCATATTTGGTGACATGAAAATAATAAAAATTGTAAAATTGTAAAAAAAAAAAAAAAAAAAAAAAAAAAAACTACCTTATAGTTTGTTATCATCGATCAACCTGTCAATCTTATTTGATTGATTTGTAGTATGAATATATTCCACATAAATACTCATTAATATGTCCATTTTTGACAAAATGTGAGATGAATTAATTAAGATGTTACAGATATATGACATAGAGTTGATGGTATGATGTATTGTGTCACAAACCTTGAGTAATATATAGATTTTTTGTTATTAAGTTATTACAGGGATGGAGACATTTGCATTTGATGTTGGACAAATAAAAAAATAGGTTACACAATTTTCTGATTGTAGTATATTATTTTAGGTATCATGGGATTCCCCCTTAGTTTTCATACATGTGTATAATCAACATAAATATAAAGCATATTTGTAAGTAGTTTTATGTCTGGTTAATTCTGTTTGTTTATTGAATGGTGTTTAATGCATCTTCAGCAATTTTTCAGCTATAGGAAGCTGGTGTCCCTGGAAAAAACCTCCAACCTTGGGTAGAAAAACTGGCAATCCTTGTGAATTAATAATTGAGTCGAGTGCACCATGCCTGCAGAGAGACTCCAACCTGCAACCTCAGTCTTAACATGACCAATAGTACCTTAACTAATTACCCAGAGAGGCCCCAATCAAATGTTGTAATTAACAGCAGGTGAAACACAGAAATTTTTTAAATTAGCTATTTTAGCCATTTACAGAACTTATGCCTGGCGATGAACTACTGACTGACACGTTTCTAATGTTTCTATATTTAGCTTGATTTATTTTTCCAACACTGAGATAGTGGGTTCGTTTCTCACTGTGGGCAGGGTGTACTCGACTCCAATCTTAATTGACAAGAATTGCCAGTTTTCCTACCACAGGCCAGGGTTTTCTTCTGGTACTCCAGCTTCCTCACCCAATAAAAACTGGATGTTATGATATAGCTGAAAAATTGCTGAAAATGGTGTTAAACATCATTCAGACAAACAAACAAACACACATTTCTTTTTCATTTGTTAGCAGTTATTGCCAACACTTAGTGATTCATTTATCCTTTATATTAAAAAAAAACAAAAAAAAAAACAATAACTGACTGGATATTCAGGGATAAGTAAGTTTTTTTCCCCTGGATATATCTATTGCCCTGGGCTTCACATTTGTGCAATATTTACACTCTCATACCAGTCAATTATAAGTACTCCTTCATATGTCAACCCTTGTTTTTATAGTACCAAAACAAAAAATGTTCACCTTGTGTAAATATTTTGAAATATTATAACTGACTAAAGATCTTTAAATTAATGGTGGAGGGGATTTGGTTTTGATTTCGGTTATCTTCACATAGAGATTTTAAAGGCGAAGATTGTGAGAGAAGAAAAGGGAAGCAAAATTTAAAAATACAACTGCGTTAAGCAAAAGTACATGGGCCACACTAATTTAATTTCTTGTTCTTCTGATTTATTTCATTTTAGAATGGGGCACACGAGTGGAATAAAAATTTAATTATTTTTAATTGTGATTTTCAAAAAATCATAGACAAACAGAAAAATTTAATTCATTGATTGCGCCTTAATATTCCCCTTAGTATGTGAGACTTAACCTATCTGAAGAAGAACAGTTAACAAAATTCCAGACTTATAGATGCATGGTGGTCCTTTATCCAATATTTTAGAGAAAAAGTCCCTTGACAGCCATTTAAAAACTCAGATATGGACAGTTTCAATAAGACTACAACTAAGTCATAAATTTTCCCATAATTTGTGTGGGTGTGGTCGGGTCCATCCACCAAAAAATTGACTGGTTTTGGCCTTGGATTAGGATAATACAATAATTTAATATACTGCATTTATGTTTTTACCAATAAATATGTCATTATTGTCTATTGCCAACTATTTACTTGTATTTGAGCTGGTTTTAATGACACTAATTAGATAAATTAAAAAACTCTTTTAAAGTGATATGGTGTCATATAAAACAGCTCAAATACAGACTGTAATAAATATATTATAATGATATTTTATTTAGAAAACAATTTTATGATTTATGTGTATTATTATGGATCCAAACTCCTGTGGAGTGCTTTAGTACTTGTTATAAGTAATATAATATATCATTACACAGCAAAACTCGAAGCTTAAGGGCTGAGTGTAGTTCTTAAAGTAGGGTTATTTGTGGTAAGAACGGAGACATCTGCGGACACTGATGTCTTATAATTAAGTACATCTTAATTTAACCTTAAGACCGAGTCAGTCTGAGGTACCAATCAATAATGCTGTTTTAGAGGGGTTACATGTACCGTACATGGAGGTTTATAAAGTCTTTTAGGTGAAATTTGAAAATTACTAACAATAGGATGCAAATTAATTATTTAGCACATCAAAAACTGTGCACAGGTAAATTTTAAGTCCAATATGTAGAGTGTATTTTGTTGGTAATATCTTCATGCAAAGCATTCTTCACAGAAATGGGTAAACTTTAGAACTGACTTTGTTTGAGATACAACTTTATTGTGCTGGTACTAGCTAGTACAAGCTATTTTTAATAATTGGCTCACTGTGGGTCAGAACTAAAGTGGGAAGTCACTTCTCTTTTTTTAGGCTTACAGGGAGAACCCTATTATATGTCTCATTGAAGCATGATTTTGTTTTTTGTTATACCCCCCCCCCCCGTCTGTCCGTCTGTTACACTTTCTCTTATTTGCAACTCCTCCTACACCACTGAATGGAATTCGATGAATATTACACAGAATCTTTGTCACATAGTGCCATTGTGCAGGAGATATTTAACATTTTTATCGGAATGATATTTGGAGTTTCCCATAGAACAACATGGACTTTGTCATTTACCTAAGGGGGTCCTTATCTCTTATTTGCAACTCCTCCTACAACACTGAATGGAATTTAATGAAACTTACACTGAATCCTTGTCACATAGTGCCATTGTGCAGGAGATATTAAACATTTTGATTGGAATGATATTTGGGGTTTCCCATAGAAAAACATGGACATTGTCATTGACCTAAGGGGGTCCTCATCTCTTATGTGCAACTCCTCCTACACCACTGAATGGAATTAGTTGAAACTTACACATAATCCTTGTCACATAGTGCCATTGTGCAGGAGATATTTATTATTTTGATCGGATTGATATTTGGGGTTTCCCATAGAAAAACACTGACTGTCATTGACATAAGGGGATACCCATTTCTTATGTGCCACTCCTCCAACACCACTAAATGGAATTTGATGAAACTTACACAGAATGTTGTCACATATTGCCATTGTGCACTAGATATTAAAAATTTCGATTGGAATGATATTTGGGGTTTCCCATAGAAAAACATGGACTTTGTCATGGACATAAGGGATGCCCATCTCTTATGTGCAACTCATTCCTACACCACTGAATGGAATTTGTTGAAACTTACACAGAATCCATGTCACATGGTGCCATTGTGCAGGAGATATTTAACATTTTGATCGGAATGAAATTTGGGGTTTCCCATAGAAAAGCATGGACTTTGTCATGGACATAAGGGGATACCCATCTTTTATTTGCAACTCCTACACCACTGAATGGAATTTGATGAAACTTACACAGAATCCATGTCACATAGTGCCATTGTGCAGGAGATATTTAACATTTTGATTGGAATGAAATTTGGGGTTTCCCATAGAAAAGCATGGACTTTGTCATGGACATAAGGGGATACCCATCTTTTATTTGCAACTCCTCCTATACCTCTGAATGGAATTTTTTGAAACTTACACCGAATCTTGGTCCCATATTGCCATTGTGCACTGGATATTAAACATTTTGATCAGAATATTATTGGAGGTTTCCAATAGAAAAACATGGACTTTGTCATTGACATAGGGGATGCCATTCTTTGGGGGATTGGGGAGGGTTACATGTTTTATCTGCAACTTTTCCTTCACGTTTAACTAGATAAAGTTTCAATTTCATAATTAAGAACACCTGAATTTTCAAAGTAATTGTGAAGTGGGGGGTATCAATGGTGAGCATTGCTCACAGGTTTTTTTACTCTAGTTTTATTTTAAGTTTTTATTGTATTTGTATCTTTATATGAATTCATTTTAAGCAGTTTTAATTACTGGGGATATATGAATTCATTTTAAGCAGTTTTAATTACTGGGGATAAAGTGTCATTAGAAGACAAGAACAAACGGTTTTATTAACTTGTCAGTCTTCTTTTTATACACATTTCCATTAACATTCAACAATACAATGGAAAAGAATCAGCTGTATTAAATAATGTTCTTTGTCATTAGTACACAAGTTAATTCATATAATTTGATTAATAAATGAAAGTAGCACTGACATTAAAAAATGACATCATTGTCTGACCTATAAATTCAACATGTAATACACTATTGCAAATATTTGAATAGATAAAAAATTTTGAATTTCGAATACTTTATATATTTTAATATTATTTATGTTTTAATCTTTGCAAAAGTTAATTAAACACGACCAGAAGTCATTTTAAATCTTAGTTCATATCTGCTTTGGGGATCGTCATATTTTGTTTTAACTGCTTTTGAACTGGGTCCGCTAGTATTTTTACACTACACTTTTGTACAAAATAAAAGGGGTGTTGTTACCAGCTATGAAAAACTGTGCATTAACGCTTTGACCAAAATATGATGATTTTTTACATAAATGGCATTTAAATTGAATGGTGACATAGGGTACTGTTTCCAATGGCAGGATGACTTCAACTTCATTTTTGTAAAAGAATAAGGTGACCTCTTCACCTTAGTAGTCCTCACAAGCAAAAATATTTGATAGACACTTATTTCTGAACTGCAAACTTACAATAATTTTCAAAACTTACATGAAATCTATCAAATGTTACAATAAGATTTGAAAATATGAGGCTTTGATGAAAAATATTCATAGATTAATATTGATTTAAGGGTTGCTTATACCATTTCTTAAATCTTAATTGCAAAATGTAAAATGAATTATATACAATTATTTATTAGGATTCTCAGACTATAATTGATTATAATCTTATATTGTCTGACAACACTGATCACAAAAAATTATATGCTGTGTTTGAGGAAGTTACTAGTATTTTATATAACAATTTTGATAAATCCCAACTCCATACTTCGTTTTAAAGTTCTTGTTCAATAATTTTTTGCATTTTTGTATTTCAAATTTATTTTGGGCAACTGAATCATTATTGTTTCTGATCTGGGTTGGAAATGGTGTCCTTCTATTGTGTTTTAAGTCATTGCAATTTAGTTAAAACCCACTGGAATAGAAAATTAATCATTTTAGGATTGTTGTTTTATTTAGCTGTCTAAACTGAAATTCAATTAAAGGAAAACTCCTATTTTGTGACAGATAAATTCTTAATTGAAGGATCAAATTTAAAATGCTTAATATTCTGAATGCATCCTAATATTGTTTTCTATTTTTCTAAGAAAAAAAGTTCACATGTGAAGAACATACAGATAATGTATACATACATGTTTGGCATGCTGTCAGACATAGTTGTGGTCCCTTAAACTGTTTTAACCGGCCAGTACATAATCTTTGGGTTCTTGTTAATAACCTTTGTTTTCCTCTTGTGTGGTATTTGTTATTTGTCTGCATGTCTTTGAGTATTATGTCTTCTACTTTGCTCACAATTAGGGTAAGGTAAGGGATCCCATTAACCTGTTAAAAAATGCTACATTCAACTATTACAGGCCCTCCCTTTTCATTATTTTTGAGGTTATATGTTCGTTTTGTAAGTTAATAATCAATTGAAATGTGAGGTTTTGGTTTGTTTATATTAAGTGATTTTGGAAGAGTTTCTCTTTTTATATGTTTTTAAAAGGGGAAAGTCTGGAAGTTGTAATATTTATCAAAATATCTGCCTTGGATTCAGTCAAATAATACTCGCACATAATATTTTATAAGGTCATGATACTTGTAGTAATATTGTAATTAACTCCCCTAGGCTAGTTCCTTCATCTTGAATATCTGTGTTTATTGAGTTAAGATAATTGTGGAATTATGTTATTATGTCAAATAACATAATTAGGTCAACAGTTGAGAATTGAATTTTAAGTCTATTTTTGTAGAACCTACTATATATAATATTTCTAACAAAAATGAAACAACTTAAGGAAACCAAGTACACTGTTTGTGTCGTCTTGACCCCAGTGCACAGATATAAATAATCATATAGTCTATTCTGTCCAAACTTGTGACAGCTAGTTAACTAACAGTTTGTCTTTTCTGGTTAATGGAAATGTTTGTGGATATTTGTCTAATATATTTAAACCTCGCTTGCAATTACTTAGTTCAATAGACAACCATTAGAAGTTTGAAGCATGAATTGATGCCTTCCTACTTCATTCTCTTCTTAGCTCGCCAGGACAAAAGGTCCATATGAGCTTTTGCCATCCTTTTGGCATCAGTCGTCTGTCGTCCATTGTAAACTTAAAAAAAATTCTTCTCCTCTGAAACCACTGGGCCCATTTGTTTCTAATTCTACTACAATCATGCTTATGGTTCCTAGTTTGAAATCTATACCCAGGGTGTTGATCAATGAACAAAGATGGCCACTGTCACTTAAAATAGTTATTGCCCTTTGATAAAAATTTTTGGTGAAATTTGTAGTTTTTGCCCTGTAACACTAACTTTAATGTCATAACCGCTAGATTGAAACTGTAAATTGCACAAAGGATCAGCAAAGCAAGGCCTACAAATCATTTCTTAGTTCAAAATTGTTGGATGACCACAGAAACAGCTTCATCTACATTATTTTTAAACTTACACCTTGAATATGACACCAACGGTCAACTTAGCACAAGAATTTACGACAAATCAGACTATTTTAATTTCAAAATTATAAATTTCCTCACCTAAGTAGCAATATTCCAGCTTCTCCTGCATATGGTGTCTATATTTCTTAATTGATCAGGTATGCAAGAGCTTGCAGCGAGTATCCTAATTTTTTCAATTATCACCAATTTCTAAGAGACAAACTTATAAACCAAGGTTACAAGAAAAAAGACTCTTCTGTGCCATTAAAAAGATTTACTATAGATACAATTTCCTTGTCATATGAATATGATACCAACGGTCAACTTAGCACAAGAATTTACGACAAATCAGACTATTTTAATTTCAAAATTATAAATTTCCTCACCTAAGTAGCAACTTATAAACCAAGGTTACAAGAAAAACGACTCTTCTGTGCCATTAAAAAGATTTACTATAGATACAATTTCCTTGTCAAAAAATATTCTATTTCGTTTGAAAATATGGCTGCAGATAGTTTTACCAATTTTGAATTCAGTGTACAGTGAACATGCTATGATGATTGTTGGATACACCTTTTAGTGACTATTGGTATATGTTACGGTAATTAGAAAACTCGTACACATGCGTAGTTCTATTTTTTCAGTATTTCCGGTTTTATGTTCATTCACGAGAATAGATGTTTCTAATAAATTACTGTAAAATTTTTGGTTTTCTGCCAACAAGAAATCACTCACACATCTTTTCATGATTAAAATACATAAGTGTACCGGCTGCTTGAGACCAAACTTTTGAAAAATTAAATAAGAATCCTGCAAACTTGGATTTCGTCCGACGTTACAGAATATTTCACACATAATGTTAAACAATTTCGCCATGTCGTATAGTGATCTAGTGATTTCTACGATGGCGACACTTTTACAAAACTGGCGACGGAAAATTGCAGTTGGCGATTTTTTTGGCGCCAGCTTTTTAGAAGCCAGAGCAGCCCCTGTTACCCATCTATTTTGATCAACTAACCAACCCACATTCTACAATAATAGAAGCAGGACCCTCAATTTCTTTTGAAATGCCTGTACCACGTCAGGATCATTGTTGTGGTTGCTTTATGTTGGTTGTTGGTTATGGAGTTTGCCGTATCTCGAAGTTTGATTTGTGGATTGTCTTTTTTGACAGTTTCATCAGTGTTGGGTATTTTGGTATTACTTTCATTTTTTGCCCTTTAATTACGAATTTGGACAAAATCTATAGCGCCTGGAGTAAAGCTGTTAATAACTAAATTACCCTGAAGGACAAGGTCTACAAATTATTTAATTTTCAGAAATTATCTGATGGCACCTTATAGGAGTTATTGTACTTAAAAAAAAATTTTGAAGAAATGTTTAGGTTTTGCCCAGTTACTTAAATGCTATAACAATTAGACTAAAACTGTACATTGCTAAAATGTAAAGATAGTTGAAGTCATTTGTGTTCTATGTGAGAGATTACAGGCTCCTGGGAAGCTTTAGTGGCACAGTTATTTTATAGTTAAAATCCTTTTGAAACTGTTACTATTGGTCACTACTCTGGATTTGTTTATTTCTTTTGAGGCAAGAATTTTCTGAAATAGGCAGAAAAACCTCCATATATAAGGCTAAATTTCATACAAATGGTGGAAAAATATAGATGTCCACAAACTTTATCTGGGAATCTAACCTTAAAGTTTAAGAAGGATTTTTCTACTTTAATTTCAATGTTTGTTGTCACATTGTAACATATTTTACACTGTAGGAAGTGGTTCCACTGTAAAATACATTGACTGGAAAAAAATTATTCTTGTTCTACAGTAATGCTATGCTTTTCAAAATATACAACTCTTATGCAATAGCAGTTCAAGCAAAAGCAGAAAAAAAGAGAAAATTAGGACAATTTTTTATGCTGCCATGTTTTAAAAGGCACTAGAAATTCATACTACAAATCAGATAATGACCCCTTCAATTTACCTTATCAAAGACTCCTTGTTCTATCCTTAAATCTATGTTCGTATCCTTGTTCTATCCTTAAATCTATGTTCATATCCTTGTTCTATCCTTAAATCTATGTTCATATCCTTGTTCTATCCTTAAATCTATGTTCATATCCTTGTTCTATCCTTAAATCTATGTTCATATCCTTGTTCTATCCTTAAATCTATGTTCATATCCTTGTTCTATCCTTAAATCTATGTTCATATCCTTGTTCTATCCTTAAATCTATGTTCATATCCTTGTTCTATCCTTAAATCTATGTTCATATCAACAATATTACAAAATAAGCACTGATGAAAATTGTTTGCTGGAGTTATTCTTATTACAATAATAAATTATATGAACTTTTGGCTTGTAAGCTCTCTCAGATCTACATTTCTTGTCAGATTTTTATATAATTTCATATAATGTGTTATCATATGAGGAATAATGTTTCAGTGTTTACTAAATTAAATACATAACACAAATAGGTTTCCAATGTCTATTATGATAAAAAAAATCACAGTAACAACTATACTAGACTTTCTGTGTTACCATAATTTATAAGAACTACCACAACGACAATAATGTTAAAATCTCCATTAAAATTGTCAATGACATAGTCAAATTTTATACTTCTTGATTCCCAAATCCAAAAATTGAATTCCCCCAAAAATTCCCGTCCAAATTATTAATTGAAATCCTTCAAAATTGGACTAGCCAATCAAATTGTAAGAAGACCTTAAATGGGCTGGTCACTTGTAGTATTAAAATAGTTGACAGCAATTTCAGACTAAAATAATTAAATTAAGAGTAAAAACCTTCCTAAAAAAATTAGTAATCCCTTATAATCCAGCTTTGCTAATCAAGTCAATTGAAAAGACTCATGTGACAAATGTAAATAAACAACAAATTCCCCTTTTAACAATTAAACCTGAGTTTAAACCTTCAATTACCTTATATAATGTGGTAAATTAAATTATTTATCCCAAAATAAGTCCCTATATCAATATTCTAAAGTCTGCATTATTTCCAAATAAAAAGTTATTTTTAAAATATTCTTAAAAAGTGAAAAATGTTGGATATTTCACTGTTGATAAGCTATCCCATCATACGCTATATACAGGTATGTTAAAACATTTATACATATATAATTCTTTTATGATATGCATAGAAATACGTTATTTCATCTGTCCAGATTTCTTCTGGTAGAGGTTTTCAACAGAATTTATTTTTTGATAATGACGTTTTAATGACCGAACTATTTTTAGTGTAACCAATGAAAGCAAAGATTGTGGCATTCAATATTGATTAAACAATGATTTGTTTGATGAATTGACATTGAAGATTAGTTAAATTTAAAACTTTTCTTCTGTTCGATAAAGAAAGTTATAGATTGAAGTTAAAACTTAGTTGTATTTATTAAAATCAGAATATGGTTTATGGAATAAAAATTTGGTATGTACAAATTAAGTTAATTAACAAAGTTTTCATACGTTAGGTCAATCCAGCCAACAAAATACACAAGAAACATGGAATTGAGAATATCTTAATACTGTAAACCACTTAATACTGGTTTAAGCAAACTTACACGGTTTAATGGACTGATTTGCGGATACAAACTTTCATGAAATTGAAATCATTGAAAATAAATATGTGAGGATCTACTGATCATTATATAGAAAAAGGGCACAAAAGAACTATTTAGTCGTCTTCTGTTTTTTTTTCGATTTTCTTGCTGACTGATTCACATGAACACAAACACACTCACAGACATATCAATTGATACCTTTGTTTTTAAGTGAGCTGGTCTTGTTGATATACAGATAAATCAACAGAAAATGGTGTTCAAGCCTATAATAATGCCCAATTGGTCTTTGTTGTATAGGGTACTACAAAAAAAACTACTTGTGTACAAAAATGTACCTCACCCTTTGTTTTGGCGAGAAATTGTACCCTGTGTAAATTTAGGTTATCCCAGATCAAAATCTTGTTGGCAGTGAACGTGTTATTTATGGAGATCACATATGCATAATTGGTCTTATTCTTACAATTTCTCGCTAAAACAATCGAGAGGTACATTTTTGTATACAATTATGTACCCGAGGTACATTTTTGTAGTACCCCATACGACAAAGGCCAATTCAGCTATGATAACATGTACAAATATATTAAATAAATTATACTAATCCTAAAGGAATGATGTTTTAATTGATTATAACTTATGCATTATTAAGAAAATATACCAAAACACTATAAATACATGTATAATGAAAATGTAAGAAAATAACAGGATCAAGGGTCCGGAAAGGGTCATGTTTGCCAGACATGACTGAAATTTACACTAAAATGACCTAAACAAAACTAAGATTTGCTTAAATCAGACATTTTACATGCAATAATCATTTGTTGGATTTAATCCCTTTAATTTCTGCTATGTAGAAATATTTGTATTAAAAAAATCAATCCCTAGGCTATTTCCTGTCACTGATGTGTTTATTGACCAATGACTGGTGATTACGTAATAAGGTCAACAGGTGACAGATCTGTTTCATTCATATCGTAAACATACTATTGCAACAACATTTTGAAGCAACAGAGATTGAAGATAATAGATTTTTTCTATATCACATTGCTAAGGAAATAAGACAACTTTACAGTACATGTGCAACTTTAGTGAAAAACATGTGCGGTCAAAATTGTACACTACATGTATGCAAGCGCTAAAGTGACTAAACATAACATAAATCAAGAGAAAACCAATTTGAATAACAATGAAGTCCTTTCAGGCAGGAGAATGCATCTCTACATATACTTTCTTTTTCATGCGATGCATACATCATAGGAACCATCTCAAATTGGTACAACCCGCTTATTCACACTATCGTGGTGATACGACCCGACGTGCACACAAGTTTCTGTACAAAACGACACCAGACCAATATTCACTACTATAGAATTGGTAATTTTTAAGGGGAAAAATGACCAAAATGGGCAGGGAAAACTTCGGGATCCCTGAACAGGATATACTGAACCTGACAAAAAAAACATACAGTGTTCCTCTGAATATAAAAGAAATGAACTAAGTTGCGGCGGGTTTAATGTTTTTGACTAGTCCGTCAGTTTGTCCATCAATCTGTCCATCAGTCCTATTCTTGTCGGCTTAAATTCTTTGTAATTACTGATAAAAATTTTATGAAACTTGGTAAGAATGAAGGACACTATATGTTGTGCATATTGACAGAAAATTATGATGCAATATATTTTCTAGGAGTTATTCCCTGCTTTAAATTTCTAAAAATATATGTATGAAACATTTTATATACATGCACTTATACTCAAAAACTACTAATCACCGTTTTATGGAACTTGATAGGTATGTGGGAGCGTGGGGTATGTGAAATTGCTCACTAAGTTCTTTATTTAGAGCCCCGCCTTTGTGGCGGACGCCCTATAGTGATCAGTCTGTCTGTGCGTCTGTCCTTCTGCCTGTCAGTCCATCCCTGTGTGCGTGCGTCCATCCGTCCATCCTAAACTAATCATGTCCGGGCTGCAACTTTTTTATCTTTTGAGGTAGGCTTTTGATATTTGGAATGTGGGTAGGTAATATCAAGTCGATGTGTTGCATACCGTGGTTGATCACCTTTGACCTCGAACTTTGACCTTAAGGTCCCATTATTGCTTTCTGAATGACAAATTCATGTCCAGTCTGTAACTTTTTATCTTTTGAGTAGGCTTTTGATATTTGGAATATTGGGTAGATAACATCAAGGGGATGTGTCGCATACCGTGGTTTTTGACCTTGACCTCAAGGTCAGTGGGGCACACAGAGATGGATACCATCTCACTGATATCTAGTTTCAATAGTGTACACAAAGTAATAATAAATAATAAAATGGACATTCATTTAAGTACCCATATCAATATTATAAAGTCTGCATTATTTCCAAATAAAAAGTTATTCATAAAACATTTATTAAATAAACTATGAAATATCAAATGGTATTGCCGTTGAAAAATGTAGTATTTTTGTAGTATCACATATTCTTTCAACACTGATGTGATTAAAGTCTCACTGTTGACAGGGTGCACTTAACACCAATCTTTATGATTAACCCCCAACCCCCCCCCCCCCCCCCTTTTCCAAAAAAATGGATGCTATCATGTAGCTAAAAAATTGCTGAAAGCAGTTTTAAACCACAAAAGCAACTGGATTTGACTTAAGTTTGTGTGTTGATCGTTTTACACCTCATTATGCAATTTTTCAGCTATATCATGACATCCAGCTTTTAGTGCTGGAGGACACCAGAGGAAACTGGCAATCTTTGTCTATTAAAGTTAGGGGTGATATACCTTGAGTTTTGTGCGCCCAACCTCAGTGTTTGATTTGCAAGTGAGCAATAGTAGTTGACTAACTTCCTCAACCCCCTCAGCCTCTGAAACCCACCCCCCCCCCTTCCCCAACTGATCTTGAATTTGAGCAAAGTTTGTTATCTGTTAGGTCATGACCACGGGTTGATTTACATTTCTTATCATTAACTGAAAAGGACAATATTTTTTTACCTAACATTATTCAGTTCACAATCCAAACTCTCCCAGTATATACAGTGATCAACGACTCACATTTTCTTGAGGGAAACATTAATCAATCACAGTTGTACAGTTTAATAGAAGACTTGATTAATTCTATTTGTAGTTGCTAATGTGATAGAAATACATTAGATCTCTTAAGACTTGGAGTTTTATTGAAGAATGGTGACATATTGACTTTCAGTAAAACCATTATTGAAATCCTAAGCACCATGTTTAAGTTCTTTAAAAAAATGTTTAAAATTCATTGTGTTCCTGTGGAAAAGGTATTGCAATTAATTGTGTTTTTTCAAAGACGTTAATGAACACAATAATTATATTCTTATTGAAATTTTTTACAGACATGTTTAATGATATGGTAAAGTTTTAGTTTGATTTGCTACTTCAATTAAATAATGTCCCCTGTTAAAAGAAAGATAACTCCAATTTAAAAAATGATGGCTTTTTGGGCAAGGGTGTACTCTATTTGCACACTCAAATGATGAAAATCAATAAGGTTGTTTTAAGCTATTTTACAGCTAAATTTTGGTGGAGAAAGCCAGAGTACCATAGAATGATACCTGTTAACATTACTACACCAGAATATGATTTGAGTACACTATTATTTATATCAGATTGGATGCCACTCATCTATTTAACCAGGTTCTCAAAGCAAAAATTGGTTTTTAGATTGGGGTATGGTGGCCAGGCGGTGTCAAACAGAGAGTTTTCGGTTAATAACTTCAGTTTGAATAAACCAATCTTGCTGAAACTTTGGTTTCCCCTTAGTCTACTACTGAAATTAATTGTTAAATCGTTGAAAACCTGGTTTAGTGGCATGGCCATGTTTCTTGTTTTATTTTGAATTCGAGTGTTACCTAATGAAATCTACACCTTCTGCCTTCGATCTGTAAACTGATGGCCAGCCGTATCCTTATTGCTAACAAATAACTTTTATAACAAAAATGTATATCAAATTCCATTTACAAGATAACCCAAGAATATATTTATTAGGTGTATTACATTGGTTTTTAAAATATATATAGTTGGGTATCATATTCTTAGATTTTATTTACTTTCATCTAATCTTGTAAAAAAAAAATTGATTGCACCTCTAACATTTTTACTGCTTTATGACATTTAGGAAGTACATGTGTACCAAGACAATATCTCCCACATGAAATGATTTTATATAAACTGAGGACATGTATACTTTACATTTAAATCAATAAAATAACTATTGTTGCCTAAAAAGCTCATGTATTATTCCCACAGAATGGTCATCACAAATAAGTCTGGGATGTACTCACACTAATTAACTGGGGGCAGTTTCAGAGTGTTTTAGTTTCTACTAATTGATTTCATTTATTTTGTATGGCATAACAATTACTCACAGATGACAGATGACCTTGATAAGTTAATCACTTTAGATTATTTGATGTACACCAGCAAAGGAAGTTGTTTTTTGCAATAATGATGGATAGACACCCCATAGTGATCTGGTGTAGAAATACCCTCCGGGTACATCTTGATCTGAATATGTTCCTTGGTAATCGGATACGTGCAGTCAGAAGTTGTGGAAAGAAGAGTTCTAAAGTGAATTTCACTGTTAATTGAGGAGTGGGGGTGTAAACTTAACCAAATTCAGCTTTGTTTATTTGTATTCCAGCATCATTTTGTGATCATAAGACAAGGAAGACCTTGAGCAATATTTGTATCGAGGCCTTAAAAATGGTCACAAGGGAAGGTCATTTACTAGATGGAAAAGTAATGAGGTTTAGAAATACACAAAAAAGATTGAAATACTTTATAGAAATTGACAACTTTGAGAATTAGTTTATAATACTTAGAGTAATGTAAGGAGGTTTTTAGAAATATGAAGGAATATATGATGGTTCTTTAGAAAATAATGGCCTGTGACCTTTAAAGTCTGCAGCTGATATTAAAAACCGTGTCTGGCATATCAAATTTAGTCAAAAGTTTCCTTATTTAAAATTTATTTACCAGCTGGTTTGACAGTGTACTAATACATGTTATTAAAATTCCTTGTACAATTAGTGAACTGAAATATTTTACTAACAAAAAAACGGTAGTTACTTTCCTGACCAGAAACTGGGCCATATATGTGTCAGTTCACAGTGTGCTCCTAGAACTATTATTTTCCCCTGACTTAAGCTTTTATAAATTTAGTTTGTTAAATTATCATTAGTTTTGTAAACTGTTTTTTAAACATTATATACTATTCAAAACCTTTCTCTTATAAAGTTGTTTCCATGTTTTTTATGTTGCTTTCATCTAAAGGTGATCATGAACTTTAAAAAAGGCCAGTTAATAAAAATCATTTTAATGCAATTTTGCAGATATATATACACTGTAGTGCATTTTATCCTTTTCTAAATTTTGGATGCATATATTTTAGAGCAAAGGAATGAGCTGCTGTTATATTTTAAATGCATTTAAGTATACAGGTAATAAGCAAACAACATTGAATTAATTAAATCTAGTCTTAATTAAGCATTTGACATGCATAGTATTCAGATGTTGTCTGCCTAAAATAATCATTTCTGGTAAAAGTGTTGATAAGGTCATACTATGCATGAAATATGTAAAAGACTGAAGGTGGTATGTATAATAATTAGTTCAATAAGTGGCAAAAAGGTCCAATTGTTTTACACTGTCTAACTTGTAGTAAATTTTAATTGATTTTTGCAGAAATAAACAATATAAGGATGAAATTGTTTCATTTTATCTAGCTACTGAATGGTTATTGTTTCAGGAAATACTAAAATTTATACTGACATATTTATACTGGCAATAAATAAATTAAAACGGGTATCTTCGGATGACAGTTTAAAAGATATATAGAATTGTCATTCAATACTGACATGACAAAAAAAAAGACGTCACTTGTAGGCCTACAGGTAGAGAAGAAGGGCATTGTATTTTAACATGCATAATGATTAGTATTTTTCCATGTTTGACATAAGCTGTTATATTGTTGTCACAAAGATTGACAGTGATTTTAATAAGGCATAGATTCTATTAAGACATAAGTTCTGAGGAGTGAAGATTGACAGTGATTTTAATAAGACATAGATTCTATTAAGACATAAGTTCTGAGGAGTGATGAGATTTGCTCAGTTTGTGTGAAGACTGTTAACAAGCCAGTATTTCTTGGAGATAGATCAGCACAATACAGACATAAATTTATTTATTGACAAGCCAATTAAGTCATTGAATGTATGTTTTTTTTAATTCAAGCTGCAAAGCCTTATTTGGAGAACTGTATTTAGGAACTCGAACAGTTTTAATTAAAATACGGAAAAAGGTTTAATGTCAAGTGTTAATTAAGATATATAACTTGGTTGTTAAAATTAAGTGTCAAAAAAGAAGCCTTATTAATGATGCTGAAAGTGGAAAGTAAATTGGCCAACCGGTCTCGGACAAGCATTACGTCCATTCTTGAGGATATTGTAAATCTTCATCGGAAAAAGGATTCAGATGGTTCGGTAAATATGTTAAAAATATATTCATGATTAATGTCATGGTATTTTACATTAAAATTTATTATTGATTTTAAAAATTTTGTGTATTTGAAAAGTTTATAAAAAAATTTTTATCTGATCTTTTTCACTTGTTGACCCACTGCATGACCTGATGCAAAATCAGTTATTCAGTTTTTGAAAAAAAACTAAAAAACAAAAAAAAACAATGGAATTAGAAGAAACAAAATTTTGTAGCAGCTATCCAATGCATGTCTACTTGTACCTTACTGTTTACAGGGAATACAATGTTGAGGTTCTTTTTTAATTTTATCTAAATTTTCCCAAATACCATGTTGTGTTTGTTAAAAAAAGGTATAAATAATTCTGCAATTAATAAGGTAAACATTGTGTAAATAAACTATTATTGGTATTAGTTCCCTTTAGGAAAGTCTACAACATCCTTCAAATGAAAACTGTTGTAAAATTTAGATTAAACTACTAATTTTATTGTAAGTAATGGAATTGGTAATGTTGAGAGTACTTGAATCATGTGTTATTGCAAAATTTAGTTGGTGTTTTCATAGCTGTCAGTTTAATTCTTCTGTATAACCTTTTGGATAAACACAAGAAAAAGCCACATTTTTAATGTGATACTCAATGTAACCAGGACTTATTCTAGTTTTGGTAGCATCAGATATGATATTATTTGGTAATCATTTTCAAAAGGAAAAGCAAACTAACTGGACTTTGCATTTATAGACATGTAAAATTAACCCAATTTTGACAGTAATCTATAGTTATAAATAATGTGTTTAAACCTAGCTTGTTACCTTTACATAGGTACAAACTAATTCATTTTAACAATTTTCGGTAATTCAGTGCTTTATATTTTCGAAACTTTAAGGTATTTTAAAAGTTGCTTGTATTTACAATCATTTTCTATTTTATCTTCTATAAATAGGAGAAAAATTAGAAACATTGTTTTCCATTTAAAACAATACATTAATTTTACTGATTAATGGTAAAAGCATTTGTTTCTTGTTGTTTTCTAGAATACATTAATTTTACTTCAAATAAATGAGACAATTTTTTTTTGCTACTTTTAGTAATGAGGTTAAATTGCCTCAAGGTGTCCCATTTTCTCTTGCTCCTCTGTGGATCTGACATTTTTATGTGCACATGTAATGTGAGAACTGGGTGTCCTTGTGAGTTTAGAAAGGTTAAGTGGATAACACCTTGCCTAATATCAGGCTAGAACTCACATTGCCAGTTTTCCTACGGAAGTTCTGGGGGTTTTCACCTGGTACTCAGGCCTCCTCCCTTAATAAAAACTGGATGCCATAATATATCTGAAATATTGCTGAAAGTGGCTGCCATGTTGAAACACATGCAAACAAAAAACAAGTAAGAATGATAAAACCATCATGTCCTGAAGCTGGACCACTCTCTGGGATAAGATGAACAGGACTTTTTTTACTACATGTATAGTTGGCCATGTTGAGCTGTCATTAGATCAAAAGAACGTGATATTTATCTCTTAGAAATCAGTCTTGAATATTCTGACATTGTAGTAGTTTCTGAATATTTTTCTTTGCTGCTTACATCTTTCTATCTGTAAAACAGAGTTTTATTTAGGTTAAGTGATTCTTGTGTTTGGAATAACCTTCTGAATATTATAACCTTTTTTTATGAAAATGTGGGGGAAAAAGAATAAGTAAAACACAAAAATGAGGATATAAATTGGTGTGTATGATGCTTTAAATATTACCCCTAAATTATAGTTTTAGACTACTTGAATTTTTCAATGTATCCTTTTTCCTGCAAAAAAATTACAGAATTGTTAAAAATTAGTAAAGTTATACAGATGTAGTGGAGATCTTGGCTAACATTTTCAATAAATTGATAAAATCTCCTAAAAGCGTAAACTGTATATTTTCACAAACTGGCTGCCCTGTATTTCTTAATGAAGCAAGGAAAAAAATACAAAGGATGTTTGTTGACTGGTTTGTTGTTTATAGTTAAATTTAGCAGTTCAATGACATCATTTTCTGTAGTTTTATTATGAAATTATAGTTAAAAATGTCATTAGGGTTATATGTTTTGTTTGATATGAATATCTGTTATAAAATTACACACCAATTAGGATGTTCCCTGGAAGCTACGGATGTTCTATATCAGTAGTATATCCTCTGTGGGTTACAAACAATAGCCATTTCTGTCCAGGAAACTATTATAAATGTAATGTTTTGTGTTATATAATTGCATTACTAATTGTTACAATTATTTTGTTTGATATAAACATTGTTTGGATAACAGCAGGCAAGTAAACAACTACCTACAAGGTAAAGGTCAATGAGCAAAGTGGTCGAAACAATAAACAGCTATGGTACGATGTTGTCGTCAGTCTGTAGACAGTAAGGAACAATGTAAGGCTCTACATTTGCGTTCCACTTACTGTTTCCTTTTGGTCCTGGACAAAACAAATAAATACATAATAAGAGTCTTGTCTTGTTTGTTAACTGAAAATTTATTCTTATGACTTTAAAGGGTTTTTTTGGCTCATCATATTAATAATTATTGGAAGAGCTGCACAATGTGCAGACCCAGGTTATAGAATGGTTAAGTTAGGCGAGCAAGTGGGCAGGTGGGGCAAAAAGGGTTATCTGTCTTGTGTAATTAGGGCCCTGTCACTGAGGCAGACACCCTATAGTGATCAGTGTGTATGTCCCTCCCGTCCCTTTGTTTGAAACTAATCGTATCTGGGCTATAACTTTTTTATCTTTTGAGGTAGGCTTTTGATATTTGGTATGTGGGTAGATAATAGTCCGAGAATCCTCTGCTGTCCAACGCTTTTTTTTCTTTTTTCTTGGCGTGGGATGTCAGAGAGTTCCCCATAAGCAAAACAGCGGATTTTGCAACACATATTTTTCTCTAGGAATATAATCATCATACATTCAATCAAGCTAATTTAAGCACTGGATTTAAGTCACATTGTTGTCACGTGACCTTTTGTTCAAAATGAAAGTGAAATTTAGGAGTGTAAGGGTATCAATGGAAATGAGCTTAGAAATGGACTTAAATCACCTTGATTGGTAAGATGATTATTCCCAGAGAAAAATATCTAAAGAAGCGAATTATATAGATTAACTGGATGAAAATGTTTTATTATACCCCCCGCTTAGGGGGGGGTATATAGTGTTCATGGTGTCCGTTACACTTTCTATTATTTGCAACTCCTCCTACACCACTGAAAGGAATTTGATGACACTTACACAGAATCTTTGTCTCATAGTGCCATTGTGCAGGAGATATTTAACATTTTGATCGGAATGATATTTGGGGTTTCCCATAGAAAAACATGGACTTTGTCATTGACCTAAGGGGGTCCCTATCTCTTATGTGCAACTCCTCCTACACCACTGAATGGAATTTAATGAAACTTACACAGAATGCTTGTCACATAGTGCCATTGTGCAGGAGATATTAAACATTTTGATCAGATCGATATTTGGGGTTTCCCATAGAAAAACATGGACATTGTCATTGACCTAAGGGGGGCCTCATCTCTTATGTGCAACTCCTCCTACACCACTGAATGGAATTTAAAGAAACTTACACAGCATCCTTGTCACATAGTGCCATTGTGCAGGAAATATTAAACATTTTGATCGGAATGATATTTGGGGTTTCCCATAGAACAACATGGACTGTCATTGACAAAAGGGGATACCCGTTTCTTATGTGCGACTCCTTCTACACCACTAAATGGAATTTGATGAAACTTACACAGAATGTTGTCACATATTGCCACTGTGCACTAGATATATAACATTTCGATTGGAATGATATTTGGGGTTTCCCATAGAAAAACATGGACTTGGTCATGGACATAAGGGATACCCATCTCTTATGTGCAACTCATCCCTACACCACTGAATGGAATTTGTTGAAACTTACACAGAATCCATGTCACATAGTGCCATTGTGCAGGAGATATTTAACATTTTGATTGGAATGATATTTGGGGTTTCCCATAGAAAAACATGGAGTTTGTAATGGACATAATGGGATACCCATCTTTTATTTACAATTCCTCCTATACCACTGAATGGAATTTGTTGAAACTTATACAGAATCTTGGTCACATATTGCCATTGTGCATTGGGTATTAAACATTTTTATCAGAATATTATTGGAGGTTTGCCATAGAAAAACATGGACTTTGTCATTGACATAGGGGATGCCATTCTATGGGGGATTGGGGAGGGTTACATGTATTATCTGCAATTTCGCCTTCACGTTTAACTAGATAAAGTTTCAATTTCATAATTAAGAACACCTGAATTTTCAAAGTAATTGTGAAGCGGGGGGTATCAATGGTGAGCATTGCTCACAGGTGTTTTTACTCTAGTTAAATCTGACACTATGAAATGTGCCGACCCAGACCAGTGTCGCAAAATCTGCTGTTTTGCTTATGGAGAGCTCTCTGATGTCCCACGCAAAGAAAAAGAAAAAAAGCGTTGGACGGCAGAGGATTCTCGGACTAGGTAGATAATATCAAGGTGACATATGTCACATACCAAAGTTGATAACCTTGAACTTTGACCTAAAGGTTGGCAGGGCCCACCGAGATGGATACAATCTCACTGAAATCTGTTGAACTCTTCATAAAGATCTCTGAAACTTCATAGAAAGATTGCACATGTATTGAAGTTGTGCACCTGCTGTTATTAAATGGAAGTGTTTAAGAATTTTTTCCTCTAATTTTCCAAACTTGGGAACTTAGTCATTTTTTAGAATATTTGCAGAAGGTGGTACCCATTTTGTGTAATCAACTTCTCCTATATACCCAGATCTTTGAAACTTCACAGAAAGGTTTCACATGCAGCTGTGCCTTTGCAATTATGGAATTGTTTAAGGATGTTTTTCCTTATTCCAGACTGGGAACTAAGTCATATTGCAGAACATTTGCAGAAGACACTACCTATTTTGTGTAATCATCTCCTTCCTTTTCTAAAGATATTTCAATGTTGATTTTCAATTGAAAATATATTGTTAATATGATCTCAAATAAATTTTTTTAAAGTATACATTTTCTATATTGTACTGCTATCCCTGTGTTAAAAGCTTTAGAATTTCATGTATAAACATGTATATAATTAATGAACTGTCTGTCTGGTTGTCTTTTTCTGCTCCATTTTTATTACGTGTTACTTTATTTAGCAGAAGTTTATAAAAGGTAATATTGGTATGTCAGAGATAAGAGATTGTAAACTTGTTGAGTTGAATTGTAGATCATGATTGATATTCCGATCAAGTAGATGTGATTACATTGCAATAATGGAAAACGATTGCGGTTGAAATGTTGCTGTTTTCACTAGACTTCTGAAATCGACAATTGCTTTGTACTATATCAGATTATATGGTACTTTTCTGAAATATTAAAGTATATTAATGGCACAGTCTAGCATTAATTGAGTTAGGTTATCAGGGTTAATGTTTAGGGTTTTCTTTGCAGTAAAGAAGTTTGTTCTACTGATGTGCTCATTGTAATCACTTCGGAGCAATCAGCATTTCTGCTAAAAACTTGCTATGTTTTTCATTGATTACTGTAACGGCAGATTTTGTCCTAAGTGTTTTGTAATTATTCATCAAATTAAATATTTGGTGTTGTTTTTTGCAATATTCTTAGTGCACTTCTCTGTCTCAAGTAGCTTCAGTTCCGTAGCTACGTCTCAATAATATCAGATTTGTTCTTTAGTGCATAAAAATCGTTAAGCAAAATATTTTTACCTGTACAAAGAGTCAAGTCAGTTCGTTTGTTTTCACTGTTTCTTAATACAGCAATTAATACAGTTTAGTGCTTGGTGGCAGTGTTTAAGGTAGTCATCTACCATTGATCACATGGCTGTCAGCATTGAGGTTGTGGGTTTGAGTCTTACTGCAAGCATGTTGTGCTTGACTTAAACTTTAATAAGAATTGACATTTTCCCGGCCAAAGACAAGGAATTTAACTGAATACTCCTGCTTTCTTCCAAATTTAAACTGGATTTGATGCATGATATAGCTGAAAAATTGCTGAAAGTGGCATTAACCCTAAGATAAACAAAATAAAACAAGTAACTATTTATCATTTTTTGTTCTTTTCTAATGTACCAACCACTTTCTTCTGTGTAATGGCCATCAAATTTGTTGTTCTTTTAATCCCAGTCAGCAGAAGACCATTTCCAATTTTATATAGGGTGTCAGCAGATAAAAGAGAAAAATTTGTTGGCCAAGAAACAAAACATTGTTGAAAAAATCCTAGCCAGAATCATTGAAAAAATCCTAGCCAGAATCACCCTTTTTCTCAACCAAAAATCATTGTTAATTTACTAAACATTGGCTATGCATGCTGTGTATTCTAGAACAGGCCCTACAAAGACTGAATAAATATACTTGAATGGAAATATCCAAAACCCATATAGAAAAGTATATTAGTAATTTAATGGAATGTGCTGGCTGTGGACTGAAAAATCAATTAAAATATCAGGTTTAGATGAATATAAAAATTTAAAGTATTGCTTAGCTGTTTTATTTAACCATCATACTTGTACTATCAACAGGCATTTAATATAGTTCCTTTCCATACAAGACTGGTGTAAAATTTCTCATTTATTGATTAATGCATTTCAATGATATACTGACGAGTAGAATTTATTTAGACAATTTTTGTTACCAAAAACATAATGAAAAGGAAACAAACAACTGTTTATCAATAAAACACTATACCCTAAATCTCTTTTTTTTGTATTTTAGTGCTTTTTAATATCATTTGCTGACATTGACCGAATACAGTTCTAAGGATTATTTTTTTGTGTTTGACTTGTGTTAAATTGAATATTTCTTTTTCAGGGCCAAAAATCATGGGTTGAAAGAACATTTTTAAAGCGTGAATGTATTAAGTTTATTGCAAGTCCTAAAGACCCAGCAAAGTAAGTACTAGTTTATATTGCCTCCCATACACTTTATGTGTCTATCCGCTCAAAAGCAATACCCTATGTGATCATGAATATAAAATATATATGATATACCCCTCAAAGACCCTGGAATAACGATGACACACTTTGGTTATAGCACATCCAGTAGATATTTAGGCCTGGACCAGACATTTGAAAGTTGATGAAATTGGCACTTGTTTAGACTACATTCTGATATGACCTGCTGTCAATATGTAAACAAAACCATGTTAAAATTACAATAAATTTTTTGCACATTGGTAAATAATAGTTTCCAATCAATTGTATTTTAAATTAATTTTGTTATTTGTTATCAATAATTCTCTAATTTTGACGTAATATTCCAACCGCTTGACCGGTGTGGAAAAAATATTTCTCGTCACTAGTGAATTTGTTGTTCTCAGCAGTTGATTGGTTAAAAATAATAACGTCACAATAAGAACTCATGACGTCATAAACAAAACACATTCCATTTACCGCGTATTCAAGTCATGAACGTAAAATTGGGGTTGGGAGAATTTGTACTTCGTTTCGCAAATTTACTACTTTTTAAAATTAGAGAAACAGAATCTTACATTAGTACTCTTGGATTATCGGATTTCTCCAATCTCGATAGTTAAATTATAGAATTTTAAGACCTCGCCAAGGCTCGGACTTAAAATTCCATAATTTAACTATCTCGATTGGAGAAATCCGATAATCCACTCGTACCAATGTAAGATCCTATATTTATCATTACGTGTTCATAGAGTTGTTATTTTTAATATGAATTCTGAGATATGCATGATTTAACATACTGCAATGAATTTTTTACCCACAACTCTGCATCATGATACTTGGAACAATGTACATACAGTGCACATTTATATGGCACTTCAATGTATTTGATTGCCATATTTGTCATAATTAGAATTGAATAATTAATTGTCATTTTAACATGGGTGGCCATTATATTCATGATAGTTTACCCCTTGCTAATTTGTTTCCATGTTAATACATAAAATTAATGTATGGTATGCATGCATTATTTCTTAAATAAATACATATGAATTACAATGTGTTTCATGCTGACTGACTGATTATACATTTATTTCAAAACAATTTGCTTGGCAAAACAGACACATGTAAGCCTCTGGATTTTACTGGTATAATATACTATCTGTAAATTAAGAAAATGTGCATATAGTTAAAGAAATTTATTTCTTTCAAAGATGAATAACATTCTAAGATATTATTGAAGTGTAAATGAAAATAGATGATTAGGACACCTTGAATAAGTGGAAAATATGGTGTGTTAAATGAAAAACAGCGTCTGGGAAAATCAATTGTCTAACGTGAATTATTTGTAAATAAAGCTATTAGTGGGAATTCTAGTTATTTCAACAAGAAATTGTTTTAAATGTTTTCCATCAGTCATGTTTCTATCATTGTGGTAAAATGTGGTCCTTCTATTACATGTTGCTAATTTGTGCATATGCATGTAACTTTATCCATATTCCATTAAATGAAATGCATAGATTTTTTTCCTAAAATGTATAGATTTATTTGGATCAGGTGTTAGAGTTCTCATTTATATTTCTTGTATGAAGACATTCACATTTTTACATGCACATTTAATCTTTATTTTCAAAAAGGTTTTTTTTTAAATATGTCTCTTGTAATAAAGGAAATTAGTACTAATTCCTGTAATTCTGAGAACTGATAAACAAAAGTGCCTTCTTTGATTTTATTCGACACATGTATCTTTAATCTGTAAAATAAAATAACAAGTAAAAACAATATTAACCTTCTAATCTTTGTTCAAATAAGTGAATGTCAGTTGAAGATAGGGTGAACATGTATTTAAGTTGTGGACCTGCTATTATTGAATTGTCCAAGGAGTGTTTTTTTTAAATACTTTTTAAATGTTTTTGTGAAATCAGTCCCTCCTACATTTTTGACACAGACCTTAAACTTGTTATACTTGGCCATTCAGACTGCAGTTTGACCTTGAACTCTCATCCAACATCATAGTTAACTATTCCCTATTAATCAAGTCATTTCAGAGTTTAACGGTTTTCTCTGCTTTTCATTTAGAATTTCCTTTAGGGGTCGTCCATAATTGTCAACCATTTTCATAAGTGTGCAAACCGCACACTTAAGGGAGGGGATTAAAAATTTCAACATTTTTGCGTACATTTTTTTTTACCTTCAGAAATTTTTCGTTTCGGTGGAGTTTGGTTTTTATATTAGTTTAATGGTTGATGTACACTTTTTGATGGGGGGTGGGGGGTCTCAAAAAGTGTGCTTTTTGCACACTTGTGAAAATGGTTGACAAGTATGGACGACCCCTTACATAGATTGACAATAAAATTTCATATTTAAATCAATTTGTGTGTGTGCATTTTAACATTCAAGCTCAATAAAAGGATATTTTGGGTCATTCTAGTTGACCCGCTCATTCAAACCTGAACAGAAGTATTATAATCTTTTTTTTTAAGTTTCTTTTGTGTACAAGAATGTGTCTTTTTAGAATTTTGGAAAAAATAATTTTTGTATACTATGTCTCCAGTTCTCGATAATCTATATGTAATTAGCTATGTAGGGCGATTCAGGCAATAAAGTACCATAAAATATAATTAAAAATGTTATTCATATAATATTTGTTTAAATTGGAGAATTGGTTTAAAAGATGGGATCTGTCTATTGTATTATAAGTTGAAGAACTTCTTGGGATTACTTAAAGGTATCGAAATATATGTTTCTGTGTATTTGGGAGAATTTTACACATCTAATTGAGGAACTTGCTTGTTTTTTCATTCCCGGGGAAGATTTCAGACAAACAGAAGACATGTGCTAATATGACAAAATGAATTTGTGCATGACTATCAAGAACAGGTTAAGGCACGATACCTGCATACTCGCACCAAAAGTACTGTGCATCGGGTAACGGCAAACACGCTATTATTTTAAAGGAAAGCCTTGTGTTTTATATCCATTGGACCATTACACATTTACATATAAAAACTGGATTTAGCTGGAAAATCCTGAAAGTAGCATCCTACAAACAAATAAAATACATTTAAGATTTTTCCCTGTTGGTCATATTCATGTCTTAAGAAGAGCATATAATCATGGTTTGTATTCTCTGATTTCTTATGAATTGGCACATACTGGTGGAAATAATTGATTCTATTATTTGTTTTCAACAAAAAAAAAAGAACTATCTTTGGCTATCTTTGAAATTGTGTTATTTTTGTTGTATAACAAATCTGACTTTTACCTTTCAGAATGATATTTTTGTTTATAATTGTGCAAACGTTATTTATTCTGTAGTTTTTCATTTTACTGTTCATATGGACATGAGAAGCATCAAAATTTTCAAATCAATGAATTGTCTTACAAGGTTTTCTTTGAACTCTTGGTGAAATTCTGGTATGTTGATGTTCATGTGTTATTATTTTAAAATAATGGTACATATATGGTACTTGTTGTTTAAAGATCTACATGTATACTGTACTTGTACGTTTGAACCTGCCCTTTTCCGAGCTTTATGTACATGCTCAGGTCATGATCATTATCCATAACATAAGAAGTTCTTTTATTATCTTTATTTTTCAAGTAATCCTGTCTTAAGGAGTCTAAGGCAATAATCAATTTTTCAATCAGTCAAAATTTCAGTTGACTATTGTTATATGTAGTCGCCGTCTGGATGTACTATAATTGACTTGTTTGGGTAATAGCAGACATCAATACTGAAGACATTGATGACCCTGTACATTTTCTTGGTACTGTCATATTCAGTGTAGATCTATGTCATGTTAGAGATTCAATTGTCAGGTTATCTTTATGGTTTATTGGAGATTCAGCTAGTAAATTAAGTTTGACCTAATTTTGTTCAGTATTGTATTTAATATAGCACTATGGCAATCATTTTCTCGCTGTTTTCTTTGATCGGCATGAGTTACCCACAATCCTTAGATAGTATATTCACAGTGCAACGTGGCTCCAGCCTTCCTTAATCTCAGCGTATTCCCTGAAGGCCCTAAATTTTCCGATCTTTTGAGAATGTTGGATATTTTAGACCTAGGCAGTTGCAACATTTTTGCTATGTCAGATATTTTTACTCCACTTTTGTACATATTCACTCCTTCCCTTTCCTGCCTTGTTCTGAATATAGCTGAAATAGTGCTCGCCGAATGTGAAGCAAATACTCAAACAATCAATCAATCTTGACCATGGGTTTTTATTAAAAAAACAGAGGACATGAAATATACTGCCATGGGAATACACTTCTTATTTTTAGCTCACCTGACCCACGGGGTCAATGTTAGCTGTTTTCGTCACATGGTGTCCCCTGCTGTCATTATCTTAGTCTTCTTCCTTGGTGGCTGTAAACTTTTCATATTTCAATCCAAAACCACTTGGCCAATTGGAACCAAAATTGGCAAGAATGTTTATTCAGTGGTTCTTAACAAAGTTTGAGTTTTTGGTTCAGATCAAATATAAACATGGCTGCCACGGCCATTATGGGTTCTGATTGGCTGAATTTAAAAACTCATCTTCTTGCTAACCACTTTGCAGAATTAGAAATTTTTCAGAAATGTACCTCTAGATGTTCCTCTACAAAGTTTGTGCCAATCAAAAATACAAGATGGCAGCCCCTGTGGAACACAGCTTAACATACGACCACCAACGGGAAACAAACAGCTTCTTCCCTGAAAGCCAAATCAAAGCCAAAACTCTTTAAAGCCAAATCATGCAGAAATGAAGGTTGGATTATCTCATTTTGAGTTTTTCGACCAAATTTAGAAATTCAACATGGCTGCCAGGTTACTATATGCATTCTGATTGGCTGAAATTTCAAAAATCTTCTGACAAACCACTAGGCAGATTGATTTGAAATATTGCAGAAATTTACATAATATGGTCCTCTACATAGTTTGAGTTTTTAGAGCCAATTCAAAATCTAAGATGGCCACCACTATGAAACATAGCTTAACATAGGACTGTATGGGGAAAACATATAAACAACTTCTTTTAAGAAACTGCCCAACAAATAGCTGCTAATAGGAGATTCAACATTGTAACATAGATAGAAACAGAATTTTGCATAAACTCTCTAGCATTTAATATCAAAATTTTCAGGAAAATTCATGCCTTCCTAAAAACATTTTGTTTGTTTTTGAGTGATATTGCTGCTCTTAAGAGCATCTAGTTTAAATTAAAATCTAGATTTCAGATTGACATTAATAAACGATCAATAACATTGATGTTAATCATATACTCCTATCTATTACTATATTTGATGAATACTTTCGGCTATCCTCTGTACCTCTGATTGTCTGCTACAATTTTTCATTTGTGTGTGTGGGTGAAATACATGTACATACAGATTCTAGTTTAAAACCATCTCACACCAATAAACCAAACTTGGCAGAAGTTAGGGTGGTTCGCTATGTTTTTTAAAGTTTTAAATGTGGATTGGAATTTTACCATGGCTGCTAGGACTATAATCTATTTTGACTGGCTGAAATAAAATCCCTACCCACACCAGTGTTAGATTGATTGTGATGTTGTAGAAAGGTTTCTTTAATGAACTTTGAGTTTTAAGGTCCGATTCAAAGTCCAAATGGCTGGCGATGCAAAACATAGTTAAGTATATCTGCAGTTACCTATGGAAAATACATAACAAAAGGTCTTAAAAAAACCAGTTTCACACATTAGTTTAAATCATATCATTGTGGTCTTCTACTAATCATATCATTGTGGTTTTCTTAAATCCATGCAGACCACTAAAATAAAACCACATGTTAAACTTCTCAGAAACTGTTTAAGCAGTTAAAAACATATTTGTAGGATAGTTTAAGTAAGCTAAAAGAGCATTCTAAAAAGCAGATATTGTAGAGCCTCTGGTTTTAGTTTTTTTAGTTTTATACATTAAGGATAATCAATATTTTAATTCAAAATATTTTTAATTTTGTTAGTAGGAAGATTGAAGTTTTAATTTCATGATAAAAATAGGAGCTTAAATGTTAATTCACCATTCATCAGTTCTTGTATCCCACTGAAGCTACTAAAAATTCCTGGATTATAATATTAAATAGGCTTGGTTGGCTTCTGTAACATGATGTAAAAATTACATGTTGTAACAATACCATCAAAGAAAGTTAGATTTCAATAAAATTGAAAATCAGAGGTTGATGTATGGAAAATGGTTTCACATAACTGGTACATATGTTTTCACGGAAAAAATGTTCCAGGAAATTGGGTTATTTGAATATGTTGTCACAGGAACTTAACAGTTCCATGGAGATAGGTTGCTTTGATCTCTTGTGTTTGTGCAGTGAGTGCATACATATAAGCCACTTTAAGCTCCACAAGATCATAATGCAGAAATCAATGGATGCTTTAGTTGTGGTATATTTGTAGTGGTGGTAATTGTTTTAATCTTGAAAGGTGTTAAAACATTTTCTCTTAGGATTTTTTAACACTTCAGGAAATGTTTTAGCAGATTTCATGGTTATAAAAGTTATAAGGTGTGCAATATGGAAATGAGTATGTGTTAATTATGTTGTCATTTGGTATCTAGGGTTATGTCATTGATTTATACTATGTCATACTATGACGTTTTCAAGATAGGAAGTTCGCTGTATCCTATCATGTGATTTATGGTATCATGTGATTTTATTTACTGCAGTTTACTCTACTCACCATCTTTTAACATGGTGTGTTCAACATAAAACAGAATGACTACCTTTCCATAAATTTATTTTTAGTGTTGACTTTGCACCCAGGCACAACACAGCACAGGTTTCGTTTAGCTTCGTCTTTTTTACGTCGTCCCATTTTGTAATAAATGTTGCAGTTTTAAACTAAAAGTGCCCTAAATTTTGTATGACCTCACGTGATCAGCATTACAATTTCCACCTCCTTTTACAAACTGTTCATGTTTGAATAGTAGCTTGTCGTAAGTTATGCAATTGTTCTGCTTGTGGACAGCTAAAACATAGATGTGTTTTTGGGGAATTAATTAAATTTCTGTTTCCTTTGTTTTGTTTAATTAATTTTGAACAGAACAACTCATTATTATACCCCCGCTTGAAAAGTAGGGGGTATATAGTGATGGGGGTGTCCGTCCGTCTGTCCGTCCATTACACTTTCTCTTATTTGCAACTCCTCTTACACGCCTGAATAGAATTTGATGAAACTTACACAGAATCCTTGTCACATAGTGCCATTGTGCAGGAGATACTTAACATTTTGATTGGAATGATATTTGGGGTTTTCCATAAAAAACATGGACTTTGTCATTGACCTAAGAGGATACCCATCTCTTATTTGCAACACCTCCTACACCACTGAATGGAATTTGATGAAACTTACATAGAGTCCTTGTCACATAGTGCCATTGTGCAGGAGATATTTAGCATTTTGATCAGAATAATATTTGGGGTTTCCCATAGAAAAACATGGACTTTAACATTGACCTGAGGGAATACCCATCTCTTGCAACTTCTCCTACACCACTCAATGGAATTTGATGAAACTTCCACAGAATCCTTGTCACATAGTGCCATTGTACAGGAGATATTTAACATTTTGATCAGAATGATATTTGGGTTTTCCCATAGAAATAAAAATGTACATTACTATTCTTTGAGTTGGGGGAGGGATGGGGGGTTCCCATGTATCTGCAACTCTTCCTACACTAGATTAAGTTTCAAGTTCATGTGCATTTTTGAAGAAATCATGAAGCGGCGGGTGGGGGTGGGGGGGGGGGGGGGTATCAATGGTGAGCATTGCTCACAGTTTTTTTTACTCTAGTTTGTTACAAAGGGCTGAGCATGTTCAAAATCTTAAGCCAATCACTTGCTATATTGTTTGAATTATACTATACAATAACTGTGGGTTACAACTTAAGTATGTAATATTATACAATTAATGACTTTGATATAGGTCGCTATCAGGATTTATCAGCCAGAGAAATGTAATATTCACCGAGCCGCTAGGCGAGGTGAATATACATTTTGAGGGCTGATAAATCCTGATAGGGACCGTATATCAAAGTCATTAATTGTTTTATTACATGAATAAAACCACCATCTCCATTGATCAGAAAAACTGAGGATGTATATTCTATTGGAGCGCCTGCTTACATTTTGTAATTGTTGTAATGTTGGTTACCCTTAATAGGTTTTATTAGCTCACCTGACCCAAAGGGTCAGTGTGAGCTATTCTCATCACTTTGCGTCCGTCGTCGTCGTCGTCGTCTTCGTCGTCGTCGGCCGTAAACTTTTTACATTTTAATCTTCTTCTCCACAACCACTTGGCCAATTGGAACCAAACTTGGCAGGAATGTTTATTGGATGGTTCTTAACAAAGTTTGAGTTTTTGGTGCTGATCAAATATGAAACGTGGCTGCCAGGGCCATTAATGCATTCTGATTGGCTGAAATTCAAAAATCTTCTTCTCATAAACTGCTTGGCAGATTGATTTGAAATATTGCAGAAATGTACCTTAGATGGTCCTCTACAAAGTTTGAGTTTTTTGTGCCGATCCAAAATCCAAGATGGCCGCCATCGCAGGACATAGTTTAACATAGGACCCTATAGGAAAAACATATAAACAACTTCTTCTATAAAAACTGTTCCACACAATGAAGCCAAATTAATAAGGAAATGAAGGTTGCATAATTATCTTATTGTTTTGGGTTTTTCGAGCCAATTGCAAATTCAACATGGCTTCCAGGGCCATTAATGTGTTCTGATTGGCTGAAATTCAAAAATCTTCTTCTCATAAACTGCTTGGCAGATTGATTTGAAATATTGCAGAAATGTACCTTAGATGGTCCTCTACAAAGTTTGAGTTTTTTGTGCCGATCCAAAATCCAAGATGGCCGCCATCGCAGGACATAGTTTAACATAGGACCCTATGGGAAAAACATATAAACAACTTCTTCTATGAAACTGTTGACACAATGAAGCCAAATTAATAAGGAAATGAAGGTTGCATAATTATCTTATTGTTTTGGGTTTTTCGAGCCAATTGCAAATTTAACATGGCTTCCAGGGCCGTTAATGTGTTCTGATTGGCTGAAATTCAAAAATCTTCTTCTCATAAACTGCTTGGCAGATTGATTTGAAATATTGCAGAAATGTACCTTTGATAGTCCTCTACAAAGTTTGAGTTTTTTGTGCCGATCCAAAATCCAAGATGGCCACCATCGCAGGACATAGTTTAACATAGGACCCTATGGGAAAAACATATAAACAACTTCTTCTCTGAAACTGTTCCACACAATGAAGCCAAATTAATAAGGAAATAAAGGTTGCATAATTATCTTATTATTTTGGGTTTTTCCAGCCAATTGCAAATTCAACATGGCTTCCAGGGCCATTAATGCGTTCTGATTGGCTGAAATTCAAAAATCTTCTTCTCATAAACTGCTTGGCAGATTGATTTAAAATATAGCAGAAATGTACCTTATGTGGTCCTCTACAAGGTGTGAGTTTTTTGTTCCAATCCAAAATCCAAGATGGCCGCCATCACAGGACATAGTTTAACATAGGACCCTATGGGAAAAACATACAAACAACGTCTTCTCTGAAACTGTTCCACACAAATGAAGCCAAATTATGAAGAAATGATTAATGGATATTTATCTTATTATTTTGAGTTTTTTGAGCCAATTGCAAATTGAACATGGCTTCCAGGGCAACTAATGGGTTCTGATTGGCTGAAATTTCAAAAATCTTCTTTTTACAAACCGCTTAGCAGATTGATTTGAAATATTGCACTAATGTACCTTAGATGGTCCTCTACAAAATTTTAGTTTTTTGTGGCCTAATGTACCTTAGATGGTCCTCTACAAAATTTTAGTTTTTTGTGGCGATCTAAATTCCAAGAGGCCACCACGGTGGAACACAGCTTAACATAGGACCCTATGGGAAAGCCATACAAACAGCTTTTTCTCTGAAACTCAGTTCCACACAATTTAACCAAATAATGCAGAAGTGATAGTAATCTTATTATTTTAAGTATGTTTCGAGCCGATAGGAAATTCAACATGGCTGCCAGAGCTGCAAATGCGTTCTGACTGGCTGAGATTTTAAAATTCGTTTTCTCACAAACAGCTTGGCAGATTTTAGGATATGTGATATTGTATGGTTCTCTACCAATTTTGAGTTGTTTGTTTCGATCCAAAATACAAGATTGCTGCCACTATGGAACATCACTTAACATACTAACCTATGAAAAAACAAAAACTGCTTCTTCTCAGAAACACTCCTACTGCTGATTGTAAATTCAACATGGCAACATTCATAGAAACAGCATCTTCACATAAACTCTTTAGCATTTAATATCAAAATTTGCAAGAAAAGTATTGTCATAAAAAGTTTTTTTGTAAGTCAGGTGAGCGATACAGGCTCTTAAGAGCCTCTAGTTTAATACTACATTTTGATATCAATTTGCTGATAATCCTGAAATTCCAGTTTCAAATATTGAGAAGAGTATAATTGAATGAATATATCGCAGAACCGACCTGTTGTTTACACGCACGATGTATGTATAGCTGACGTCATTGAATTGTGTACAATTAATATAATCGATTTGATTGGACGACTGAATTTATTAAGACGGCTATTCTGATTGGCTAAAACATAAAAACCAGGTCTATATCAGATTCCGCTTGACTACTATGCAGCGGAATCGTGCAGCGTACAAACATTTTATGTTATTTTAGTACTGTTGCGATTTATCGTGACCCGAAAGTTGTTTTTTGACAAATCAAAACCACGCAAAATTCTATTCATGTAATAATGGCTGATAAAGAATGCATAACTACAGTTCATACTCAGTTAGGAAACATTGAAGTAGACATACTATTGTATTGTTGGTCTTAATCAGCAGTAAATCAGTCGTTAATGTCCTGGTTTTCTCTCTGGGTACTCTTCTTTCTTACCAATAAAACCAGGCAGCAGAGGTACAGGGTATCAAATAAAAGGTGCAAAATATAATGGCCTTCTATTCATGTAAGTAAAATTGTCACCTAGATTACATGTATCATTGGTTGATCCTCAGTAAGGTCCAAGCAGAAACTAATATACACAAACTTTATTAAGTTATGTGAGCAGCAGTGGTTAGCACATTGTCAGAATGATGTGTATGAACTTCATGACTCTGCATACATGTGGTTATTGGTGGTCTACTGATAGTCTTTTCAGTTAAGGAAATTTAATTGAGATCTTTCTGTATGAGCAATAACATTTTGTTGCTGAAAAATTTATCAGCTCTGCACTTGCCAACTGTAAATTCACTGACTTTTTTTCATTACTTATAATTGGCATCAGTGTATTCTGAATAAATGCTATGTGTGGTTTGCTGATAAATTCTCTAAAAACCAAATAATAATAAATTATAAAGAGGTTTACAAAAATTACACCAGTTATTGCACGTTTCTTGTTTATGTTGACTGCTTAAAAGCATTTATTATTATATGTTATTCCGGTCTTAAACAGGGTTTATAATGTCATGCATGTATTCACATTCAAGCCAGGATGTACATGTACATGACCCAAGGAAAATGGAATATAAGTCCTTCGGACTTAATTTAGTTGGTGAGTGAGTCGCCGGAGTTTATACATTGATAATTTCCCAAAACACGGTGTTTAATCCTTATAATTCTGTGAAATAATCGTTGCGATTTTTAAAACAGCAAAACAGTTACAGAAACCCATCTAGACCTAAAAACGTACCTAGGCCGGAAAGCGTAGGGATATGCAAACCATAGTACCAAAGGAATCGCGGTTCTGTGGATATTGATAGGAAAAACAAAATGAAACTAAATTGTATTTATATTATATTTTATTTGAAATCTCAATCGATTTAATTGGAAATCATTGAGGCAGAGAAAACATTGTCCCCTCTCCCTGACGATACGCTAGGAGGACGCCATCTTGTTTACATTGGATACTGAAAGTAGTCCGCTCAGAGGAAATATCGATATATAAATTATCTGAGAAGACGCCATTTAAATGTTTTTTATCCAATCAAAGCACTGAATATAAATAAATTACAGCATGAATAGAATTATTTAGAAATATTTAACGAGAAATAAAAATATTTAAGACTTGTCTTTTTAGCGTAATTTTTTTTGGAAACATGTTAAATTCATCCTTATTTCTTTGGAAATGTCTGTTTTAAGTGATTACATAATATTCTTAAGAATGCATTTTTATTTTTTAGTTTTTGTAAAAGAGAAAAAATTACACTCTGGGAATTGTCAAATTACGTTATTATTGATACAATTACACTCTGGGTATTGTGGAATTATGGTATTATTGATATTTAATAATAATTATTTTCCCTTGTGGCAACCCATCAATACTTTCATGAGGTTAATAACCAAAGTTTATATAAAAACAAACAATATTTTTGATGAACATCAAATTAATAAAAAGAAAATATTATTATATATTAAATAACAGAGAAAAATTGTCTTTTCTATCTTTTCTAAATGTAAATGGTCTAACCTATTTGTATCCTTAAACTGGGTAGTGCCATGGTAAAAGTTGGCAAAGCACCAAATTCAGTTTCTGTTGAGAGTGATTGGTGGGAAAATAAGAGCTTGTATTGGTCCTATTAATTGATTTGAGGAGGTGGCAGTTGATTTGAGTGAATTAAATAAATTACCGGTAGTAATTGACAGTAATGTCACTTTTAAGTCATCAAAATGAATATCAGTGTAATGCATTATGAGGCATGATAATGCATTTAGTGAAGGTACATGTTTGTTAACTTTCCCTCCCCCCTTTTTGTTTTGAATATTTCATCAGAAAGTTTGTATGTTTAAATTTGCTAACTAGCATATGTAGATTTGTATGTAAATCAAGAATATGAGGGAAGATGTTAAGTTTATGTAGACATTTTATTAAACAGTATGTTGTTGTGCAGCAAATGACTTTTTGGTCATAAAGGCTAAGATATTTACTTCATAGAGTAATTACTAAAGTGAACAGTATAAATAGAGGTATATAGAATATTGGTCATTAATAGATACTGTAGTCCAATATCCATCCATCCATAGATTGCATTATTTAAGGATTAACTACAAAAAATATTTTCTCCATCGAGGGATAACAAAATTTCCGTTTTGCACATTGTATAATCCGCGTAGCGGATTATATTAAATGTGCACAACGGAAATTTTGTTATCCCTCGATGGAGAAAATATTTTTGTAGTTAATACTTATAAATAAATTCAAACAATAGAATAAACTCAACAATTTTATTTTTGTAACTGGACATTTTTGAAAAAAAGAGATCAACACAAAAACTGTTAGTTTCCCATGGAGTAATATATGACGTCAAACGGCGCGTGTCTCCATGACGATCAAATTTGTTTTCCATCCTCTGATAGAAAATATTTTCCAGCCAATCAAAAGTCAGTATTATCGCAAAATTTATTTATTGAATTATACTTTATACTGAATTTCCTACTGGATATCATCACTGTTGGGGTTTTTGAGTTCACAATGAAAAACTTTGTATATTTCCATGAAAGTAGGCACTTATGGTTTTTATGTTGTTAAACAGTTTGTTGTTAATTGATGTAGGTATACTATTAGTCTCTAGTCTCAGGTCCATCATCAGATTTTACACCAGAAATATACTCTATTACATACTAAACAGGTATGGTTGTTGGAAGATAGTAACAATATTTAATATTATGCTCTTTTGGTAATCTTGTGTAACATTATTATTTGCCACGATCAACTTCCACCAATGACAATAAATTTAGAATAAAGTAAAGATTTTCCTATGCTTCCTTAAGCCTGTTTGAAGTTAGACATTGCCGAACAATGAAAACTGCATGCAATCTCCTTATAAAGAAAAAAATCCTATTTTTGTAAATGAACTATTAGGATAAATAATTGACAAGATATAACAGCTGACCAAACTGTTGTTGAGTGTGACTAAGAGTCCTTCCAGTGTACATACAGCCATCTGTCATATAGTGGTACAAATATGTAAAGATTTAATGTGTTGATCCTATGATACAAGTATATTTAATAGTTAAATACTGTTCCCAGTATGTCTGCCACATTATGATGAGAGAAAATAAAAATGAAATCAATGTCATAACAAAAATGATATTCTATTATGACATGCTTTAAACGAGTCCACACCTGGTGTAAAATGAGTATATACTGTATATACTCCTAATCATGTCATAAACAATCAACACTCCTTATGACCACATCATAGTAAGATTGTTCACATATTTTTACGATGTCACAATCAACTTTGTGTCCTAAATGGCAGACAAGACCTGCAACTCATAGGCTAGGTTGTTGATAGAAGTTAATGGATAGGTCTTATTAGAATTTAAATAATTCATTGGGGGCAAGAATAGTTACTGATTTTATTATGGTTTGCCCTTCATGCACACATTTAAAATATTTGGTATAAAGCTAAAAATCAGTATATATTTGTGCCTCAATGAGGTATTTCTTAAATATAAAATAATCCAATGTCTCAGTTTGGTCGCAACAAATTTTTGGCCCATTGGAATGCATAATTTTACTATTTTTATGGCTTTAACACTACCTTGTACTTCCTTAAAATTGGTATTTTGGAGAAAAAAAATCCAGAAATTTTATTGTTCCTGGTCAGAAGTTTAGCATTACAACATGTCTGGGCACTTTTTAAAACTTTGACCATGTGAGACACAATGGCTTTTTTTATTATGCATAGCACCACTTGGCATTTAGTATAAAAGAATTTGACCTATGTAATATTTACTTGTTTGTGAGGAACTAGCTTAGAATTGTGTAGATTTTATTGCAAAAACCTAGATCTCTTTGTCTTTTACTTTTTTCCATTATAGATTGGCATTTCTTGGAATAGAATGCTTCAATGATGTCTGTTATTTGTACTTAGTACTATTTTTTATCCCTGTTTTTTCAGGTGTTGTTGTGGAAGACCACAGAATTGGCATCATGACATACCTGCATTAGATATTCCTCAGGGTCCAGAGAGATGGCACCCATTTGCCCATACAGAATCTAAACCAACTGATGCTTATGGCACTATTGAGTTCCAGGGGGCACCTCACCCCAGCAAAGCTCAGGTATAACTGTGTAGACTGGCTTTGTTCTCAGAAGTGTACCTTTTGTTAAAAGTAAATATTATTTCCAATGAATGGAAAATTGAGTTGGGTTTTAGTCATGTTATGTGGATGTAATGACCATACTCAGCTGTGGACAGTGTGAGAATCCAGCCCAGCATGCTTGTCAATTACAAAAGAAAGGTGAAAAATGTACCCATTTCTCTGTATAACATAGATAATAATGGTGTACAGAAAAAAAATTGCTCATTTGCCAAAAACAAGGTACACATTATAAACTACAAGATAAACACTATCAAACACATCTACAATAATAATAGAAATTGTTTTTAGTGTTGTTGTTATGTCAGTGAAATTGATTTGTGGGAATTAAATGCAACATTAGCAATATGTCAATTCAAAATTATTTACCAGTACTATAGACATTCCTATATTTATTCTTTGAAATATAATTAGTCTATATAATCACCCTTTTTTCTGAAGCTGTATGAATTGGGTAACCTCAGGTAAGCATTATATTTTAGGTTATATAAAGTGGGGGATAACTGTGTAACTCTATCATTCCTCACATAAGGCAAGGTGTGCTGGACAGGGATTGATAGTTTTGTTGCCTAAACTGGGTACTTCCTCTTACAGTAAAAACAGGGTACTGTGATATTGTTGAAAAATTGCAGAAAATGGCATGAATCTTATTCAAACAACAAACAGTTGAAAAATAGTAAGTTAGCATTAAAAAACAAGTAATTTCTCTACACATTTATTTATGGTAATAATGGACGGTGATAATATCTTTCCAAGATGGATAACTTTGAAAATTGGACAAATAATAAAATACGTTATTTTCTGTTTTCAGTATGTCAGACTGAGCAGCTTTGACAGTAAACCAGACCAAGTGTTACAGTTATTACAGAAACACTGGGGACTATCATTACCAAAGTTACTCATCACAGTACATGGAGGCATTCTAAATTTTGACCTCCAGCCCAAGCTGAAGCGTGTTTTTCGTAAAGGATTACTCAAGGCTGCCAGAACCACCGGAGCTTGGATTATAACAGGGGGAACAAATACAGGTAGTGACTGGAATTATATTTACAAAAAGATAACTCAAATCTAATTCTAATTTGGTTTAATCCTGTATCTTCTCACACAACCCTAAAACTGGTATTTACTGTTTCCGTGGTAGTCATAGAGTATTAAGAAGCTAAGGAATAGAAACACATTGTCATAGCTATTTATTAGTGCTTTATTACCTTGTTGTGGTTGTTCCATCTCAATGGTATCCAGTTTTTATTATGTTAACCACACATGATCATCACTTACCTTTTGAACAATTTGACCACTGCTATGTTGCTTGAAGAATTTTACACGCATGATTGATCGATCTATTGATGCAGAATGTCCAGGAATCAATATTTCAGCTATGTTTAGGACATTACTCACTTTAAATCAGACACTGTTACAATGTACATTGTAACTTAAATCAAAATTCAAAAGGTCTCTGGGCCTCGGGGGCAGACTGAAGAAGGTAGTTTGTCTACTATTGATCAAGTCGTCTGTCAACTTTGAGATTGCGTGTTCGAGTCTCACTGTGGCCAAGGTGTACTCGACTCAGATCTATATTGACAAGGATTGCCAGTTTTCCTGCTGCATGTCAGGGTTTTCTCTGGATACTTCGGCTTCCTACCCCAATAAAAACTGGATGCCACAAAATAGCTGAAAGTGGCGTTAAACATCAAACAAACAAAAGATCTCATTTTGGTTGTCTTTATTTCCAGGTGTAACTAGACATGTTGGAGAAGCAATAAGTGACAGAACAACAAAAACAAAGAACAAAGTGGTAGCCATTGGACTGGCTCCCTGGGGGATTGTAGAAAACAAAGAGGATTTGATAGGGAAGGATGTAAGTTTATTTCCTTGATACATATAGCATTTTACTGTAAAGAACTCATTAGTATCAATTAAGGCAGGTCCAGTTATCAGCTATTCTAATATGACGTGCTTTAAAGGCTTTGAGACCACAACTGTGGTAAAAAAATGATTTATCTATGAGGAACACAAGCTGAGAAGGGCATGTTTTAAATGGCTGTTCCAATTACAAAATTGTAACTCCCACCAGAAAGCTATTGCGAATGACGTATAAATCTTATAAATAGTGACACGCGCTATCATTATCCGTTGCAATATAGTGTGTGTTACATTGACGGAACAGCCAGTTAATGGCGGAAATGATGTTTTCTATAGGTACGAAAATATTATAAATGTACCGTAATTGTCTTACAACTGGATGACCATTGTAAAATAAGGATAAACCACAGCCTGCATGAATTATTTCTTAATTGAATTATTAGAGGTTGTAATGATTGTTTAATATGTCAAGCTGAAAAATAACCTGTGTTGGTCCCATGGCCTATTCTTATGCCATTAAAATTCAAATAGTTCATGATGTCATCCCTGTTTTCATCATTAAAATTGTAAATTTTTATTATTAAAAATTATTATTTTATTATTAAAATTAATTATAATGATTATTTATAATTTGTGAACAGGTTATACAGTACATGTACATGTATACAGTACATGTATATAACCTGTTCAGAAATTTGAAGTATTCCTTTATGGTATGGTTTTGTTCTTACCCCACTATGTACAGAGAAATTAAATTGATTGGAAGTTCTTAAAATAAAGTAGTTTCTTTCGTTGCTATAACAAAACTACTAGTACATGTATAAGCAGTTTGTTGCATTTGAAAAAGTTTACCTAAAAATATGTAACATTTGATTCCCCATGAATGTTCAAGTTTGTTTTTTTTCAGGTGACAGTTCCTTACCATTGTATTTCAGCCAACAAATCAAATTATGCTGTCCTTAATCGATCTCACTCCTACTTCCTTTTGGTGGATAATGGAACTGTGGGTAAATATGGTGGAGAGGTTATCTTCAGAAAGAGGCTTGAAAAGTACATTGCACAGCAAAAAATCTCTATTGGTAAGGCTACTACATTAGCTTGGTAGATTTTGTGAGGTTTAGAGTGAATTTCTTTCTAAAACTGAATACAGTCAATTCCTGCTGCCCGTTATGGATTCCTTGCTTATCAATCCCATATGTAGTGTTTGACTTTCTGGATTTGTGTTTTAATGTTCAGAGAAAGTTAAAAATAGCCAACATATTACAAAATTTATGTAAGAAATGAAATGATGCATACATGTATGATTTTTAAAATTTTTTTACATGCATGCTGAAAAATGCCTGTGCAAGCATAATAAATATTGTAATTTCCGGGTCATATATATTTTGAGCACATTTTCTTTCGCAAAATAGGGCCAAATGTTGTATGTTTGATCCTTGTTTTATGAGAGTGTTCAACCTTGTCTGAACTGTTAATTTATCATTTTGTCATCTGTTTTTTATCATTAACCTTTACCAAGGTCTACATTAAGTATAAATTTTAGATACTGGGTAATATATTTTTTGACTTGAGATGGTAACTTTAAGAAAAGTTCAGTAGATTGTCCTGAAGGTGTTAAATGCTTTCCTATGTACATTATTTTATAATAACAATGTGTTTCTGCATCTATTTGTCATCATTTATGAGTGGCAAATATTATTGTAATTTTGCAGTTTTATTACAATGACAGATCGTCTTAAAATTGTTACAAGGCAGTACTTCATAATTTATACAGTGGGAAATGGGTCTTGTTATGTTTTAGAGATAGGGTCACAAATTGAAGACTTTGAAAATACACTGAAGTACATAATTGTGGATTTTAATTCAGGATCTCTGGCTTAATAACAAAAGACCAAAAAATTGTCTATAATATGGATGTACAAAACTAATTTTAGAAGTGAATTCAGACATTTGTACAGAGCTAAAAATAAATAAGACCAAATATTAGGAACTTTGCTAAATTTAAAGTGGAAAAAGATACCTGAACCAAATATATCCGTTTCCTGACCATTACCCCTGGTATAAAGAAAAAAAAAATTGAACATTGTCAAAAAAAGTTTATTTGTACTCGCCAAGAAAATGTGTTACATTTCCACGTGTTTCTCAAACTCGTACATTTTATATTTCTTGACAATGTGCAAATATTGTATAAATAGCAGTGTGAAATATTATATGTCTTTATTTTACATACAGTTTAACATAAATGCCTACATTTGTTAATAGTTTATTCTATTATGTAATAACATTTCTTAACTAACTTGCGTCCATAAACATTAGTTTAAAGGATATTTTTGGAATTTTATACATTAAAGAACATTAAGGTATAATGTGTATTTTTTCCCCTCTTTCTTTTTTGATAAAAGATGATACATTTAATAGCACCAATGACTGACATTTTACACATTTATGAGGATGTCATTTAATGACACTAGCTAGACACCACAAATCATATGTTGTGTTATTTTTTCTGCTTAATCAGCACATTTTTTCAGTACTTTTATTTCATTTTTTTTTGGCATGAATTCTGTCCCATGAACAGTCTAACTTTGGTAGATTGAACTCATATCACATCAACACTCCCAGCAATCTATTTTTGGAATTTTCAAAATGGCTGCCATTTTCTTGGAAACAGGGTGTCAGTATATAGGACATTGCAATATTTTTGTAATAATTTGTATTTGGGGGGTTTTCAACATTCTCTAGATTATAGTAGCACCCCAACACAGTTATGACTAGTATTTTATGTCTTTGTACAATAAACCCACTGTTACTCAAACACCAATTTCTTTGAACTTAATTCATGTGAAGACTCGTATGATTAGAAACTCATTAATTAATTAATTAATTAACATTAATGACTTCTACCTGAAAATATTTAATGTCTGGTAATTGGCTTCAGTGTATGAAAATCATTTTCCAATACAAAAATGTGACGATTGAGCAATAGTGACAGCAGGTAACAATTATGTTGTGATTAGTGTTTACAGGTATATAAACATTAATTTATGTTAAAATTGAAAATTTTATCTGTATGAAGGGGATTATAGAAATCATAAAGACAAAAATGTCCAACTAGAAATTAAGTGCTACTTTGATGCTTGTTGACACTTGGAGCTTTTATTTTAAATAAAAGAGAAGTGCACATCAAAAAACGTTTTATTTCAAGAAACAATGATACAGATTGAAGGAACTTCATTAGCAATTCTAATATTCAAACAATATCTCGACATTTAACCAATAAATTTCTGTAAACTGTACAACTGTAGTGGCTTGAAATACTGATGACTTGAACAGTTGGTATTAGTGACTATGACCGTGGCATGTGGCCAGAAGTTTTAATGTGTATAGTCTGAAATTTAGGCTTAGATTTATCTAGATTGTTTGTTATCATGTAGAGCATAGTTGCATTAAAATAAATACCCTGACCAACACTAACTTGTACTCAAGAAAGGTTTCATTTGGTCAGCTATAAGTTGATATAGTATAAAACAGTATTTTGCATATATGTGTTGACAAATCACAACAACAAATTTCTGTCCTGGTTGGGTTATAACTTTGTTTGAAGCTTTCAAAATGTTTTTGACTTTATTGGCATTATCTGAAGGTCTTCATGAAAGAAATAAGCCTTTTATTGAAAAGTACCTTCTGTTAATACATTTTGGCTGATGGTATGCTAGAAGAACTTATTCAAGTATCTGCAAGGTGCAGAATATTTTAGGTCCAATTTCTATCAGCAATGTGCAGAATATTTTTGGTCTAATTTCGATAAGAAATGTGCAGACGATTTTGGTCCAATTTCTATCAGCAAAGTGCAGACGATTTGTTATCCTATTTTTATCAGCAAAGTGCAGTAGAGTTTTTGTCTATTTACAATTGTTGTACCATAAATAATGACTGTACATCTTTACATGAAAAATTTGTATTGTATTTGATGGCTACAAGCAGTTCTTTTTGAGTCCTCCCACCACCAACAGAACTTTCACAATACAGTGAAAAATAACTAAATATTTCATTAATCCAATGAACTGAAGAACAAATTAAAATTGAAAGTACAAGTTACCCAACAAAGAGTCTTTTAATTTTTGAAATGATTGATATTTATTGATCCCTGGAAGACACACTGTGGTAGTTTTAATCAATTAGAATTAATTTGAACAATTATTGGAAATAAATTGGATGGGTCATTAAAAAGTGATAAGTCAAGCATTATTGTTAGAAATGGGAACATGCATGACTCGAAAAACTCAAATTTGATTAAATTGTGCATGTTATTTTGAAATGCAGTTTGTTTTGAAATGAAAAAAAATATCAATTATTGTTCGAAATTACATGTAATTGTTAGCCTTATTGCTTTGTGTAACCTTTACCTCCGTCCTTTTCATATAAAGTGGAATATGCAGATTATGCATTATTGATATTTGTCACATAATTTTGAGGTATTTATTGTTTTAATTAAGTTATTTTACAGGTAATTGATGTCATTATTTTTTTATTTGTATTACATTGGTTCCTGCCTAAACTGTGCTTTGATATTTACAGAGGTGTAATAAATATTTGATTATATGCTATAGAAGCATGTAATATCAGGTTAGCAGTACCAAAAGTTATATACAATGTATATCTAAATGACCCAAACAATATTCTTAGTAGAATAGAAAGTTGTTTGTTTTCTTTAAGACATTAAGTGTTCACTGTTATATTATTTCATAGCACTCCAAGTATCTCCTGTACAAGAAATGAATAGGATGTTGAAAAGAAAATGTTTACATACTTAGTTTGAATTTGTCCTTTGATTTGTTATAAATTGAAATCTCATCTAAAATCAACATGAAATGTCCATTTGACATAACATTTTGAAATTGTGATAAAAAAAGTTTTAAACTGAACTACTTGTCCTGTCAGTATTTTTTGGTTTGATTAGACAAATTGCACATTATGTTGTTGATGAAATTTGTATGGATTTAATTTAATTAAATTTGAACAGTTTGTGTACGAGTGCTTTGAATTCTTGTATTTAAAATATGTTTCAATTATTTGTTTTTCAGAGGCTTAATATTAAACAAGTTTGGAAATTGTTTACACTGAAATACACACATTAATATCAACTCTCTGTATATGTCAAAATACAGTTGCCACAATATGACGTAGATTTTCTGCAAAATATTAAGATTTTATGCTCATTTTCTGTATACATAGTTAGGACAGTAAAATAAATTTTACATGGTTTGCATAATAAAAACATATTTCATTTATCAGCCTTTTTAAGTGTATAACTTAGATTATGTTTTTTATTTTAAAACTAAAATAGTGAAAATTGTCATTTTTTGTATTAATTGTTCAAGTAAAAATGGCGGATTTTTGAAGTACTGTTTCCATAGTAACTGGAGACTTTTTAAATATAATAATATTATTATATTGTATAGTAGTACAGTACTACTATATGGTATAATTTTCAAACAAATCAATGAACTAGTGTGGCCACCTACTATCTTACATTTTTGGAAATTACGTAGAGTTGATATTAAATTTCAATAACATAAACATGTTGACAGTTATGATTGGTATTTGATTTGTTTTCTGTTTGTAGCAAGTGGTGTAAAAGGTAGAGGAGTTCCAGTTATATGTGTGGTGTTGGAAGGTGGAGCTAATACTATCAGATCTGTGTTGGAGTATGTTACAGACACGCCCCCAGTCCCAGTAGTTGTCTGTGATGGCAGTGGTAGAGCAGCAGATTTACTGGCATTTACTCATAAATATACACTGGAAGATGGGTAAGAAAGTACACACTTGTGATACTGTATGCCAAAAGGCAAATGTAAAACTTTGTTCACTGAAAAATAACTCCTATAAAATGAAACTAGGAGGACTTATGAATGATGCTACAGCACTAAATCAATTTTTTCCTTGATTTAATTGTTTGCTGTTGGAGCAGAAAGTTTTGACCCTGACTTGGTATTGTTATCAGTTTTATTTTCAATGCCCAAGGCCCTTACCTAGTGTTTGTTTGTTTGCAGCTTATATTGTCCAGTGGTAACTTGACTTTATCTATAAATGATTTACACAAATGTAGTAGGGATCAACATATATTCGTGTTTTATTCGTGTTTACGGGTATTGTCATCATGTTGTCATCATCTTTACTATAAACAGCCATCATTTTTTCAAATAAAATCATTTGAAAAATTGTCAAATCTTTTATAAAAAGACATATTTGATAAATTCTCTTATGGGGAAAAAAATAGTTCAAAAGGACTTGTGGTAGGTCTAATGTAAAAAAGATATGGTCTGGGAATATACCGTTATGGGTATAATATACTAGTAACAAAGTCTGAGTATTTAATTGAGTTCTGTCTGCTCTTGTTGTTCGGTCAGTTTCCTTTTTTCTGTGATGATGTATGGCTTTTGCTAAACAAATGAAGCAATTAACAATAAAATCCACTATAAAACTGCAAATTTATCAATCTCTGTATACCTTTCTTACCTATATGCTTTTGCTATTCATTTATTACATTTGCAATTCAGTGTTGTGGTGTCAATTCATCTCTGAGTAGATAATTACTTGTACGCTTCTTCAGAATAAAAATGTGTTGACCAATAATGATATAAATGCCAGGTTCATATTGGGCATGACATGGTATTCAATTAAACACTCAGTTACCCAATCTAAAGGAATTATTAGTAACCAGTTTGCATTCATGTTTGTTTCTATGCAGCCACCATTATTTGTTTTGAAGGTCACACGTAATTTGGTTAATTTAATTCATTTCCTGTATTTTGAAATGATAATGAGCTTATTAGCCAAGTGTAGGTAATAACTCTCAGGCTTATGACAACTGTGAGATATGAACATTTCTTACTAGCTGTTCCAATTTACGGTTTACGGTTTACGTCAATGAAACATACATTGATTGACAGAATATGAACATCCTATGTACCAAACACCATAAACAAGTGTTAAACAAGTCACTTAGTTGTCATTGATGACAAAGCAATACTTGATAGATGTCCCTAGAGGCTGTTTAATCTTGTAGCAATTAATACCTGTTTTATCTTGTCTTAATTGAAAATTTGACAGGAAATTTGCATTCAGTTTAAAAGAAGAAGTTGTTATTTTATGTTAATTACTGTATTTAATAACCAAGTATATCTCTGTCAAAGAGGTTGACAGCAAGCCTATTTTTAGCTTGCCACAAGAGTGTGTCATCATTGGTGCTTGTTGTCTCAGTGGCATTGGTTGTTCTATTTTTAAATTCAGTTTCTGCTCAGTAACTTCTGTAGACTAATTTGATCCAAACTTGGCAGGACTGTTTAAATGCTTTCAAAAAATGACTTTATTGGTGGTCAAATATTCAGTAGATATTTAAGCAAATTATAAAATCTGCTTTGGCAAAACTACATAGACTATCTTTGATAAAATATCGGATTGAAACTTTGCAGCAATGTCTGTATAAAGTTGAAATAAATGTCACTATAAACTATACATGTGTTGTCAGAACAAGTTAATTTCAAGTTTTGAAGTTTTAAGTGTGGTTGTTACACATACATGTAATTGTGAAACATGTGTGAGAAAGGTTGATGTTGTATACTTTGTCTATGTATGCCAGCAGGATTGCTAAAGTATATGGTGTCAAATTTCCGGCTAGATAGTGGTTGTAATCATTGGCTGCTTAGAATTTTAATTTTTTAAAGTACATATGCTGATCCTATTTATTACCTTTGTACAGAAATTTTTATTGCTCAGAACTAAAAACCTGGCCAACTTTATAAAAAACCACAGATGACCTAATATTTAAGAATTGCACTTGTAGCTTTTTTTGTGACATGTTATTAAGTATTCAAAGCAAACAAGAAGATGAATGTCTTCAGGTGCATTTGTCACTGTTTGGTGTTTAAACATAACAAAGATCATTAAAATATGCATCAGGGTTAACCACAAAGGACGTGGAAGGTCTTTTTTGAGGATGTTCAGTGTCAAAACACTTGGTTGGTGTCTGTGATTGCTGTTCAGCTTGAAAAACCTCATTTTAGTTCACTACCAGTATTAAAAAAAAATGGCATAAAACTGATTCTTGGTTATGGAGGGTCAAACTATATTTTTGCTGCAGTCTGTTTTTAGGCAGATATGATAATTGATTGTCCCCTGCTTCGAAGAAGAGGAGGTATACTCTTGTCGGCCATCCGTCTGTCAGTCTGTATCGGAACTTTCTGTAAGAGTTTTCTAAGCAACTATAGAATGCAGAGTCCTGATATTTTACATGTTACTTTATCCTATAGTAAAATATGGTGTATACCAATTTTGTGCTAATTGGTGATCCACTTCCTGTTTACCGAATACTTTTTGTGAAAGCTAGGCATTAGCTCACAGATTTTTTTTTTCACAAACTAGAAAGAGTAAAAAACAAACTAGGTCACTTTTGGTGGTATAATCTGTTTGTCATACTTTTTATTGATAAAACATACTTTTGTTCATAAAGTGAAATTAAGACTACTTTTACATGACCTTTGCTTCTATGACCTCTTGGGTTGAATAGTGCTGTTGCAGTTTTCAAAGTACTTGTTCCATGTTTGTAATTTTGGCAGTTTATTTCATTACTGGAAGTCATTGGACAAGGTTGTGAAAGTCAAAGGGCAAGGTTGAATCAAAATTTAATTAGATAGCTGCATTCTCCACTTCTGTCCAAGATGTTCACTAGTTAAAAGATAACATTGCATAATTTTATGCAAAATAAATTAATAGTAGCTGTAGCAATATGGAATGGAATAGTTTAATAATTGTTTTAAGATTTTCCAGGAAGTTTTGGACAAAAAAAATATTGATGAAGTTTCTTATTTTAAGCCCCGGTAATCAATTACATGCTACATAGAGCCTCTATATCTGTAAGTCTTACCAGAGCCACATTCCTTTGAACTTTTTTCTTTCAAGTTTTATTGATCAAATTAACTGAACATCTGTGATCAGGACACACATGTTCTTAATAATTAAAACATGTTTAGTACATTAGTTATGATTGTAAAGAGGGACAAGATGGTATTATTTAGCATTGTATTTTTCTTTGAAATTTTAATTTCTATTAGCATAGATTTAAGTAATTTTAAGAAAGTTTTTTTGTGTGCTTATAAATATTTACAGAGATGATATCTAATTTATTCTTTTGTTAAAAATTTCCATTATTATATACTTAAGACCTTTTATTCACGCCCATGCAGAGTTATTTGTACATAAATGGTACTGTTAGTCTTCTGTTTTCTTTGTTAGTTTTTGTCTCGCCTGCGACGAAAGTCACTGGAGGCGAGACATATGTATGGGAATCCGGCGGCGGCGGCGTAAACACTTGACATCTTGCTTCATATCTTTGTAAGCCCAAGCCCTAGGTCCATCAAATTTGGTCCAGAGGTAGCTTATGATGAGTACTTGCCAGTCAGTCACCTGTCACCTGACCTTGACCTCAATTTCACGGTCCAGTGACTACGTTAAAGTTTTTGGGTTACGACAGTTCCTCTGTAACTATGCATGGTAGGATGACAATATTTGGTGTATAGGTTGCTGATGACTAGTACATGACTGTCTGGTAGGTGTCACCTGACCTTGACCTCAATTTCACGGTCCAGCGACTACGTTAAAGTTTTTGGGTTACGACAGTTCCTCTGTAACTACGCATGGTAGGATGACAATATTTGGTGTATAGGTTGCTGATGACTAGTACATGACTGTCTGGTAGGTGTCACCTGACCTTGACCTCAATTTCACGGTCTAGCGACTACGTTAAAGTTTTTGGGTTACGACAGTTCCTCTGTAACTACGCATGGTAGGATGACAATATTTGGTGTATAGGTTGCTGATGACTAGTACATGACTGTCTGGTAGGTGTCACCTGACCTTGACCTCAATTTCACGGTCCAGCGACTACGTTAAAGTTTTGGGGTTACGACAGTTCCTCTGTAACTACACATGGTAGGATGACAATATTTGGTGTATAGGTTGCTGATGACTAGTACATGACTGTCTGGTAGGTGTCACCTGACCTTGACCTCAATTTCACGGTCCAGCGACTACGTTAAAGTTTTGGGGTTACGACAGTTCCTCTGTAACTACGCATGGTAGGATGACAATATTAGGTGTATAGGTTGCTGATGACTAGTACATGACTGTCTGGTAGGTGTCACCTGACCTTGACCTCAATTTCACGGTCCAGTGACTACGTTAAAGTCTTGGGGTTACGACAGTTCCTCTGTTACTACGCATGGTAGGATGACAATATTTGGTGTATAGGTTGCTGATTACTAGTACATGACTGTCTGGTAGGTGTCACCTGATCTTTACCTCAATTTCCCGGTCCAGCGACTATGTTAAAGTTTTTGGGTTACGATAGTTCCTCTGTAACTACGCATGGTAGGATGACAATATTTTGTATATAGGTTGCTGATGAATAGTACATGACTGTCTGGTAGGTTCCACCTGACCTTGACCTCAATTTCCCGGTCCAGCGACTACGTTAAAGTTTTGTATTAGGACAGTTCCTCTGTAACTATGCATAGTTTGGTGACAATATTTGGTATACAGGCCGCTGCTCATAATTAATGCTATTAACGTAATGCTTATGACGAAATTTATTTTCGTTACTGATGCAGAATTCAGGCGAGACGTTTTTCTGTGTCCACACTTGTTTATTTTCTTTGTTATTTTATGTTACTTGTGTAAGTTTATCCAATGCACCTATACAAACCTTTTTTTCCAACTAAAGTTTGGGCTGCTGGTGCCCTGACATATTAGATTAATGTTATTTTGTTGAATTTGTATTTAAATTTGATAAATATGTAATTTGAAAAACATCATTTATTTTAAATAAATATTGCATCTTTTGTTATTTTAGAACAATGCCAGAGAGTTTACGAGATCAGTTAATACTGACTATACAGAAAACATTCCTTTATACTCAGGAACAAGCTGAAAAACTCTTTATAGAACTGATGCTTTGTGTAAAGAAAAAAGAATTGGTATGTAAATAACTCATATATGTCATTTCCAAAAGTTTAATTTCAAAGTTAACTTCTTCAAACTACTGGTCTTTTACTGTGAAAGTTAAAAATACAGACGCTATTAAGAGATTGCAAGTACAACCAATTCAAGAAATTGATGGAAAACAATCTTTCTTGGCAAGTGCACATTTAAACCTTTTTAAGATGCGTGCATTTGTATGGGTATTGATGTTTGGTAATATTATGCATCAGATTTGTATCAAGATTAATTGGTGTAATTCTGTATCAAATAGAATAAGGAAAATTCATGTCTTTGTTATGACATTTGCCAAAGAAGTAATTTTAGTGAAATGCTCTTTTTTTGTAGATTACCATATTTAGAATGGGAGAAGGGGCACAGGACATTGATTTAGCAATTCTAACAGCATTGCTAAAAGGTTGGTTTTGTAATTGATTTTAGTTCTTGTATACCAGCAATATTTCAGAAGATTTTTTGCTAAGTTGCAACAAAGATGTGTGCTTTTTATGGTTTAGTAAATATAAGCCAAGCTAGCATGTTCATTCTTTGACATATTCCAACAGAATTTAACCCCAGCCTGGTCCATATATTTTGATAAAGTCACAAATATTAGACAGCAGTTATGACCCTTTTAGATGTAAAATCATCTGTTCAAATGTACAACCAAGTTGTAAACAATATTATCCTATCCAGAAATATTATAACTTGGGTTATGCTTCTACAATGTTTTCTGTTATTTTCATATCCTTTTTAAAAAAAACAAATTGTTTGACTTTTTTAGCTCATCCCACTTGAAGGGTCATTAGGGCCCTGCCACTTTGTGGCAGGTGCCCTTTAGTGATCAGTCTGTCCATCCATCTGTCCGTCCGTCTGTCCAAATCTAATCATGTCTGGGCTGTAACTTTTTTATCTTTTGAGGTAGGCTTTTGATATTTGGTATGTGGGTTGATAAGATCAAGGCGACGTGTTGCATATGATGGTTGATGACCTTTGACTTTGGCCTCAAGGTCAATGGTGCCCACAAAGATGGGTACCATCTCACTGATATCTAGTTTTTAGCTATTGTCATCCCTTTGCATCTGTCATCTGTACACTTACATTTCAGTTCTCTTTTCTAAAACAGCTTGGCCACTTGAAACCTAACAGTGTTCATTGGATTGTCCTTTACAAAGTCTATGTTTTTTATTTTGATATTCTGATCAGAAAACCAAAATGGCCCCTAACACAGGACTTTGTTTCAAATAGAACCCTATGGGTAATATGTTTTAAAAGGCTTTTTTTCTAAAACCAGTTAACCAGTTATAGCAAACCTTATCATCAATATTCATTGGACAGTCATCTATATAGTTTATGATTTTATGTCAATCCAAAATTTATACCTTTCATTCAACCAATTCAAATGAACCATTTGACAGAGTGATTCTTTCTCAATTAGTCACACAGTTCCAGTAATAAACTGACTCTTATTTTTTGGTGTCAATGTCTGTATGCTATGACAATCATAATTGTTTTGCACACATCAAGGAAAATGCTCAAACTTATTAATAAAATTATTTCATACAGACCAAAAATGCTAAATAAGAAATGCAATGACTGACCCTCAAACAAGAACTAAATATTCTAGCTCTATATTCTAATCTAAATATAGCTAATCAAATTGATTTGCACTGATGTTTGCTGTAGACAAAGCTATTATCTACTTTTTTCAAAGTTTTAAAAGTTATTTTCTCAGAATATGTCAGTAAGTATCTAAAATAGCACAATAATTAAATAAGAAATACTGCAAGTTCTTGTGACCTTTTCCATTAAATACTCTAAACTTTAAATAAAACTATTAGAAGTATCAGGTTTTTTGAAATAATACTCTTTAAATTCACGTTTTGTGTGCATATTAGATGTATTTTTATTTATGTATCCGAGACAAAATCAACAAACCTAAAATGGGTGCCATCAAAAACTGCACAAATTTATTTGACAGAAGCTGTTAACACTACACCCTTTGTTGGCTTTTTATAATGACAAATCTACATTGGCTAACACACCGTGAATCATTTTTCTACCATGGAACAGAGTTGTGATGAATTAAAAATCAATGATATTTTTACAACTATCTAAATGTCAATCCTGTGAGACATATTGAATTTTGTTGCATGCTTCAACATTTAATTATCGTTACATCAGAAAGATTTTAAACAACATATAATCTAGGTTTAGTTTTAAACTTAATTATAGTTCTGAAGGCACATTACGCAGGTGATTCATCAAATATTCTTCTTGACTGCATAAAACTATTAACTTGACCCAAATTATTTTTTGCTAATGAATAAATGTGGCTTTCTTTAAGGGCCCTCCACCCCCCCGACAAATAGTTCAGCTCCAAATGTATCTGTCCAATAACCAGGATAACGTTTCCTCATTATTAGTCAGGAGATTTTTGCTATAAGATATTTTATACTATTTTAGTCCTAATATAAAAAATATTTATTCATGGTTTTCAAGTAAAAAATGTATATTGACTGAAACTCAAGTTTTCTGTAATTTAATTATCCTGATACATATTTGGTCACATTATGTGTTTAAATGTTGAAATATCTTCAGATGACAATTTAATTACAACTATAAATCCACTGTGATAAATTAAAAACAAACAATTTTTTGTGGTGGAGTTGTCCCTCTTTATAAGTCGCTATCCCCACCTCACTAAATGCCCCTTTACCGTATATAACTTATGTATAATGCTTCTTAACATAAATATCCCTGTCAACCCTCATTTCATGGACCACATTCACATTTAATTCCTGTAAAAGGTGGACCCTTTTATATGCTATTGGTTCATGTGTCTAGTTAATTGTTCTTCTCTTCCTGATTCTAGCTGATCCCTTATCTGTTTTAATGCATATACCGGGTACATGCATCACATAGTTTTCTGATTGTTTAGCTAAAGAGTTAGGTTCCTGTGTGAATCCTTTTCTATCTTGACCAAGTAATGGGGTCCAAGGTAGCCATTGGACTATGTTGGTACAGGTCGCTGTAGCTTATAAGTAACTTTATACTATTGAGAAAAAAACAGTACATATGGTGCTGTGGCAGCCTAAAAACAGAAGAGTGATGGCCTGAGAACCATAAATCTAATTTTATTTTTGCCTTAAGCAATTGTATGACTAACAAATGTGTTTCACAATTTCTGGATGATTTTAACATCAAAATATCACCTTTTAATGGACTATGGTGCCATAAAATGCATGTTATAAAATGTTACATAACTGTTTGTGTTCATTGACACATAACTCATCTTAGAAACATTTTAAGGCCTTTCTATCTGTATTTTCTTGGTTGTTTAAAATTGTTGTAGAAAATTAAAGTTTCATCTCAAGACAATTATAACAATATTTAGTTAGAAAGTTTAAAATAAAATTTCTCTGAACAGATATGTTCGGCGTCCAGGTTTTTGATTAAGATTATTGTTTTGAAAACAAAATGCCTCTCTTTGGCATTGTATTGGTGTTGTTGTCCAGGCTGTTGAACACCATTGTTTATGGAAATCAAGTTTTGCTAAGGATCCTACTCAGGGATTCATTCAGCTTATGTAATCTATGCAGAAGGCCAACTCATGCATGAAAAGACAATTGTTTGAAGTTCTCATTTAAGTAGTAAAATGGTGAGATGATCTATTTTCCATATGATACATGTTCTTAGTTTGTTTGTTTGTTTGTTAAGGGTTTTGCACCACTTTCATCTTTATTTTAGCTGTATCGTCTCATCCAGTTTTTATTGGGTGAGGAAGCTTTGAGTACCCAGTCAGTGAAGTCACTTTTGTGTTTGTTTCTTTGCACTATTAGCTGTTTTAAGGTAGATTGATCGCTATGATTTATGATTGATTGATTGAATGAATGTTTGCTTACTGTTAGCAATTTTCAGCAATTAATGAACTATAGTTTTATATAGGTTTAATTTGCAAAATTGTAAGCTTTCTTTTGTGTTACAATTTATGAGGGCATTATCTGAGCATTGATTGTTTAAATTTTGATGTTTACAGGAACAAATGCCAGTGCCCCAGATCAGCTAAGTTTAGCCCTGACTTGGGACCGAGTGGACATTGCTCGCAGTCATATTTTTGTTTATGGGCAAGAATGGCCAGTGAGTACAGCAATTGGTTAATTGTCAGAGACAAGAAATGCTGAGATGTCTTTAAACTTTCTAAACATTTAATTAGTAGATCTCAATAATAACTAATTTACACAATTTAAGTCTTAAAACTGAATCCTTTTTCATTATAGCTTAATCAGTTGTAAAATTTTGTTATTGTTAACAGAATGTTCTTACGAAATTGAGAGATGTCAGTCATTTACCATATAAATATTTGTAAGCAATTATATTCTTGTAAACATTTTCAGTTATAATTTCAGGAAGGATCATTAGAACAAGCCATGATGGATGCTTTAATTAACGACAGAGTAGACTTTGTCAAACTGTTACTAGAGAATGGTGTCAGTATGTCAACATTCCTCACTATACCTAGACTGGAGGAACTGTACAATACAGTAAGTAATGGTGTCAGTATGTCAATGTTCCTCACTATACGTAGACTGGAGGAACTGTATAATACAGCTGTCACCCTGTCAGACATGTAACATTTATTTTATTATACCGAAAAACTATTCAAACCATTTATTCAATAATGGTATTTAATTGTTGTAATAATGGTGATGAAACAGCAATTTAACAATAAAAGTAAACTAACATCACACCACCACATTTAATATCAGTTTTTTTTATCATAAAAAAAAAGTTTCTTGCTTGAAAATATTGTCGTCTGTTTACAACTGAAATGTAAAAATAGATATTGCGCATGCGCGAATGGTACAGTATAATTTTCGAACATTCCGTACCTATAGTAGCGGGTGACAGTATTTTTCCAACAGTAAATTTTTTTGGACAGTACTTGTATGTCACAGTGGCCTATGGAACATTAACATTGTAAATGAAATTGAGGTATAATAATAAGTAATGATTAGGGTATAGTAATATTGACCTAAAGAAATTCAATACTGAAAAAGTCTTGTCTTTGCAATAAATTTGAAATTGATTTCAGAATGTTTAGTGTGTATTATCAATCATCTGTTTATTTTATTTTAGCTTTACTGGTCTTTCAAGCTTTAGATTGCTTATATAATCAAATACAAGTTAAAAATCATTGATTGTAAACCACATTTACATGAAGAAAACTCTTTTTTTTACAGAGGCAAGGTCCATCTAATACACTGAGATATTTAGTAAGAGATATTAAAAAAGTGAGTACTTTAAAATAGGATTGATTTACAGTGGATTCCACTAATCAACTTACGCTTTATTGGGTTGAATTTCTATGCACCAAACCATTTCCCATTCAAACAATGTTAAATTTTTCACTTATTTGCATTGCTTTTTACAACGATTTCGCTTTATTGACTTGCCAAAATTCACGAAAAAAATGTTGTGTGTTTGTTTTTGTTTTTCGCCGCCGTATTGTTTACCTATGTAATCACGTGTATTGAGCCTTACCTGTTGATTCAAATTGATTGACAAGTGTTCCCTCCTGTGATTGTTGTTGGCTTCTTAATTAATGTGTTGATTCACTTTAATTACCCCCCAGGGTGTAGATAATTAGGACAATAGAACAGTTGAACAGCTGGGTAGTGACAGTAATGAGATCGTAAACAGTTGTTCCTAAGGAGCCTCTCAATTCAATTTCATTCCTTCAATTTGAAGAGCTAAATAAGTTCGTACACTTTTACATCCATAATTTTGAATAAACAAAACAAAAAGAACTTCGGGCTTACACATCTTACAATGTTTGAAAGGATAATACACCTGGAAATATTTAACAATGGACATGACACAAAAAAGGTACGATATTGAATACGATAAGAAATATGTAAATGAAAATGAAGTCGAGTCCAGTTTCTATCAACACATGGTTTTAAGTCTTCATTACACAAAGAATAACAAACAAATAAAAACACATGGACATTTTTATTTTTATTTAAAAGTAGCATAAAATAAATAACATACACATAATATAAATAACGTTAAACATCAATCAATCAATCATAATATAAATATGAAAAAAACTTAACGTAAAATGGTGTGTATAGTCTGCATTTACGTATTGTCCGCATCCCTTTCTTGGACCAGACAATTGCAGAAAAATTCTAATATGCATGTACGATGATCCGCTCGTACAAGTTTTCACAAAACATCTCAAGATGAAGACATTCAAGTCCGACTTGGCTGCGCTGCTTAACAAGTTTTTACTTTAATATGTAATTTATTCTCTTTTTAAATATCATTTATGTTTATATGTTTATTAATTTCTAGTGATTGTAATAAATTAAATAAAAAAAAAAGCATTGATTCTCATATTGTCTATTTCGATCGTTGTTAAAACGGAAAATCACACATTTCAAAACCAAAACAATTTTATTCATCACCCAAAACAAAGATAAACAAAAAGATAACACATTTTATTTTCATCCCTGAATGATTGCAATCAAAACATCGATCTTCAAACACTTGAGGTTACATAACGAAGCCATTTGCATTTTACGCAATACAGGTTACACATCTACTAATTTCGTATCTGTTTTAATTTTTTGTCTCGCCTGCGACGAAAGTCGCTGGAGGCGAGACATATGTATGGGAATCCGGCGGTGGCGGCGGCGGCGGCGTAAACACTTGAAATCTTGCTTCATATCTTTGTAAGCCCAAGCCTTAGGTCCATCAAATTTGGTCCACAGGTAGCTTATGATGAGTACTTGCCAGTCAGTCACCTGTCACCTGACCTTGACCTCAATTTCACGGTCCAGCGACTACGTTAAAGTTTTTGGGTTACGACAGTTCCTCTGTAACTATGCATGGTAGGATGACAATATTTGGTGTATAGGTTGCTGATGACTAGTACATGACTGTCTGGTAGGTGTCACCAGACCTTGACCTCAATTTCACGGTCCAGCGACTACGTTAAAGTTTTTGGGTTACGACAGTTCCTCTGTAACTACGCATGGTAGGATGACAATATTTGGTATATAGGTTGCTGATGACTAGTACATGACTGTCTGGTAGGCGTCACCTGACCTTGACCTCAATTTCACGGTCCAGCGACTACAATAAAGTTTTTGGGTTACGACAGTTCCTCTGTAACTACGCATGGTAGGATGACAATATTTGGTGTATAGGTTGCTGATGACTAGTACATGACTGTCTGGTAGGTGTCACCTGACCTTGACCTCAATTTCACGGTCCAGCGACTACGTTAAGGTTTTTGGGTTACGACAGTTCCTCTGTAACTACGCATGGTAGGATGACAATATTTGGTGTATAGGTTGCTGATGACTAGTACCTGATTGTCTGGTAGGTGTCACCTGACCTTGACCTCAATTTCACGGTCCAGCGACTACGTTAAAGTTTTTGGGTTACGATAGTTCCTCTGTAACTATGCATGGTAGGATGACAATATTTGGTATATAGGTTGCTGATGAATAGCTCATGACTGTCTGGTAGGTTCCACCTGACCTTGACCTCAATTTCACGGTCCAGCAACTACGTTAAAGTTTTTGGGTTACGGCTGTTCCCCTGTAACTATGCAGGGTATGGTGACAATATTTTGTATACAGGCCGCTGCTGATATTAAATGCTATTTTCGTAATGCTTATGACTAAATTTATTTTCGTTACTGATGCGGAATACAGTCGAGACGTTTTTCTGTGTCCACACTTGTATTCATCCTATATAATTAATATAAAATTACTAAAAATAATTCAAGTAAAAATTAATATCATAACAACGTATACATATGGACGTTTGTAAAAGAATCACGTTAGAATAGTACGAAAATACCGTATATGACGCTACAACAAAATGGCGACCGCCATTGACAACAATCAAGGGGACGAAAAAAAAACTATCGAGTCTGTATTTATGTATAATCCGCACCATTCCTTTCCAACTAAAGTTAAATGAAAAAAAAACGCAGACAATACGACCCTAATTATGGTATTAAATGGTAGTTTAATAGGACTTGGTACTTGGTCATTTCAATCCACAATCGGTAGACATCTTTCATTTCCACTTCAATGATCATTCAGTTAAATTTCTCGTCTTTCGCTCTAAAGGGTCGTCCGCTTTATTGGGTAATTTTCTCTGACAAATGTGTCATGCAAGTAAGGGGAATCCACTGTACTTGGATTGTATACCGATATACTTTTATAAACAAAAATGTTCAGGAAAGCTTAAGATAAAAATATCATAGAGGAATATTTTATCCATGTTAATGACGCAAGTATGTATGTAGGAATCAGTCAGATCAATCATATTGTGCCAATCTGACTAAATAATTACCTGAATATCGTCATTTTTGATTATTTCTTAAAGATCAAGGCTGTTTGTTGTATATTGTAATTCACGCTGCAGTTACATCATGTGATCAAAGCAGATCAATAATGTTGTTCCAATCTTACTAAAAAATTTCCAAATTACCATCAGTATTCATTATTTCTAAAACTGTTTCCAAGTTCATCAAATGTATAATTACATAATTTTGGTTCCCTCAATGTTTTAAACTATCACTAAGAATCCCGATCATAACTCTAAATTGTTAATATTGATGTATTTGTAGCATGTACCGTCCAATTATCGCTACAGTCTGTTGGACATTGGACTGGTTATAGAACATTTGATGGATGGAGCCTTCCGAGCCACGTACTGTAGAAAAAGGTTCAGACAGAAGTATAATGCTATCAGAAGAAATGTAAGAGTTGTTTGTAATCCCAAACTTGACATAGTTTTAATCGTGGTGAACACCTTTTTCAGCAATTTTTCAGCAATATCATCCCATCCAGTTTTTGTTTTAGGAGTTATCTGAAACACTCTGTGAAAATTCTGACTGGCAGCTTTTGTCAATTAAGGTTGACATGTTGCCTAAAGGAAGCTGAAACACACAACCTCAGTGTTGACTCAGGGGTATTAAATCAAAGAATACATGACTGAGTTATCAATAGGCCATCGAGGTCTCCTTGTGTTTCTTCTGTGTTAGAAATAACTAAAAACTTTTATTGTTGGCAAAGTTTTTAAGGTAAAAGAAGTTTACAGAACAATCAATTACAATTTGATGCATCGTCATGTGTCTCCCGACGTCTATGTTATTATTTCTTGAATGTCCTTTAAACAAACAGTTAATTTATGCATTCATTGATAAATATATTTCATGATGTTCCTGAATATTAAAGAGATATATAGTAAACTATGGAGTTTATTTTTGTTGTTTTATATTTTCTCTTGTAGTTAAATTTGTGTGGGGCATCACCAACTAATGCACACACCAACTGAGTTATTTCATTCTTGCATATGTATAAATAGTGACCTGTATTTGTTTTTAAAGTTTTCTAATTATTTTGTGCAAAGTTCTGGACAAAATTTTTAACCGGGTAGGTGGGGAGTTTGCTGTAAGAAGACACTTGTTTTTTCAAAACCCACTACTTATACAACTAGTAATAAAATTATCCCCCACCCAGGACATGGTTCATATAATACAGTACTTTTTAATTCCCCACCTATTTCTTTCACACAGCCTTGGCCTATAAAATTATATTACAAACAATTATGACATTAATATTCAATGTTTTAGGGGAATTACCTTGGAAATTTAAACCATTACAAAAACATCAGGGCTTTGTTGTGGAATTCACAAGATCTACCATCCAATCATGACATAGACATAAAAAGATTAAAAAAATTAGTTATAACGTACATGAATTATTAATAAACTTCATTTAATTATCTTAATTAAATGTAAATTTCACATTAGTTGTTATAATTAATTAACTTTTAGCCTTATGGTACTTATAATGTAAGTATGAAATAAAAACTGTTGATTGTTTACATTTTGCCCGACTTGTTTTTTGTTAAAATTACAATCTTCCTTTGTTTACAAATATTCATATTTGTTTGGTTGTTTGACTGGTAATTGTGTGTATTGCAATACATGACAAAATAAACATTTTTATTACTATTTACTGTCTTAAAATCTGCACATTCTTTAGTGGTTTGTTTTGCATTAACAAAATGGAATGAATTCTGAAACAATTTTATTTTGTTGTCGTTTATTTTTAGAAACTGAATTGTTATCTCTTAGAATATTTGTAATGCATTGTAAAAATACCTTTGAGTTCAAATAGAATTGTTTGTTTCCTTTAGCAATCAACATTTTCTTGGAGTAATCAGAGAAATACAATTCACATTATCATAAGGACAATTTTTATGTTCCAACTACTGTATATTGTTCATTAACAGGTCATCCCTAATTCTCAACATTTTTCACAAGTTTGCAAAGTGCATGATAGTTGGGAAGGGGTTTAAATTTCAACATTTTTTCTGTACATTTTTTACAAATATGATTTTCAACAGACATTCGAAGCAACCACAAGAAGGTATAATAGGATTATGGCTATTAAATCCATCAATGTAATAACCCCCCATGTGGATGTGCAAACTTGCAAAAAAATGTACTCTTTGGAGGGGTGAAGAGATTTTCGAAAAGAGTGCTCTTTGAAAAATTTTGACTATTAATTATTACCTATAAAGCATTAAAAAACATTTTAGATACTATAATGTTTGAAATTCTATTTTAATTTAAATGTGGTTGTTTTTAAAATAAATTTAGAACTATAAAGATAGGTTTACAGCTTGTAAACAAATCTATAACAGGGCATATCTGGGCTTTGTATGTGTAATCAATATTATTTTTTTTAAAAGGTACAAATTGAAAATTCAAATGAAAATGAATTGCTAGTCATGAAAGAAATGCATATAAATTTATTCTTCAAGTAACATTGAAATGATGGACTATCATTGTTAATGTGTAATCTCTTTATTTGTCACAGGGAACTATTGGTAATATGGGAAATCTGGTGACGATGCTCCCTGTAATTATAGACACCAAAGAGGCACAGGAACTGTTTCCTTATCCATTCCATGATCTCATGATCTGGGCTATCTTAATGAAAAGACAAAAGATGGCATTATCTATGTGGCAGCATGGAGAAGAGGCTATGGCAAAGGTTAGTGCTTGAATTCTGGAAAAAATGGTCCAACCCTGGTATAACCCACAATAATTGTTATTTGTTTCTTAATTGTATGAAGATATTAAGTGAAAGATGAAACTAGGACTGATATACAAAATGTCATTAAATTATCTAGTTATATATACTACACTGCTTGTAAGTTGCAGAAGGCTTTCAACATGAACCTACATGTATATCGGCCTAGGTAACAATACGAGAAGTTTCAGTCAGCCATGCTAAAAAGTAAATATTACCTAAAAATGTGATTAGTAAAAATTGTTACAAGTATACATGATCAATTTCATTTTCAAGATGAAGAATATCCTTTTTTTCACAAAGAAAATGATATTCCACATAGCACCATTGCAAAGGGAGACAAGTCAAAATGATTTGCTAAAAATTGAATTAAAATCCATAAATTTGATGTACAGTCACTGAGTCGGGAGAGTGTACCAGCATTAATTTTTATTGGATAATGCTTACAATTTTGGTGGCAAAATCCAGGGTTTATCTGTTTGAAAGTTATAAGCACTACAGACAAATCTTGTGGAATAAAAATGACTAAAATATTGTTTTAAAGTGTTTGCATTAAAATTTTATATTTGAAAAGTTGTTAATTTAATCTAATAATATCATAAATATATTTTGATAGCTTAGATGATGCAACAACAGTAAGAATTAAATTTATGACAGTAAAATTATTTCGTCTACTTGTCAATACTACAAAGCTTTTACTAACAGAGATATTTATTTACAGTCACTAATGGCCTGTAAGTTGTACAAAGCTATGGCACATGAAGCTGATCAAGATGATTTAGAAGTAGATATATCCACAGAGCTAAGATCTTATGCTGAGTAAGTCAATTGGTTTTACTGATTAAGTATGTGTACAAATAAACAGTGAAATGTGTTTAAAAGTCAACAATTTTTATACAGTCAAGGAATTTTAGTAATAATCTATGTGTTTGTGATGTATGTATTGATCTTGATCTAGTTAGATCTGACAATTTATTGTTTTTGAAGAACTGGTCATTTGGGGTTTGGAAAATTGTGTTTCTACTATCTGTCATATTTGTGCAGCAATCAAAGATGGAAAATTTGATTAATTTTTATTAGTTTACCAATTTAACATACCTATGTTTTAATTTATTTTAATTTCAAAGGGTTCTAATTTAAGTCCCTAAAATTTTGCAGAGATAGTTACTATGAGGTTCCATATTTATTGATAATTCAGAATTTCTTCAGTGTTTGGCAAATACTTCATTGTGGAAATCAAATGTTTATCTTGATTTTCACAATTCAGAAAGTCTGGATATGATGGCTATTTTTAAAATGTTAAGAGTCACCTGAACAGGACCCCTAATGGGCTTTCCACTTACCTCCTGTATGACATCAGGCCTAAGTTTCATAAAACTTCTCAAATTGAGATTTTCCTCAAATCCTTGAGATTTTCCTCAAATCCTTGAGATTTTCCTCAAATTTGAATTGATCTGATTCAAATCTGATTGGTCAATATTTGAGTTGAGGATGAGTTGAGGAAATCCTCAAATTTGAGATGTTTTATGAAACAGAGCCCAAGACAATGATCTGATTTTCATCAGATTAAAATATATATGCACTTACAAAATATATAAACATTCTGGTAAATTTCAAAATATTAGAACTTTTCAACATATGAAATTAAAATACTTTGATACAGTTTTGATATATTACAGTTTTGAATAAGGATTAATTCTTCTTATTAAATGTGAAATGTTACTAATATTCACTACAGTGCAGATCTTTTGACAAAAATTTAACAATGAGGGTTTGTAGAGTACAACATTCTTTGTCTTATAACTTTGTCTGTTTAAATGAATGGAAGCTTGAAAAGTATCTATTTTATTGTACAGAGAATTTCAGAAGTTATCGCTAGAACTGTTGGAGCATTGCTACAAGATAGATGATGATTACACTCAACAGTTACTGACTTACGAGTTGAAGAACTTCAGTGACCAGACATGTTTAAGTCTGGCTGTTGCTGCCAATCACAGAGCTTTTATAGCACACACCTGTTGTCAACAGCTTCTGAATGACATGTGGATGGGAGGGTTACAGATGAGAAAGAACAGTAGTTTAAAGGTAAACCTCCATATTTTTGTAACAATGTTGTTTCTAACTTAATCCCTCTCATGTTACAGAGATCTGGATAAAGATGCTAACATCGGTACTATATACCCAATTAGCAATAATTAAGTACTTAAAAGGAAGTCACACAATTTTTTCTAATAAATTAAATGACACAAAAGGCTAAAAAGAAGTTAAAAAAAAATACAAATCGGTTTGTCTATACCTTTTAAATGTTTAATTTTGCATTACAAGAATATACTGAAACAAAATACAAAGTGCGTCAAAATGACATACAAAAAATTGCTCATGATTTTCTCTGATTTTAATATTTTTTAAATAATAAAACAAGGTCATGATAATACAATTCAGTAAATAACAACTTCTTAAAGAATACTTCAAATTTCTGAACAGTTATACAATATGACATGGTTTGGGTCTGTTTATGTCTAATAAATCAATAAGCTGGTTCAGGAATTTGAAATATTCCTTATAATTTAATTTTAGCTATAAATCTTGTCAATTTTAGTGTTAAGAACAGAAATGACGTCATAGAACTATTTGAATTTTAACGTCATAAGAATGGGGCACGACCAGGGCAAGTTATATGGTATTATATGGTGTTGAACACTGTTCACTTACCTAATCATCATATTAAAAGTCCATTTAAATTGATCTGATTTAAAATCCATAAATTTGAAAGTAATTTTATCCTTCTTAAAAATACTAAATATTGCAACTTATAATAAGTGTCAAAGAAATGTTTAGAAAAACAGCATTACACTTACAGTTCATGGAAGATTTTATGTATCCACAACATTTTCAGTTCCAATGTTGGCATACTTTTATATTTTTATGTGATCAGGTGATATTTGGCATTCTGTTTCCTGTTGCAATTCTGTGGTTAGACTTTAAGAGTAAAGAAGAACTACAACTTATGCCTCAGACAATGGAGGAACATTTAGATGAGTTAGAATCCGAGGCCAGTGATGTAGACATGTCATTTTCAATTAATGATGAGCATGATGTAAGTGATATGGATATGTATTTAAGAAAATGTTATTGGTGCTCCAGTCTGGGAACCAGTATAGTTATGACTGATATGTATGTCCAGTTGAAGTTGATATTAAGTTGACCCTATATATTGTAGTGATATTTTTTGAGACAACAGTAAATGTCAAAAAGTGTTTTGTATTCACAGTAGGTTTAGTAGTTCTGTTAATCCTGTCCACCACCACAAAGGATTAAAGATGTATTATGTCTTAAATAATTAAGTTAGATTGCAGTAATTCAAATATGGGGTATTTTTATCCTACGATTTTTGCTTTTGCAGGAGCTGAATGTAAGTACTCTTTCTAAATGTTTAGATGCATGGCTTTTTCCCTTTTGATTTCATGATCAGTTCTGGGGAGGTCACATGGTCTAAATGCACATGTTTGACAGCCATATAACTGTTTTCAGAAAAATTTCTATAACAGCAGTCATAAATAAGTGTATGTTTGAGCTAATGCTCACTAGTGATACCCCACTTTCACAAAAAGTATTCGGTAAACAGGAAGTAGATGGCCAATGAGCATTAAATAGCTATACACCATATGGTACTAAAGGATAAAGCAATATGCAAAATATCAGGCTTTTGCTTCCTATAGTTGCTTAGAAAACTATGATAAATTTTTTGTCAAGGATGGATGAACAAAACAGTATACCTCCTGTTCTTTGAAGTGAGGGTATAAATAATTGTCAACTTAAAGTCAACCGAAGACATCATCACTATGGAAAGTAAGGAATGTTAATGTCCTTGGAAATATCCATTCAAAATGTGGTCTAGAACTTGATAACAATCCACTTTTAAATCACTGTTATCCACAAATAAATAACTAAAATCCACTTATAATGAATGACTAAACTACAGTTACAAAATCCATTTATAAACCACTTTTAAATCCTTTTAAATTCCCTTCAGACTAAGAATTTGTAGTTGGGACATAAATTACAGTAGCTTGGTAGTGAGAGTTAGCTTAGTTTATTACAAAATTACATTTTTCTTAAGAAAGTGTTAATTCTGTCAGCAAACCAGGTTTTACAAAGATATTTTAATGGCACTGGGGATGGGGGGGGGGGGGGCCTTGGTGGACGAGTGGTTAAGGTAGTGCATCAACTATTGATCACATGGTCTGTCAATACTGGGGTTGCAGGTTTGAGTTTCACAGGGTGCACCTGACTCCAATTTTAATTGACAGTGATTGTATATTTTCTTACTGAAGGTCGGGTTGATATAAATGATGAAAACATGAAATTATATATTTACATAACAACATATTTTTCTCCAAACATGAAAATTTGTACCCTCAAATTAAAAAGATCTCACATTAAAAACTAAGTGTTTCGGAAAAATAAAAAAAAATTTTTTGTAACATTTTGTTGTATCCTCAATCAAATTAAAGCAGGTGAATTTTTCTTTTTATTTGGTATTTTTAATTTAACGTAAATATAATTTTATTTGAAGTTTGACTTTATTATTATTCACAAATGTTTTTTCCTCTCCATTTCAGATGTTCTCTGATGACATGAACATGGATTCCAGTAAAGAGTCAATCACTCGAGCAACGGAAAAAGCTGCCAATGGTAATCTGTCTCGTCAGAATTCAGTAATGACAGAAACAAGCAATCAAGAATACTCAAATTTTGTACTCAGGAAAAAGAAGAGTTCTCTTCGTTTAGGAAAGAAAATATACGAGTTCTACAATGCACCGATTACTAAATTCTGGTTCTACACAGTAAGTTGGTACAAACATCATGGTGTTTTGATATAAGCTTTGTTTATTTATGTAATAGAATACCTTTTCAACCTTAGCTGATTGTATTCCTCTAGTTTTGTTTACATTGTAGTGTAACAGTGTAGAAGGTAGGGGTTTTTTTTAAAGATGCAGGGAATCTAATTTCTTCTATATTTATGCCCCAGCGACTTTCAGACCTGTCGGACAACTACTTCCTGTTTGGGACTTCATTTAGCGGGGGATCTGTGTCCCATGTACACATTCTTCGATTTTTTTGTAACAGTATTATTTATAGACACTTGTGTCAAATATAACCAAACAGGTGGGATTATAAAATAACAATTTTTGTTGTTAGTAAATTTCAGATTTGTTTTTTGATTGGTGAGCACTAATGTGATTTAAACACAGCTATTATTTAAAATATGTTTTTGTTTAAATATTGCTGATATAAACATTCTTGGTTTTTAATATATAAAAATGTTATTTTTCAGATATTGTATGTATGTTTCCTTCTCAGCTTTACTTACACAGTTCTGGTCAAAACCTACCCACTACCAAAATGGCCAGAGTGTTTTATGATGTGTTATGTGTTAACTCTAGCCATGGAAAAATTTAGGCAGGTAAGTAAGATTTGTCTCCCTTAGAACACTAGACATTAAATATGTTACTGCATGTAAAAATACTTTGTTTGACATATGGTCACTTCTGTCTTGAAAATTTTATGAAAAAGCCATGTGTATTGATTAAGTTTGTTTTTCTGTGTACAGTACATGAACAATTAAATGACATATTTATTTGTGCTAAGACAGTAATTACTGAAGGTACATGTACCAATGCATAAAAAAAAACTTGTTCTTTTACAAATACTGTGAAAGTATTATTGTTCGTTGGGAGACAATTTTCATGGTTTTCGTGGTTAAAGTAAACCACGAAGTTAAATTTCCAATGAACAATAATTCTGTATAACCATTTGACAGTTCAATATGTGACGTGGCGTCGTATGGTCTGAGACTGACCCATTTGACACATTCATCTCGGGGCTTGTTTTCACAAACATTAAGCGGCCATTTATACCTTAAGAGAAAATAAAATCCACGGTAAATGTTCAACGTATATGCATTTTGTTTAAATTATGTAAATTATCCATACAAGAAATAAATGTTGTTTTTATTTTGCAGAAAAATTGACTTCCGGTAGTAAAATCACTGTTGAAGTAAAGTGTTCGTTTTGTACGCAAAAAGAAGTTGCAATAATTATTGCTACTGGCGTCTTTAAATTAAAACACTTGTAAAAGTGGTAAAATTATTTTTTAATCAGTAACATAATACACTTTTGACATTAATAACAATATCATTATACAGAGCACATATACAATATTCATTAATACAATATATTAGTCAAGAATAAATGTTTATAACAGACCATCTGTTTCCATTTTGCTGTGTATTGCTATCAGCCACTTTGCATGGATAGGTTTAAGTACTGAGGTTTTCAGGTCAATTACCACATTTCCACTTTGTCCATCATCTTCTTGTTCATTTATCTGCTGTATTACTTGAGCCGAATACCAATCCTGGAAATGTGATTTCAGCTCTTCCTTATACTCCCGATTTACAGAAAGATCCAAAGGTTGGAGTTTATCAGTACATGCAGCTGGGACAAAGAGTGGTATGATGTCATTTTTCTTTGATCAATTTGAGTAGTTTTTCTCCACGGTGTGCTTTATACACATCAAATATGGATATAGACTTCTGGTTTTCCTTAGAGAGTGGTAGAGATTCCTGTATATCTTCCACGTATGGAATGATGATTTTGTTTGTGAAATGTATCATCGACTCCTCATTACTCCAATGGGATTCAGTGTAGGTCACATCCCTGTTGTTGGGCAAGTCAACTCCTTTTGGTAAACACCTGTCTGTTTTTCCAGCATATATGACTTGTGGCGGTAATAAAGTTCCAGCTTTAGTCACAGCAAGCAAGAGGGTAACCTGGCATTTATCGTCAAGGCCTGAGATAGAAATTTGCTGTGTTTCCTCTTTCTCCATTGTTCAGTCACCTCCTGGCACTAACTGACATCCGGTCTGGTCCCAGTTGATAATTAAAGAATCAGGAACATTGTTGTCCTTATTGACTTTAGCAATCTTTTCGGTGTATGTCTGACTAATATCCCCGAAATCCTGTGGTAGGTGTTTGCACAGCTTTCGTCCCCTTTCTCTTCACATACCCCATACGTCTCAGAATGGACTTCGCAAAAGCTTTGGTGATTGTGATATGACCTCCATAGCATTCCAAACGATGTCTTGCGAACTTTGTCACAATAGCCTCGGCTGCTGCAACCACAATTCAAGCATTTATTACGCCACCATTGATGCGAACCTTTTTAATCCAGTCTTGCACCTTAACATCAAATTCACCAATTAGCAGTGGGTTTCCTCTGGGTGAACGGGGGAGAGTAGAAACGTCTAAACCAACTGGAAAGAAAGAGATGAAAAAATATTGTCAGACTAGGGAAATATTTGATCAAATTATGTTTTTACGTGACAAATTAACTTGAACCTTAAATTGATTGAAAACCGCTTTAAATTGCAATAAAAACACCTTATGTCACCTTTTGTTAAACCACCGTTAAGTGTGAGTGACAGTGATTAAGAATTGTTTACACCATAATGCGTAATTGAATGCATGCACCATACAATTACAATTAATGACACTTTACCAAACGAACAAATTGGGGAACACAAGGGTCGATTAATCTTTATAAAGTTGGGGGGGTGGGGGGGGGGGGGGGGGTGGCAATGGGTACAATTTATTTCTTTTATTAATCAAAACATAAGAACAATCAAAATATTAAATAAAAAAATCTGTTCTCTTTATCATGAGGTAGCTGTCTCTCATGCTGCGTACAGTTGTTTCGGAAACTTTACGGCCAAGGTCAGATGTGAATTTTCTTGATGCTCTGGCAACACCGTTATCCACGGCATATCTGGCAATCTTAGCACGTGTCTCTTCGTCATTCGAATTGTAGTCACCCCTCTTTCGTTTTCTTGAGGAATAAGTTCATGCAAAAAGTCTTTAGCTGAAGAATGTCAAACAAAACTTGCACACCTTTTTTTATAAATGACTTCTGGTGTGGTAATAACAGCTGTATTTGTCCAGTGCTAGTTCAGATATAAATAGCAGCCATTGTCCATGAAGATGCATGACAGTGTATTGATTTCTAAAGATTGTCAGTAATATGCTTCCTATCAACAGTTAAGGCATTGTTTTTGAGAACTCTATCATCTGCTTGTCAGATAATTTCTTTTGTAGTCAATATAACAGTCTTGCCCTCTTGTGATAGCATTCATGAAACAAGATTTATTTTTGTTTGAGTTGTATATAGTATGTATAATGTTATCTCTGTTTCATGGAAAGACCTTTATTTTATTTCTTCTGATTATTACATGTATTTTCATTTCTTTTTGATCTGCCACTTTTCAAAATCCCTTCAGTTTTAGAGGTCATTTCATATTATTTTGAAACTTTTTATTATGGACCTGGACTATATTCTCTATTGCATCAGATAATAAATCGTTTGGCTAGGATGATAAATCATTGAACTAGCATGATAAATTAGTTGGATAATAGGGTAAATCATTGGGCTAATATTTTACATGTCAGTGGGCTAGCATGACAAATCATTTTCAGTTGTTAAAAATAGAATTCAACAATAGGAAACAAGCATAAATGTGATTGGTTGATTTAAAAAAACATCAGCCAATCAAAATCATTCTTTGAAAACATTCTATATGTTGACATTGCTTCTAAATGTTTTCTAAGAACTCATCACAGTAAAAAAAATTTTATACCAATTTCTCATTTTTCAATTAAAAATGTGATAGTGTATACTGTTGTTACTGTTGAAATAAATTGTTATTGTTATTCTTTTTTTATACCCCCCACAAACTTGTTTTGTGGGGGGGGGGGGGGGGGGGTCATATAGGAATCCCTTGTAAGCGCTTCTCCTCCTAAACCGCTTCACAGATTTTTATGAAACTGTACATGAAGGAAGTACATCATATGTAGATGTGCATTAAGAACTTTCGTCGCTGTCGGATATTATTCAGGGAGATAATTGGTCTTAGTCTTTTTAAATATAGTATTCAGTGGGAGACCTTGTAAATGCAACTCCTAAACTGATTGATGAAATTTAATGGAACTTAGCATAAAGGAAGTACATTATATGTAGATGTGCATGAAGGATTTTTGTTGACCTCGGATATCATTAAGGGGATATAATTGACTTGAAAGCAAAGCAGGGGGGGGGGGGGTGCTCACAGTCCACATTTGTTTTATTAGAGACTTACATTGTAAAAGTGCAAACAGTCATATAATAAAACATTCATCGACTTTTGTATAGGTTAATGCCTGATTTTATCAACCCTCAAAAATAATTTCCACACTCGCCCTTGGCTCAGTGGATATATTTTTTTCAGGGTTGATAAAACCAGGTATTAATCTATATCAAAGTCAATAAATGTATTGTGATGACATGTCAGTGGGCTAGCATGATATATCAATGTGCTGGCATAATAAATTAGCAGAATAGCATGATAAATCTGGATGCTAGAATGATAATTAGTGTGCTGGCAATGATATACCTGTGGGCTAATATGATAAATCCGGGCCATCTTATAACTAGAGTTTTCAGTCTGGGGGTTTAATATTACTGGACAGTCTCCAATCTGGTGCAATAAAACTAGGTGCTAGTTATGGTCATAACTTAACTAGACAGTCTCAAGTCTCAACCCATAGTATAGTTGTACCTTCTATATAGGTGGATTATGTCCCTAGCAATTAGTTAATGCTGTACTCAATGAAACAATATTTTTGTCTGATACATTAACATGTAAAATGAATTCAGTGAACCTGTCAGTTATCAAGTAGATTAAAGTTATAACAGTAACACATGTAGTAATGGATTTCACTGTTGTGAAGGGTTATTGTGTATTATTCATCGAGTTCTAAATTGTTGCTTTCTGTTCTGGAGACCAAAACAAACATTGTATTATTTGTTTAATTATCTGGTCCTTCTATTGTGGGTGTATTGATGTGGATGGGAAACATCAATTGTGTCCTTTTAAATACTGCACCCAATTTACAGAACACTGAGATTTTATTGTTTTATAGGTCCATTAGGTTTATATAAACAAATGTGGGTTTAAGTTTTATGAAATATTTTAAAAATAAGTCAGAATATTGCCACAAGTCCTATTAGGTTGAAAAACAATGAAAAGTTTTAATTTAAGCATGTTGTAATTTTTAGCTAAGAAATAGCTTCTAGAACATTAATTTTAAAAGATAAAGTTTTTGGCAGTCTAAATGTATATCTCGTTGACCCTGTTGATTTTTAATGAGTTATGGCTCTTTGTTACTTTGTTATACATGGTATATTGTATTGGGTGTGTCTGTCTATACATTTTTGACACTTTCTCCTTTGTGCACAGCCTACACTTTTAAATAGATTTGATGAAACTTGCACTTTTATCCACTATTCGACCTACACTACTGAATGGAATTTGATCAAAACTTTCAAAGAATCTTTGTCACATATTGCCACTGTACACCTGATATTTACCATTTTCATTGGGGGTTTTCCACAGAAGAACATGGAATTTGTCATTGACACAAGAAGCACCAATCTCTTATCTGCAACTCCTCCTTCACCACTGAATGAAATATGATCAAAACTTTCACTGAATTTTTGACACATAGTGCCAATGAGCATCTGATATTTAAAATTTTGATTGGAATGATATTTGAGGTATCCCATAGAAACAATGGATTATGCCATTCCTTGAGGTGTGGAGAAGGGATGGGTACCCATATTTGATCTGTAACATACACTACAGAATTTGATGAAACGTTCACTGAATCTTTGTTACTTAGTGTCATTCTGCACCTGATATTTAACATTTTGATTGAAATGGTATTTGGGGTTTCCCATAGAAAAACATTGACTGCCATTATTTGACACAAAGGGTACTGATTTTGTGTAATCAAGTTTTCTACCCAGATATTTTGAAAATTGGGAGTTGGGGTTATCAGTTAGTGAGCATTGCACACAGCTTTTATAATTCAATATGTATTGTCCACAATACCGTATGTCTCAGCTACAGTTGGTTGTATTTTAACTTTTAATCACCGATAAAAAAAAGCTTAGTTGCACATATTTTTGGTTTATCATCACTGGCTTGATTTTCAATTGGTTATGCCCCTTTATTATATTTATTGAATATATTGTCCTTGCTATTTCTGGGTTTGGTCAAATTTTGATTCATTGACATGTCATGACCAGATTAAAGTCTTGGTACTTTTTGTCACACTTACCCTCAATATAAGTTCTGGTCAGATTCTAAGCAGAAATTCATCTGCATTTATATATAGAAGATCAAAATTGTCATTAAATTTCATTTGTTTTTATACATATAAGGCCATGACAAATATTTTATTAGATGTGAGGTTAAATGTAATGCCCAATTGTTTTGTATTTTGTCATTTGAAGTGTATTTTGTTTAATATATGAAAGCTTAAAGTTTATGTCATTTAAAATATTCTAGTAGCTCTGAGTGATACAGAGAAAAATTGGTCAAGGGCCTTTTGTTTTTGAGGCCTATGGTATTTGGTATGTTATTATAGAATGGTTGTACTCACAGGTCCATATATCAGATTCTGGTGTCATGAATGGTATTCCCACACAATAATGCCAATAATTAATGTACAATCTGACAAGTATGACTCAACAGTTTTGCTTTTGATCACTTACTTGTTGAAGTATTTATAATGCTTGTTATAATTTCTATATGAAATCCTCCAGCAATTCAGATGAGACAATGCTATCTGCTGTAAACATGATCTGCCATTGTTTATGGAACTGCATGTTTATTTCGGGATTGATATAAGAGCTTTGTCAGGATGTGTTTTCACATTTAAGCACTCTTCAGATATCCTTGAAACAGTGATACAAAGGCATTGACTACCGATAAATTGTCAAAAGCTATCAAATCTTCATAGACCCTTATGTTTAATGTAATTAGAAAAAAATGGTTGTTTAGATCACTTTATGGAAAGAAAAGATATAAGAGAAGACTCCCTGCAAAAATAAAACTGTTATTAACAGTTGGTGTACTGAAAACTGCATATAAGTTTTATTGTTATTGGGCCCTGGTTAATTAAGGCCACAACTCTTTGTGCCGGATGCCCTATAGTGATCAGTCTGTCCTTCTGTCCAGCTGTTCGTCCCTGCATCCGTCTGAAACTAATCCTGTCTGGGCTGTAACTTTTTTATGTTTTGAGGTAGCCTTTTGATATTTTAAATGTGGGTAGATAATATTAAGGCGATGTGTCACATACCGTGGTTGATCACCTTTGACCTTAAGGTCACATTATTTCTTTCTTAATGACAAATTCATGTCCAGGCAGTAACATTTTTATTGTCTCGCCTGCGGCGAAAGTCGCTGGAGGCGAGACATATGTATGGGAATCCGACAGCGGCGGCAGCGTAAACACTTGACATCTTGCTTCATATCTTTGTAAGTCCAAGCCCTAGGTCCATCAAATTTGGTCCAGAGGTAGCTCATGGTGAGTACTTTCCAGTCAGTCACCTGTCACCTGATCTTGACCTCAATTTCACGGTCCAGCGACTACATTAAAGTTTTTGGGTTACGACAGTTCCTCTGTAACTACGCATGGTAGGATGACAATATTTGGTGTATAGGTTGCTGATGACTAGTACATGACTGTCTGGTAGGTGTCACCTGACCTTGACCTCAATTTCACGGTCCAGCGACTACATTAAAGTTTTTGGTTACGACAGTTCCTCTGTAACCAAGCATGGTAGGATGACAATATTTGGTATATAGGTTGCTGATGAATAGTAAATGATTGTCTGGTAGGTGTCACCTGACCTTGACCTCAATTTAACGGTTCAGCGACTACGTTAAAGTTTTTGTATTAGGACAGTTCCTCTGTAACTATGCATAGTATGGTGACAATAATTGGTATACAGGCCGCTGCTCATAATTAGTATTTACATAATGCTTATGATGAAATTTATTTTTGTTACTGATCCAGAATTCAGGCGAGACGTTTTTCTGTGTCCACACTTGTCTTTTGAGGTAGGCTTTTGATTTTTTGAAATATGGGTAGATAATATCAAGCCCATGTCACATATCGTGGTTGTTGACCTTTGACCTTGAACTTTGACCTTAAGGTCACATTATTTCTTTCTTTTTTTTTTTTTTTTTTTTTTTTTTTTTTTTTTTTTTTTTTTTTTTTTATTTTTTTTATTGTTTTAACTAACATGATGCAATACATTATACACAATAGCTTATTATACAATAGTATCAATGATATTAATACACCATATTAGATTTATGTTATATGTAAAATTAAAAAAAAAGGGGGAGGACAAAATAAATATTTAAAAAAAAAAAAAAGGAGAACAATAAAGGGGAAAAAGCTGATAGTTAATTTAAATCTGGCAACTCATAAACAAAATTCTATGTCAAAAAATCATAAATATTCCACAACTGGTCAAATTTGTCCAAATTCTCATTTTTTACAGCAATAATTTTTTCAAGATTGTACATGTATTTCAGTTTTTCTTTAATACCTGGTATATTGAGAGCAGTATTAAAAATTTTAGCATTGTAAATAAACTGCTTTATCCAGAGCAATATATTATTTTCAGGGTTACCTTTGTAGACATGTGAAGGGTTTCCAAATTAAAAATTCTCTTTTGAAAATAAAATACTAATTCCATTTTCAAGAAACCATACATCTATTGCATCAATAAACTTTTGTACACATTCACAATACCAAAAGAGATGTTCAATTGTCTCTTCATCTTTTTTACAAAAAGTACATAATGTATTGGAGGCTTTATTAATCTTGTACAAAAATTTGTTTGTAGATATAATTCTATGAATAATTCTATATTGCAACCATCGTAATTTAGAATTCTTTGTTACAATAAAAGGTAATTTACAAAGTTTCCTCCAGCTGATTTCTTTATCAACATTTAAAATATCATTCCATCTAACAATACCAGTTGGTATACAACTTTTGTTATTTAAAACACTGTATATCTCTTTTGAACCCTTTGAACTCTTCAAAATAGTTCTTACTACAGAAGGAATAAATGGTGATGATAACTTAAAACTTTGTTTACATACTTGTTTACAGCTTTGTGTTACACATGAAATGATACTATTATACTGCATAATACTGACATTAATATTGAATATATTACAAAAATCTACATATTTAAGAAACAAACCATCCTCATCAACAATATCATTAATATATTTTATACCTTTTGAAAGCAAGTCCTGATAAATAAATGGTTTGTTATCAATCTTAAAAATACTATTCATCCAAATAGGACTGGCAAGAAAATAGCTCCAGTCCTGATTTTGTTCTTTTTCTATTAGCAAAAGCAGTGACTCCAGAACGTCCTGCCAGAACCTATTTACAGTTTTAATCTTCAGTTGCTTTATAAATTCATCACCATAAGAAAAAAATTTATCTTTGTCTACCTGAGACATAAAAATATTTTGCCATTTACTATTAGAATTATAAAGTCTTCTAACCCAAGTACATTTCATTGCTGCTATAAAATTATTAATGTTAATCATTTTTAAGCCTCCATCTTCATAATTCATTTCAAGGACATCTATTTTAACTCTATGAACAGGGGAGTTCCAGATAAATGTGTAAAATAAACTGTTAATATATTTTATGGTCTCAGTATCTGGATTTGGAAGGGACATAATTAAATGGTTAAGAATAGGTAACATCAGAGTTTTTACAACAGTAATTTTCCCTATAACAGTAATGTTGCGTTTGGACCATTGGTTGATAATACTCTTTATTTTCTGGATACCATCTTTGTAATTAATTTTTGTCATCTTTCCTATATCTACGTCAAAATGAATACCCAATAATTTGAAGGATGTTGATCCCCATGAAAGCTTATGCTCTTGACATAATTCCTGATCACTATATTTTTGACTCCCAATCCAAACTACCTGTGTCTTGGAAAAATTAATATTAAGTCCTGATACTTTCCCAAACCAATCTAAATCACATAAAGATTCTCTAAGTGATTCTTCTGTGCCATCCAGAATTAAAGAAGTATCATCTGCGAACTGAGACAGTTTATGTTCAATTTGAGTGACTTTGATTCCACTTATTTTTCTGTTATTTCTAATTTTTAGACCCATTATTTCAGCACACAAAATAAATAAATAGGGGGACAGAGGATCTCCTTGTTGACATCCTCTACCAATTTCAAAAAAAGGGGACAAGTTGCCAGCTTGTATGACTGCTGAGTTAATATTTTTATATAAGACCTTTACCCATTTTTGAATGGACTCTCCAAAATTAAAAAATTTCAAAGTAATATTCAGAAATTCCCATGAGATGGAATCAAATGCCTTTTCAAAATCAATTTCTTTCTTAATGATGATATATATGTCCGGGCTGTAATTTTTTTTTATCTTTTGAGGTATGCTTTTGATAAATGGAATGTGGGTAGATAATATCAAGACAATGTGTCTCATTCCATGGTTGATGACATTTCACCTTGACCAAGGTTGGCGGGACCCACAGAGATGGGTACCATCTCACTGATATCTAGTTTCATTTGCTGATAAATCAAGTAAATAAACAGTAAACTTATTGAGCATGTACTTTTTTCGTTTGTTGTTTACGTTGGGTATGTTGGTTAGGTCTATTGGGTTGCCATTGGATACTGGTCCCCTATTAATTTGCTACTTCAAAAAGCAAGAAAAGGGAACTATATGTAAGTTGCATTGTTTGTTGTTTACTTTAGATATTCAATAAATAATTTGCTATTTAGTGACAAGAAGCAGACGTGCCGGATATTCAACAAAGAATTTGCTATTTAGTGATAAGAAGCAGACATGACGATATGGACTCATTATGTACGAGTTTTTTCTTCAACAAATTTAATGTTGCAGATCTACAATATCCTGCTGATAGTTATTGGTTCAGCTTACTGATACTATAAATTTTATAACACTCAAAAACCTGGATTCCTTATCTGGTTACCTGGTAGTAATATGTGTCACAAAAACCTGGATTCCTTATCTGGTTACCTGGTAGTAATATGTGTCACAAATGCATGCCATATTTAATTTGCGGAAATGTAAAGAGTTACATATAGATAGTATGACTGGTACCAAATAGTTGAACTATAAATTTTCTAATTATGTCTGGCATCTAAATCAAAAAGCAGCACATTTCACAACTTATTTCAGTTGATTTTTAATGAAAACATTTCTGTTGATTATTTTTAATAATAATAATAATAATATTTCACAAAAAAATTTAATATATCATTTTGATGTAAACCACTGATGACAGTCTTCTGAAAGTCTTGTTCAATAACATAAATTTCAAATGTTGATACAGTAAGTTAAAGTCTTTTCCTTTAAGATTGTCATTCTGAAACCACAAGTGTACAATTACAAATTTCATTATGGTTGATAAAATCAGCATTAATTAATGTATATAGAAACAAGTTAAACTGGCATTTAACAAATTAGGTAACTAAGGCTTGAAACATTTCCATAACTGATTGTTATATTTTAATTTAATCAAACACAGCAATTTCAATAGCAGGCGGGGTACCAGTTACTAACGGTATTGAGCTATATTGTCCTGTTGACCCACTCCCACTTGACTTGAAGGTTAATCTGGCTTTTGGATGTTTTCTCCTGTCACATAGATTGCATACAAACTTTTTCAGTTGGATACGGAATTTTTCCCCCGATAGGCAGTACAGGAAAAAGTTGATAGCATGATTTACGTACATGAGTTGGAAACAGACTACTCGCCACATCATAGCTCTAGCCTCATCTTCATACGTTGTAGCTCTCGGTGCGAAAAGTCCAAGCAGTGGCCTTGGGGTTGTTGTAAGGATCCATGCAAACGATATGACAATTAGTGTTATAGCTAACTTCTTGTGAGTGCTACGAACAAGGCAGTCTTCTTTGGTCATCGTTATCTGTAAATGCTTTGTGCGCATCAGACAAATAATTATCAGGATGTTGAAGATCAGGAGAAGTAGGCATGGTAATATGGAGTATAAAACTAGATTTACCTTGGGGAATATTCTGCAAACGAGGTCTTCATATGCATGAGAATTACATATGCGATTTGCACTGTCCAGTGTTGGTTTTACTTCCATTAATTCTGCCGTCCAAAATATATGAATATTGACTAGAGCAAAAATAATAGCAATTAATAATGTAACAAACTTTGCTCTTGTTAAGTTGCACATGGTACTGGCCCTCAGTGGGAACCATACAGCTAAAAACCGCTCAATGGTAACAGCAACAATCAACCAGGCAGAAAACTGGATACTAAAATGTACCAAAAACATGGTCAGTTTGCAGCTAAAGGCGTTTATATGACTTAATTCAAAACCAGATATTGTCCTTAACCATGTTTTAAAAGCACTTATATAGAGGACTGCTGTGTCTGCTATAGCCAACATTGCAAGGTAAAAGAACGTTGGTGTTTGACGCATCTCACGGCGCATCATGATGATAAAACTGAGAATATTTCCTACAGTCCCAGTAAAAATAATAATTGGCATTACCCATTTTATAAGGGTCATAGCTGTGTTATAATCACTGTATGTCATTAAAATATCCTGCATACTTGGTTTATCTGTGACATTTGTGTAGATTTCAGAGTTTGTTCCATCATAAATTCTTATACTTTCTGCTCTAGTCCAATATGTAGAATTATTTGCCACAGTTGTATTGTTTATTAAATTCATCTTCTGTTATATCAAAAATCCGACAGTTTCCATTTTTCAATATATTGTGCAAATAGTGTATTTTTGTGAACACTGCTGGAATAAAAGAAGTTGCATATATGAAATAAATAAGTATAAAAATATTTTGGTTTGAAATTATCAAAAAGGGTTTGGAAATGACAAAATTTTTGAAGCAGTGTAAAATAATGTTATATTTCATCTTGGGCACATTAACATTATTTGTGTTTTTGTCTTGAAAACGTGTTGTTTAATTTCTTACCAATTAATTTTCTTAACAGTAATGACAATGAAGAATACTTAAGCAAACTTTGCAAAACAATTTATGTATTTAATGGTCTGTCAGTTTAAATAAAAATTATGCCACATGCAAAGTAACATTAAGGAATAGGGTGCCTCAGTGCCAGAGTGGTTATGGTAGTTCGTCTACTGTTTATCATGTTGTCTGTCAACACTGAGATTGCAGTTTCTAGTCTCACTGTGGGCAGAATGTGTTCGACTCCAATATTAATTGACAAGGATTGCCAGTTTTCCTACCATAGGTCGATGGGTTTTATTCTGGTACTCCGGCTTCCTCTCCCAATAAAAACTGGATGCCATGATATTGCTGAAAAATTGCTGAAAGTGGCATTAAACACCATTCAAACAAACATTAAGGAATAATGTAATAAATTGTCTGAACCTTACCTTTTACTGTAAAGTGATCTCCCTTTTTTTTATTAGAAACAATCAGATGCTAAAAACAGCGTGTACATTTTCTGGTTCAACACATACCAATTTTCTAATTATAATGTCTTTGTGACAAGTCAATGCAACTGTCTATTTTAGACTTATAAAAAATCCATTTTATTATAATTGCTTGGTGCAGGTTTTGAAAACCTCTTCAAGTCCTTTTTAAGCAATATTATTTATACTGAATTAAAAATACTGATTATGGATTTTATAATTGATGCCATATTGTTATTAGTTAACACGCAAATGGATTTGTCAGATTTGTTTGTTTGATCGAAGGATTAACAAACGTTGTCCATTTGTGACTATGAAATGATTGGTGATGTTACTAGTTATATTTACAAAAACAGTATTTCTGATCAATAAATGGGTCCCAATGCTAAATTGATAATATGATCTTTGCAGTCCTTATATATCAGAATTTTAAAAGCCAGCATTTCTGGCATTGGAAATGTGTGTGTGTGTGTGTGTTTTTTTTTTCGCATTGTCTGGGTCATTATTTCAGCAGATTCTCTTGTTTATTTTTGTCTACAGTAATTTCGGGGGCCTTGGTGGCCGAGTGGTTAAGGTAGTTCATCTACAAAAGATCATGTACTCTATCAACACTGAGGTTGCAGGTTCTAAAATATTGCTTTATTTTAGAACCTGATTATAGGATCATATTCAACAATACTTAGTCATACTTGGGTTCATTTCATATATGTCTTACCAAACTCTGATGAAAAAGGAGGTATATTGTTAAATCTGTCAAAGGTCAAGATCACAGACCCAAATATTTTTTAAAAATTTTCACACAAATAAAAACATTAAAGCAAGGTATCAGTGATCACCAGATCAACTTTTTGTACCTGAGATGATTTATTGATAGGTCTCAAAGTATAACTATCTTTAACCAAACTGCAAATAATTCTGAAGCATTTAGAAAAGAACATTGTTAAAATTTATCCTAAATGTTAACTCAATTCAGGGTATGCTTTTGACATGTATGTATTGGTTTCTCATTTTACAGTTTTATCTCATTATTGAAATCATCATACTTCTTTCAAATTTCTTTGCTAATTTTGTTTAAAAATACAGTGGGAAACTGTAGCAGAGAGCCATTAAAAGTTGGCTTGATAGAACAACATACATGCAACATAAGCTCTACGGAACTGTTGACTAACGAAGTGCATATTACAGAAAATAAGTAAAACTTAAAAAACACAAAAGGAGACAGGAATAAGAGACATATATTATATTAGTCAAAATACAATGACCTGTCAGGTATTTTCTATTTTTTTTGTTCGGGAAATTCTCAATACAGATAACGGCTGTTTAGAAAATTACTCTTATCAGTCATCTGTAGAGCTCTTCCTCAATAAAGCTGGAGATTTGAATTGCAGCTAGTCATGCATTTTTCTTCTAAATCGTAACTTCCAATTTGGTTCAACTGGACAGTAATGCACCTGTATGTAGAATTCATGTTCATGGTTCCATCTACCAGTGCAGTTCATTATATATAATGCTTGAGTAAATTAGCACCTTACTCTATCAATTATGAAAATGGTGCACTAGAATTGGAACATTATGTGATATTAGATATACTGGATGCATAGTTCTATTGTTCCTTGATATATGTTATTTGTTATCACAGTTATAGTACTTGTTCTGTGTCTTTTACAGATCATAGCCTCAGAGCCAGTGCGATTCTGGATGAAAATAAAAGTTCACTACAGTCAGTTATGGAATGTCTGGGATAGTATCGCCATCCTGTTCTTTACCATAGGTGTAGGACTACGTTTCTTTCCAGAAACGCTACAAGCCTCGCGCATCGTTTACACTGTAAATATAGTACTGTGGATTATGAGGATTCTAGAAATTCTCTCTGTCAATAAATACCTCGGACCGTATCTTAAAATAATAGGAAAACTGGTGAGTTGAAATTCAAATGCAAATGTTGACACTTGCATTTAAATGTTTTCTATTTCCAACACAACATTGCTGACATAGAATGAAGCAAGTAATAGAGATTATAATTTGTGTATATTATTTACTTGGAGTAGTTATATTAGGTAGTTCGAAAAGAATATCTAAATTGTATATTACAATAAATGTTTAGTTATATTAGGTAGTTTGAGAAAAATATCTAAATTGTATGAAAAATAGCAAAGAAAACTGACCGAACAAGAAGAGCCAAAAGTCAGGGGACAGTTACAAATTCGTGATATAGACAAACATACACAACACAACACAAAAACAGACAGAAAGTAACCTGAACCCAATATAAAACCTTGGGTGCACTCAGGTGCTTCGGATGAGTAAGCAGTACCTGCTCTATTGAGACACCCATCGAGTTACTCATTATCATGTCTAGGAAAAAGTCAAATCCAGGAATACGAATCACTATGTATGACTCGTTGAAAATTTCGGATCGTATTTGAGAGATTGACTTTTCATAACAATTAATTAAGTCATGGTGACCACCATAGAACTTCTGGAGAGATGACATCAAACTAGGTATATTACCAATATATGTTTTGTATAAAATGATGTAATATAATTATCTTTATTTGAAGGATGTTAATTTATTAGGTTGTGATACCTTAAATTTATTAAATTTTATGCTAAACATAAATTCAAAATGGCCACCACGACCCCATGTGAAAAATTTTCAGATACTTATTCTCAGAAACTGTGATGTTTATTGAAGCCATATTTTATATGAGTGTTTATTGGATGGTTCTCTGAAAAGTTATATATATTTTTTTGTTCTTATTGGAAGTCCAAGATGGTTACCATCACAGGACTTGCTTCATCATAGATGTTTAAAGGCTTCTTATCCAAAACTGTTAAACTTGTTGCAACCAAACAGCAATATTGATTGGATAAAAAAGTTTGTTGTTTAAGCCAATAGGAAATTTTGCCTCAGCACTTTAGTTTATTGTTTGTTTGTTTGTTTGAATGCTGTTTAATGCCACTTTTAGCAATTTTTCAGCTTTATCATGGTATCCGGTCTTGGGGAGGAAGCCAGAGCTACTTACTTATTGCTCATTACGCTCTCTTGCGTTTGGGGCAGCAGGAAGCCAGAGTACCTGGAGAAAACCCCCGATCTTTGATAGGAAAAACTTCAATCCCTGTCAATTAAGATTGGAGTCAAGTGCACCCTTCTCACAGTGAGACTCGAACTCGCAATCTCAGTGTTGACAGACCACATGATCAATAGTAGATGAACTACCTTAACCATTCGGCCACCAAGGCCCCAGACTTTAGTTTAAGATAAAGCCTTCTTCATTGCCTATATGAAATTATCTTGGTATTCTGGTTATTTAAAAAAAAAACCTGTGACTCAGGCACAGGTATTAACACTTAAAATCATTTATGGGTTTTTATTTCATCTTTTAATATGTATTTTAACCAGTTCAAAATATGTACTTTTCAGTTACGAGACTTAAAATCATTTATGGGTTTTTATTTAATCTTTCAATATGTATTTTAACCAGTTCAAAATATGTACTTTTCAGTTACGAGACATGTCATATTTCACCATCATTGTCACTCTTGTACTGGCCAGTTTTGGTATAGTCAGACAGGCAGTTCACTTCCAGGATGAGGAATTCCGGTGGCATCTGGTCAGAAATGTTTTTTTTTATCCATATTGGATGATATATGGAGAGCTGTTTGCTGATGAAATTGATAGTAAGTCTAATATAGATAAAAGTGTGTTATAGATTTCCTCATACAAAAAGTTGAAATTAAAACTTTTTATTGATTGCTGATGTTACTGAGAGATAATGGTGATAATTCACTGGAGAGTTTATCGAGCCATTAAATTGATACAGTGTATTTACAATTGTTAAAATCCTGGAATGAAGAAGGAAAAGTTTAAATATTACAGCATTGACTTTTGTATTTATTACTGAACAACAGTACAGCTGCCCTTAACATCTTGGTTGAAATATATAAAGAAAAGATCAAGCAAACACAAACCATACAAGTAAAGCTATTACTAAAAGGCAAAATAAAAGCACCCAATTAACAGAAAACAATTATGGAGAACAATTTAGAATTAATACATTCTTATGAAGTATCATTGACATATGAATGTGTTGACCCAAGCACATTGTCAATGAAGCGCTTCATGATGAAAATATGCTTCAGTCAATGCTTTCATACATCAATGAAACTTCATAAGAATGCATTCAATTATTATATTTCCATTTTATTTTATTTTAAAAAGGTGGGGTCCTGATTTAACTGTGCACACTGTGTTTTTGTTGATTTAATAATTACTCAGTGTTGTTTGTTTACTGTCGAGGTTGTCAAGTGAGCACATGCTCTTTATTAGGGCCCCGCCACTTTGTGGTGGACGCCCTATAGTGATCAGTCTGTTTGTCCCATCCGTCCGAACTAATCGTGTCCAAGCTGTAGTCTTTTTTTTTTTATCTTTTTGAGATAGGCATTTGATATTTGGAGTGTGGGTAGATAATATCATTGCAATGTGTCGCATACCATGGTTGATGACCTTTGACCTTGACCTCAAGGTCGGCGGGGCCCACAGTGATGGGTACCGTCTCACTGATATCTAGTTGCTACAAGTTTCATTGATAAATGCAAAGAATGATTCTTCATCATCTGTAACAGTTTGAACCAATACAAATCTAGAATATCAATGAAAGACATACATTATGTAAATATATACCCATACAATATAAGTGTGTTGCCAGGCAGCACCTCACGTTTCCTTTGTCCTGGGCTGATAAAAAAATACTACAGCTATCTATATTTTCGATAAAACACTAATGTTGTTTTTATCTTTCTAATAAAAATTGCATCAAAATTTATTTATTTATTTATAATACATTTAAAAAAAAATATTTGAACCCCAAAGGTGCCCAAGTCTAGTGTTACAATTTTCTGTTTGCTCAATATTATTCAAGACTATTTTCAGTTGATTGTGAGGTCATGTTGTTACAAATGTTGACCTATCCAAATTTATGTTATGGGCTTGTCAAATAAATGCAGCAAAAAATGTACACGTTAAACAAATAAAGATCATTTGTATATAGATATTCAACATTCCATATTTGTCTAATAAATGGTGATTTCAGGATTAAAGTAATACACTGCTTCCTTGCAAAATGTCATTATTTGATATGGTTAAACTGTTTAACAGGATTTCTAACCCTCCCTTATTTATGCCCTAAAAATACAGGCTTGTCAGACCATCAACATCTACAAACATGCCGAGGGCTACACAATACAACATGAGAACAGTACATAGGTATAAGTAACCTGGCTTGCTACAGACACAGAAAAAGATATCTATTTGTAACCACAATTGTATAGAGGGTTTCAGAGAAGAAATATATTTGCTTTTCTAGCTTATACGTATATAGTCTTGACTTCATGTTTGTTAACATTTATATTGTAGCATGTTATGACCCAGACAGACATCCTGATGGTTGTACATTTGCATCCTGGGTTTCACCTTTACTCATGTGTGCATACCTTTTGGTTGCTAATATTCTATTGGTTAATCTTCTCATCGCTCGATTCAAGTAAGTGTGAAATGCTTAAGACAAACAATGTGACAATATGAATTATTTCCACTTTGAAATAAACATGGACCAAAATATTTGTAAATGTCAAATATGTCAAAATGTGTCATTTCCTTTTAAATAAAGGTATTAAATCTTAATAACTTAAACTAAGGGTCTAATGGGTGCAATATTATGGGACCAGAAAGTGATGAAGATTTACAATAGGATGCTATGGTAATGTTGAATTCTTGTATCACAGTTAACATTTTGTCAATCTAATTAAAATTAAATCTTTCACTTGCTCTCCCCTTTTTGTTATTGGTTGCTGCGTTCAAACGCAGCGACCATAGCAAAAAGGGGTGAGCAAGTGAAAGATTTAATTTTAATTTAGATTGACATTTTGTAATTTTTAGCCATTTTCTTTTGTTGTGGATCACAGCACCTGTGGAAAGGGACAAACTTTGTCCATAGGTGTTTTAAGGGGGGTTGATTAATTTTAACAATTATCTTTATCTTACTAGTAAAATTTCAAATTATTCTAATATATGAAATATGTTGTGTATTTTTTTGTATGTTAGCAACAACAAAAAACAGTCTACAGTGAAAAAAACAAGATAAAACTTGATAGTTTATTTATATTTTTGTCATCATAAAGTACCAGATCACAGATGTGTGGATTTTCCGGTCAGTTTTGTGATGTTTCATGATTTAGTGTGCATAGTTATCTATACAGACATTGTTCATACCTATAAATTCATAAACCTGGACTGTAGAATTTTACTGCTAATGAAGTTTTATGGGATACGTCTGTATGATGATCATGATTTGGGTATAAATCCACCTAAATAAGACACAAATTGTTTCTGCTTTTTCTAGATTTTCTGAATTTTATCATTATTGTTTCTTTTATATTATGCACATCCAGCAATGCCATTTTAACAGTTTTTACCCGTTGGAACAGTTGTGTTTGACATTTTTTTTTGACATTGTGACTATCATAAATTCCTGTTCTTAATTTCTTAATCAGTGTTTCAGACAATTACAGGGATTTTTTTAAAAATTCTTTATGATTGTAAAAGCAGTGACCTTCCAATGTCATATTTTCTGGCAAATTTTTTTATTAAGTTGTTACTGTAAGTTATAATATATCACTTGAATCAAGGCTCACCCCACTGGCAAAGGCGGCAACTTTGGTGCCCTTCAAGGATCTGAAGTCACCCTAAGGTGCCTCAAAAGCGAAGTTAAAGTTGCCCTGTTTTTGTCTCGCCTGCGACGAAAGTCGCTGGAGGCGAGACATATGTATGGGAATCCGGCGGCGGCGGCGGCGGCGTAAACACTTGACATCTTGCTTCATATCTTTGTAAGCCCAAGCCCTAGGTCCATCAAATTTGGTCCAGAGGTAGCTTATGGTGAGTACTTGCCAGTCAGTCACCTGTCACCTGACCTTGACCTCAATTTCACGGTCCAGCGGCTACGTTAAAGTTTTTGGGTTACGACAGTTCCTCTGTAACTACGCATGGTAGGATGACAATATTTGGTGTATAGGTTGCTGATGACTAGTACATGACTGTCTGGTAGGTGTCACCTGACCTTGACCTCAATTTCACGGTCCAGCAACTACGTTAAAGTTTTTGGGTTACGACAGTTCCTCTGTAACCACGCATGGTAGGATGACAATATTTGGTATATAGGTTGCTGATGACTAGTACATGACTGTCTGGTAGGTGTCACCTGACCTTGACCTCAATTTCACGGTCCAGCGACTACATTAAAGTTTTTGGCTTACGACAGTTCCTCTGTAACTATGCATGGTAGGATGACAATATTTGGTGTATAGGTTTCTGATGACTAGTACATGACTGTCTGGTAGGTGTCACCTGACCTTGACCTGAATTTCACGGTCCAGCGACTACGTTAAAGTTTTTGGGTTACGACAGTTCCTCTGTAACTATGCATGGTAGGATGACAATATTTGGTGTATAGGTTGCTGATGACTAGTACATGACTGTCTGGTAGGTGTCACCTGACCTTGACCTCAATTTCATGGTCCAGCGACTACGTTAAAGTTTTTGGGTTACGACAGTTCCTCTGTAACTACACATGGTAGGATGACAATATTTGGTATATAGGTTGCTGATGAATAGTACATGACTGTCTGGTAGGTGCCATTTGACCTTGACCTCAATTTCACGGTCCAGTGACTACGTTAAAGTTTTTAGGTTACTGCTGTTCCCCTGTAACCAAGCATGGTAGGATGACAATATTTGGTATATAGGTTGCTGATGAATAGTAAATGATTGTCTGGTAGGTGTCACCTGACCTTGACCTCAATTTAACGGTTCAGCGACTTCGTTAAAGTTTTTGTATTAGGACAGTTCCTCTGTAACTATGCATAGTATGGTGACAATAATTGGTATACAGGCCGCTGCTCATAATTAATGCTATTTACGTAATGCTTATGACGAAATTTATTTTCGTTACTGATGCGCAATTCAGGCGAGACGTTTTTCTGTGTCCACACTTGTTTTCCCTTAAGTTGCCCAATGGTTCACAGAAGACACTTTTATATCTGGAACAACTAATTTGCCCAGACTACCACTTCCTCAGTAATTGAGTAAATATGTAATTTCAATAAAAACTGCAAGGATTTTGCGTATTTAACATTTTTACAAACGATTTACATTTTTCAAATGGATTACGCACCATTTGTTTATTTCCCGGATACATCTAATTACAGGAAGTGCAGTGCACTGCACAATGAGGAAAGTAAAGTACAGTGGCTCATAATAAAAAATCGTAACTTTGATAAACACTTTTAATTTGTTTCAAACTTAATTTCTTTCTTAGTATATTTTCTTTGATAAATATATGAGCTACAATTGAAAGTATAAAGATATGACGGGCAGGGAAAATAGAGTATCTTTTTTGTTTTGTGTAGTAAACTCCTCCTACAGTTTTCAACTTTGTGCAAGTGGTAGTATGATGAATAGAAGACTTATTGACCAGGTTGCTAATACCAAAAAAAGTGCAAAAAGTTATAGTATGGCAAAGACGGGTGGGTGGGCTGACAGGGAAGATAAGATATCTATTTGTGTTCTCATCTCAGTTTACATTTTTCAACCCAGATCCCTGAAACTTAACAGAAAGATTGCACATGTATTGAAGATGTGCACCTGTTATTGTGGAATTGTTCAAGGATTTTTTAGTCATTTTTAAGAACATTTGCAGAAGACAGTACCCATTTTGTGTAATCTCTTACAGTTTTCAACCCAGATCTCATTTTTAAGAACACTGTGTAATCAACTCCTCCTACATTTCTTACAACAAACCAAAAATCCTCCTCCAACAAATTTTAAACCATTCCCTGTTTATTAAAGCACTTGCTTTGCAACCCAGTTATTTTAGACTTATGTGATTTTTTTTCTGTGTTTAATGTTATGTTATTCTATTTATATTCTTTGGATATTTTTGACCAGATAATCATGGCATGTTCATAACAAACTGTTAGGAATATTATGATGTATGCATGAACTTCATGTATGATGTTTATGTCTACACCTATACAAAGATTTTCAGTTTATCCATTTTTATTTGTTAATACCTTGTGTACAATTACTGAAGTAGATAGAAAAACAGTTGCTATATTTGGTGCTTTTTTCAGTTATTAATTGTAAAGGTTATGTGCTATTTGATGTTATGTGCTATTTGATCTTATTACTTGAATAATATTTTGCGTGTTTTTTATTAGTCTAAAAACTACTTCGGGTCAAGATAAATCGCAACAGTAATAAAATTACATAAAATATTTGTACGCTGCACGATTCTGCTGGATAGTAGTCAAGCGGAATCTGATATTGACCTGATTTTTATGTTTTAGCCAATCAGAATAGCCGTCTTAATAAATTCATTCGTCCAATAAAATCAATTGTATTAATTGTATTGCTACACATACATCCTGCGTGTCAACAACAAATAGGAAACAAGAAATGTTAGCTCTGCGATATATTGACTCATTTATACTCTTCTCAATATTTGAAACTTAAATTTCAGAATTATCAGCAAATTGATATCAAAATGCAGTATTAAATAAAAAATCTTAAGGGTAAGGGTAACTAGCATTACAAAAATTACAAAATGAGTAGGTGCTCCTGTAAAAAACACCATTCTCTGTTTTTCTAATCAAGGGAGATGTTTGCCTAGCGGCTTGGTGAATATTACATTTTCTCTGGCTGATATATCCTGATTATAGGGACATATCATAAAGTCATTAATTGTATATTATTGCATTCCATAAATAATAATGAAAAAGTAAGAAAAAACTGAATCTAAGTGTGTAATGGCTTAAAAACTCAAGAGAAATAATCCTGGAAATCCACAATTACACAAAAAATTTGATCTACATAAAAAATATGTAACGACTGCCAAATTAAGTATTTGTATAGTCTCCCTGACTTCTCCCTAGTGTCTCCCTGAAGTCTTCCAATAGGGCCTCACTTCTCCCTGTTTGGTTGCCAAGAAGAAGTCAGTTCTCCCTACTTTTTAGGCGAGTTGCAACGGCGTGCGGGCGGGCGTCAACAATTGGTTTCCAGACCATAACTCAGAAAATTTGAACAGATTTTAATGAAACATTAGAATATTGTTACATTCCATAAGAGGAGGAACCCTATTGATTTTGGGGTAAATCCGTTCAAGGTCAAGGTCACAGCAACAGAAAAACGTAAAAAAATTTCGTGAATTAGTGGTTTCCGGACTATAACTCGAAAAGTTCTCAACCAATTTTATTGAAACTTTGGGATACTGTTACATACCATAAGAGGAGGAACCTTATTGATTTAGGGGTAAATCGTTCAAGGTCAAGGTCACAGTGACAGAAAAACGTTAGAAAATTTCTTGAATTAGGGGTTTCCGGACCATAACCCAAAAAGTTCTCAACCGATTTTAATGAAACTTTGGTATATTGTTACCAATCATAAGAGGAGGAATCTTATTGATTTTGGGGTAATTTCTTTGAAGGCAAGGTTACAGCGGCAGAAAAACGTTTAAAATTTTCTTAAAAAACCAGTTTCCGGACAATTACTCAAAAAGTTGTCAACAGATTTTAATGAAACTTTGGTATATTGTTACCAATTATAAGAGGAGAAACCCTAATGATTTTGAGGTAATTTCATTCAAGGACCAAGGTCACAGCGGCAGAAAAACGTGGTTTCAGGACAATAACTCGAAAAGTTCTCAACCGATTTTATTATAGTTTTGGCATAATGTTGCAAACTATATGGAGACAAATGAAGACAAGGAAAGTTTTGGTTAATAAAATACGGCAACTCGGCTTTTGCACCCCTGTGCATATAGATTTTTAGAGTTTGGTGACCATGCTTGAATATTAAAAATCATTAAATATTGTTTACTTTTTCAGTTCTACTTTCATTCGTAATAATGCCCACTCAGAAGCTATATGGAAATTTCAACGATATCAGTTGATTATCAACTATGAACTACGACCTTTACTACCTCCACCAATGATCTTGTTCAGCCACATTTTTCTTTCGTTGAAGTACATCGTAAGAAGATGTAAAGGAAAGAGAGACTTTTTTGACAATGGTCTGAGTAAGTTTTTAGATTGATATATCACATATACATGTAGCCATGTTGACTATATCAGTTGACAGCTGCCAGTAGATCACAGAAAAATATGCACCAATCAACAAATGGGAATAGTTGGACATATTCACTGGGGCCTGAGAGGCCATAATAGTTGATAAGGTTGTTAGTCATCTACTATTGACCATATGGTCTATCAACAGTGAGATTGTGGGTTCAAGTATCACTTTGGGCAGGGCAATATTAATTGACAAGGATTGCCAGTTTTCCTACCGAAGGAAAGCATGTGGAATTTGTAGTGAACAGAATATTACCATCTAAAGTGGCTACAATGTACATAATCTTTTTCAACATCTTTAAAGGGTCTTTACAGTGTAATAAGTGTGGCATAGATATCTCACTATGATTCAGATCTAGACTTTCCATACTTTAACCTGACAACCCTTTATTGAGAGGACATCCCTTTTACACCTCACATTGCATATGCATCACAGTAATAGGTGACCCATATTAAAACTTAGACCTGCTATAAACTTGTCTTGTTTTCAGAGTTGTTTCTGTCACCTGAAGATACAGAAAAACTACATGATTTTGAGGAGGAATGTGTTGAAGACTTTTTCAGAGACAAAGAAATCAAATTCCATGCTTCATCAGAGGAAAGAATTAGAGTCATCAATGAAAGGTATAATCTTTTGCTCTCACACAATTCCGTTAAATGTCAACAAAACTTGAAAAGGATAATACTTGCATTGTTTAATATCCAATTTCGGGCAAGGAAAATAGACAAATCTTTGAATGTACAGTGAACCCTCGTTACAACCACATTCGATTTAACTGAATATTTGACATCCGACCGGATTTCAGTGGTAACAAACATGGCCACCTGTTGTTTATTCTCGATACAGCTAATTTATTTTTCTGACGCTGTGAAAACTGTTCATTGCACAGGTGAACACCTGTTGCGTAATTAACCTTGTGTGACATTTCTGTTACAAAACTAATTGATGACATGGATATGGCTTCATTAAAAAGGTGTCAAAGGCTATTTAATCTGAAATATTTCATTAAATTATTGACTTAATTACAAGTGTGTTAAGATTGATGCGCCACATCAGAAATAGGATAATTACCTAAAATTGGTCTAACGTAAATAATCATAATTTACCATTTTTTAAAAATTAAATATTGACAAGAAAACAAGCAATTTATTATTTTTAGCTCACCTGTACTGAAGGTCCATGTGAGCTTTTGCTATCACTTGGCGTCTGTCGTCCATCGACCAAAAATCTTCTCCTCTGAAACCACTTGGCCAATTTTTTTCAAACAAGTTTTTACCCAGGGTGTTGATCAACAGACAAAGATGGCCGCTGTTACTAAAAATAGAACATGGTGTCAACAGAGGTTTTTTATCAATATCTCAAAAATTATAATAGCTATGGAGAAAACCGTTACTTCAAATCGTTTAGCACATGAAGGTCTATTTTTTTGACAAAATTTTTGGTATTTACAATATAACTTGAAAACTGTAAGAGGTAGAGTGAAACTGTAAATGGCAAAAATGATCAGCAATAAAAGCCCTACAATTCACTGAATTGGTCTGAAATTGTCAGATGACTCCTTATACCAGTTATTGCCCTTAAATGGCAATTTTTTATGAAATTTTCCGTTTTTGTCCTGTAATCATAACAGCTAGAGTGAAATTATACCTAACAAAAATTATCAGCAATAAAAGCCCTACAATTCACTTAATTGGTCTGAATTTCTCAGATGACTCCATTTAGGAGTTATTGCCCTTAAATGGCAATTTTTTATGAAATTTTCCGTTTTTGTCCTGTAACTTGAAAACTATAACAGCTAGATTGAAACTGTCAATTGCACAAATGATCAGCAGTAAAGGCCCCACAATTTACTTGATTGGTCTGAAATTGTCAGACAACTCCTTATATTAGTTATTCCCCATAAATGGCAATTTTTTATGAAATTTTTTGTTTTGTCCTATAACTTAAAATCTGTAACAGCTAGAGTGAGACTGTAAATAGCAAAAATGAACAGCAATAAAAGCCCTAAAATTCACTCTCTTGGTCTTAATTTCTCAGATGACTCCATTTAGGAGTTATTGCCCTTCAATGACAATTTTTTTACGAAATTTTCCCTATTTGTCAACTAACTTAAAAACTGTAACAGCTAGAGTGAAACTGTTAAAAGCAAAAATGATCAGCAATACAAGCCCTACAATTCGCCATTAAGTCTGAAATTGTCATATGACTCTTTATAGGAGTTATTGCCATTAAATGGCATTTTTTTAATGAAATTTTCCGTTTTTGTCCTGTAACCATAACAGCTACAGTGAAATTATACCTAGCAAAAATTATCAGCAATAAAAGCCTTACAATTCACTTAATTGATCTGAAATTGTCAGATGACTCCTTATAGGGATTATTGCCCTTAAATGATAAATTTTTTAATGAAATTTTCCATTTTCGTCCTGTACTTGAAAACTGTAGCAGCTAGATTGAAACTGCACAAATGATCAGCAAAAGAAGCCCTTCAAATGATTTCTTAGTCCAAAATTGCAAGATGACTCTTTATAGGAGTTATTGCCCTTAAATTACGAATTTGGACAAATGAACAGTTTTTGTATTATAAATTAGTCTATAACACACCTAGAGTACAACTTTAAATTTCCCTGCAGTTCAAGGCCTACAAAACCATTTAATTTTCAGAAATTGTCTGATGGCACCTTATAGGAGTTATTGTACTTGACTAAAATTTTTGAAGAAATGTTTAGTTTTGCACAGTAACAAAAGCTATAACAACTACACTGAAACTGTTAATTTAAAAAATTTAAATATAGTTGAAGTCATTTGGGTTCCAGGTGAGCCATTACAGGCTCCTGGGAGTCTCTAGTTGTTATTAAGCTTGAGTATTGAGCAGACTTGAACGATTTTTAATAGATGCAGATAAAAAGGGGAGATAATCAAAGTAAAAAAAATACAAGCGAATTCAGTTTATCCTATGGAAACAAAACTTACTAGTTATATTGTTTGGATGGTCCTCTATAAAGATTTTGTTTTTTATCCCAATCTGAAAATCAAAATGGCCACCACTGCAGGACTTGGTTTATCATAGGACCCTATGGGAAAAAGTTTTAAAAGGCTTCTTCTTTGAAATTGTTAAACCAATGGAAACAAAAATTAAAGTTTATGTTTTATACCAATCGGAAATTCAAAATGTCTGCCACCACAGGACTTAGCTAAACATAGGACCCTATGGGGAAATATAAAAATTTTTTTCCGCTCAAACCAGTTAACCAATGGAAAAAAAACTTGCTAGCAATATTGTTTGGATGGTACTCTTTAAAGATTATATTGAAAATTACAGGACTTAGTTTAACATCAGGGAAATGCCATCTTCATTACTGCAAATTGTAATATTGCATACATTTTTATTGGTATATATTCTAATACTATTGTATGAAATCTTGTTTTAGTATTAAGGAAGGGATATTAAATGGTTGTTTATAATCAAATGTGTACATTTTTTTCTAATTATCACATAGCTGAAATATTGCTTGCTGGACATACAACAACAAGTAATTAATCAATCATTAATCATTGTCTATAAAATCAGGTGAGCAATATGATTTTTATGAGAACAACAATATGACAGTGAAACAATATGATGACAAACATGATTTTTAAACATGGTGTACAAGTAACCTTATTTAAATATGTAATCACTAACTTTATGTTCCAACATGAGAAAAATTATAACATAGTTTGATGGTTTTTTTAGGGTTGAAGGAATGGTGCTTAGAATGGATGATTTTACACAGAAAGAAAATTCTGTTAAACTTTCCCTACAAACTGTCGACTACAGACTGAGCAAACTGGAAGATGTGTGTCTGCATACTAATGAACTCACTAATCATCTTCGTAAGCTTTTAGCTAGAAGTGTTAGACATATCAGTGCTTCTAGTACAGGAAGTCAGCCGCGTCAGGAAAGTGAAGATGAATCAGCATCAGAATCAAATGACTTTATTTCCTATGAAGATTTAACTCTTCGTGTGGACACAGTACTGGATGATAAATCGCTGAGGGTGTCGGAAACATCAACTGGCATGCGAAATAGTCCTTCACCATTATTGGTTCATTCACGAAAACCAAATAAGGATGATCTTCTCCGCAGGTATACTGATTACTCCATGCAAGGAATTCCAAAGGCACTGTCTCCTAACAGATCTCTGGAGAGACAAATGAGTCAAAAATATAGGAGGAGTTCAGTACCAAAAGTTAGTTTGACCACTGATGTACCATTACATCTTCGGAGGCATGTCCCAGAAGATTTAACTGTCAATGTAGAAAAAGCCAACGAACTGGTTAATCATGATACAGATGTTCTCAGAACAGATAGAACAGAAGACAGCTCTGTAAACAGTAAACTAAGCTTTGCTGTCAGTGGGGATGCAGAGGCTGATAAAAACGAAAATGCTTCCCTCTACACTACGGCTCATCTAAGTACCAGTATGTTGATGACGACAGTCAATCAGTCAGATATTCCACGTGTAGAGGTAGAACACACAGAAGTTCCTGCAATGAACTCGCCAGACATTAAAGATAAAATCCCTATACGCCCACCCTCTTCTCCAGAAAAACTTTTTGTTCATGCATCATCGATTTTCACATATCCTGCATCAGGGTCATACACTAACACATCAGTTGTACCTATTCTATCTACTCTAAATACAGCAGAATATACAACAATTACAGATGAAATAGACACTTCTTGCATGATAGACCGTAGCCCTCCAGGCAGTCCAACATCTGGGGGTACATTCTTCCCAGAAGGATTTTTTGATCCAGACAAAAAGAAATATACCAAAGAGGCTATGAACAAGGAATTCAAGAAGTTAAAACAAGCAGAGGAAACAGAACATAGAAAAATGGAAAAGGTCATAAGGAATCGATTGCGCCAGATTTCGCTTGATGAAACAGACAGCATTAGTGATATTGCCAAATTGGTTGTCACTGAACTAAACTTGACAGAGGAAGATCATTTAGGGCATTATGAAGATGATAATGAAGAACTACACAGTTCAACAGACAGTGTAGTGGATAACCTGAAGAAACCAATTGAAATTACTATAGGGGATTCATGCTCAGACCTGGAATCTCAACCATGTTAATGGTTAATATATTAGGTGCTTAATTTTTAGAGAAATACTTGTTGGTGGTTTTCTTTTATTTTTTGAAAATGTTATGTGAAAGTTTATGGGTTTTGTTATTGCTGCTATGTTTATTTGATTATTATTGTATGTATATATTTTTATAAACTGATTCTGAACGTAGCCATACCTAACAAAACCAAATGTGATTTAAATTAATTTATATTTTTGACATTAAATAATATTGAAGATTTATTTCCTGTGAAAATCACTTTCTTATAAAAAAATAACAAAACTATATGAATGTTATGGTGCATACCCATTTGAATAGTTGCATTATTATGGAGATAGTGTTATTGTATTCGATAGATTGATGACATAAATCTTGGATTTACTGTTGCAAATAACCACAGTAAATAACTGACTCTGCTGATTCGTTGCTAAAAATACTAAATTTGCCAGAGGTAAAATTTTAATTGGGGTTTGAAAAAATTCCATATGAAACCTCCAAAATGTAAGTTTACTATGCCAGTTGCAAAGCATTTGAAAATACATTATTGTGAATAAAAAAAACAAAATGATGGTCTGTATCATTTTCATACTTCAGGGATCGTTACTGTGATATTGTATGTCAATCATGTATGTATTCACACAGTTTTTTAAAGTATCTTTGTGATGGCTAGTTTGGGTCTCTAATATAAGCCTAATGGTTTATATAGTTTTGGGGAAAAAAATATTACCAATTCAAAACTTCACAAATGTTTGGTACAAAATCTATATTGTTGATTCCACTTGTGGAATAAAAATTATTCCCATTATTAAAAAATTCTCCTACTGGGTTTTTTTTATGAAAAAAAATTATAATTTATTTAAATGTATATTCACACACAATATTCCATAACATATCTTTAAAACATTAATGGGTTTAATAATTATTATCCCTCATTAATTATAAGATTGAAAAGTATGTAGAATTGTATGGTCACACATAACATAACATGTATTAAAAACATTTATGGTTTGACGTTTATAGTTCATTATAACAAAAAAAAAATTTTTAAACGATAAAAAATTCCTAAGATAACATTGCCATAATGTATCTAGTTTTGATTTTCTTTAATGAATGTTTAATATTCATTGATCTGAATTGGAATTTTGTCAGCATATGTTGATATTACTAGTGTTAAAACATATCTCACTGAATATACATATAATGTTAAAGAGTTGGATGAGTCAGTTTTATATAGGGTGTAGTATGATGAAATTTGAGGCAGGTTTTGGGGCTGTATGTTACAATGGAATGATCGGGGAAGCATTTTTTTTATTAAAGCATAATGGTGATAAAGATGATCTCGAGTCAAACAAGACTGTGGTGTTTTGTTTCATTGTCTATATTGCCAAACACATTTTCAGTTTTCATTGTTATATTTTCTTACTAAATGTATTGTTTATCATAAACTAGTGCTTACACAGATTTAGACAATGTTTGTGCAAAATAAATATACACAGATTTAGAACAATGTTTGTGCCAAACCACCAGAATCTCATTTCTCTACCATTGTAATAAGCATAATATGTTAAGGAATGTACATGTAGTACTCGTTACTTTGTATTACCGAATTTGTTTGGACAGTTGGTCAAAACTTTTTTACTGGTAATGGAAGCATTTGACATTATAAGCCTAAATGAAATCACCACTCACACTTATAGTCCAGAACACACAATATATCAGGTGGGAATGTATTGTTCATCACCTTGCTTTTCTCATTATGTTTGTAATGGTCGATTAATTTTATTTTATTTACTAACAGAAAATGTATAAAAAATCACTAACAAAAATGTTTTAAAAAATTTTAAATCCAACTCAATCAAATATTTTTAAATGAAAAAATACCCTAATATGAAACAGTTGTCAATGAAAGAATTTAAAATATAATTTTAATGGATAGAAGTTGTAAATTATTACTTATAATTTTTACACACGAACTTTACAGAAAAATTAATAAAAACAGACATTGGGAAAGTTTCCCCATAAGATAAGTTATTATACTTTTGTCATCTGTATTTTATCGTTCTGTGATATTGTGTGTTGGCTTTATGCAAAATATTGTTTTTATTTATACAAACAATAACGTAAATAGGTGCAGATCTGCATATTTTTTTCTTTCTGCAAACATCTAGTATTTTTGCTGTTATTTTAACCAGTTATTTTGCAAAATGAGTTCAATTTTTATTGGGGAACTAAACTGACTGCATGTACATTGTATTTACAGCATTATATATATGGACATATGACATTGCTAATTTATTGATTCACTTGTTATTGCCTAAAACATTTATACTATAGATCCTATCATTAGGATAGTCTCGTCAAAATGAATTGAATTCAAATTGAATTGTCTGTTATATATGGTGCAGTTTTTATTTATGCTTGTAAAATGTCTTAAAATTGTTTTACCTCATATATTTTTCCAATATTTTTAAAACTAGTTAGTTGATTATTTATTTTCACCAAATGATCAATTATTTATTGGAACATTAAATAGTCACAGCCAATTTGACTAGTCACATTATATGAAGCCCTATTGTTTCTTGTTATAAAGAATGTACATAGTTAATTGTAGTACTGCCTGGTCATATTTATTGAGTACTTGTGATCAAATTGTTTTAATATGGAATGAAATTTTATGCAATAGTGTAGATCATATGATTAAACTTTGTAAACCAACAGAAATTAAATAAAACAAAATACTATTTTTATTATGTTTTTTTTTGTACAAAAAAACTGAATGCACAAAAATGTTTACATAAAGTAAAATATCATATGGTATTATCAAACGGGTGACATTGATATAAGAAGTTACTGTTGTTGATTTGATAGGCTGTTACTGTAACATACAAACATTATAAGGGTACAAAAGTCAAAATTTTAATAGCTCACGTGAGCTATTGTCATCACTTTGCATCTGTCGTTGTTGGCGTCTGCAAACTTTTTACATTTTAATCTTCTTCTCTGAAACCACTTGGCCAAATGAACCCAAACGTGGCCATAATGTACATCAGATGGACCTTTACAAAGTTTGTGTTTTTATTTGGATTGGAAAACCAATATGGCTGCCACTGCAGGACTTAGTTTAACATTGGACCCTATGGGAAAAACGTTTAAAATGGCTTATTCTCAGAAACCGGTTATCTAATCAAAACAAAACTTACTAGCAATATTGTTTGGATGGTCATCTATAAAGTATATGTTTTCTATGTCTATTGGAAGTTCAAAATGGCCACCAAGGCAGGACTTAGTTTAACATAGGACCCTATGGGAAAAAGATTTAAAAGGCTTCTTCTCTGAAACCTTTTAACCTATGGAAACAAAACTTACTAGCAATATTGTTTGAATGATCTTTATAGTTTATGTTTTTTTATGCCAGTCTGAAAATCAAAATGGCTGCCACTACTGGACTTGGTTTAACATAGGTTCTATGGGGAAAAGTTGTAAAAGGCTTCTTTTCTGAAACCAGTTAACCAATGAAAACAAAACTTACTAGCAATATTGTTTGGATGGTCCTCTTTAAAATTTATTGAAAATTACAGGACCTTGTTTAACTTCAGGGAAATGCCATCTTCATTGCCTCTAATCAGGTGAGGGATACAGGCTCTTAAGAGCCTCTGGTTGATAAGACAGCGTTATTGGCTGAGAGGTAAAGGTAGTTAGGCATTTTACATTTGAGCATGTGACCTTCAAATCTGAGGTACCGATTTTGAGGCTCACTGTGTGCAGGGTTCAACTTTATTGACAAGAATTGCCAGTTACCAAAGATTGGGGATTTTCTCCAGGTACTCCGACTACATCCCCAAATAAAAAATGGACACCATTATATAGCTGAACAATTGCTGACAGTGGTGTTAAACACCATTTAAACAAAAAATTGCTTTGAAGAACAATTGTTGGACTTTATTGTGACAGATGCTGTGAAGTACAATTGTGTCAATTGGACTGAGTGGCCTTGAAAAATGATGAAGTATGTCAGAATTCAGTTTTCTTAATGCTGTCAAGTATAATATAATTCAATTGGACTAATGATGGCTTTGGAGTATAGTTATGTCCGACATTAATTTGTCATTAACTTTAAAAAAAAATTCTCTTTAAGCCCTTTGCCATTGTATTTCAAACTTTGCAACAATCACCCTTGGGGTACCACTTGTTAATCCCTACAAGTTTCAACGACTGGCTGTCTTTATTCATGGCATATTAACAAATTACAAAAAGATGAATTGACAAAGACAGCAGAGGTGGTCTAAACTTCTGCAAACTAGCAACCTGTGAGCTAACTGCTCACTCGGTATACTCTGCTATTTACATCATTGAATTGACTGTCAGTAAACAGGAAGTAGATATGCGACAGACCTAAAATTGGTACTTACAATATAGGACCACATGGCAAGGTCACATATAAAATTTCCAGTGATTGTGATAAGTAGATCTGAGGATGAAGGACAGGGGTACACCAGTATACCCCACTATTCTTCAAAGTGAGGTATAATTAAGTTTTCATTATGTGCTGCAAGTAAAAGTTTAAGGACACATAGCTTAACAGTCTATTTATTTCTGTCTTGTTTGTTCAATCTAATTAAATTCAATCTTTCAATTACTCCCCCCCCCCCTTTTTGCTATGTTCGACCATAGCAAAACGAGGGAGCAAGTGAAAGATTTAATTTTAATTAGATTGATGTTTGTTCATTTCTTTCTGTCTTGCCTCATGTATAACTTTGCGTTGAAGCTTTTGTTCATGAAGATGACTTCACATCTTCAAGAAACTTGATACATCGTTAGAAAATCATGAAATATCTTTTTAAAAATTGTGTTTATGTATATAAACGTAATTTTCCATAAAATTGTCATGAAACGCGAGATATTTCTAAAAATATATAATAAGTGGAAGGAGTGTAGAATAAAATCTAAGTACGACATAATCCCTTTCATGTAATATAGGTGGACATAAAACCTATTATAAAATTATCAGTTACCTACGTTATTACCTGGGTGTATGGGAATTCACCTGAATCTACTTTTGTTTAGCCTGAGGTGAAGCCAAAGGTTGTCCAGTACTTTCAGATGGTACAATATTCATTCACTCTAATATTAACATAGGTAACGGATTTATTCCCGGCTTACAAATGTGAAAAGGCTAAAAATCAGCCTTTTGTTATCAAAAGTGAGCTAAAATGCTCACAAGTAATTGTGTTTATCATACAGAAAAATGTCCTTTTTGCCAAATTGAGGATGGTACATTTGTTAACCAGGTTTAATAAGTTTTTACGGTTTTTCTTCTTTTGGTATTTAATGGCTAAAGTCACGTCAGGACGTCATGGACATTGATGTCATATTGTTATTTCATTTTATCGCTATTTTGCAGTATTTTCCTTTGATCGTTGTGTGCGATATTATTCCATCTCACTCTACTAACGTGAGATAGGCCCATATCAGCTCGCTGTCAAGACGTCGTTAAGTAAACACTGTGACGTCACAATGTTACAAAACAGCGATAAACAGATTATTTACGTATTTTGAAACTCGATGCATTTTCTCGTCATCTCATCTCAGGGCTGTCGCCCTTCGATGAGATATGGACGAGAAAACGCATCTCGTTTCAAAAAACGCAAATAATCTATAAATATGTGGGTGTGCAATGTGAATGTAAGACACCTGCAGTGATTCAAAACAAAAGACACTGGTCAGAGAATTGAAAATTGTCTTTGTGGAATAACATACATGGATGTAACAACATGAACACAAACTTAATAGAAAACAACAGTTATTTATAGCATAATTTTAGAGCATAGATTGCCTCTAAATTTAGTGTCAAATTAGATCATTCACTTATTGTTTATCGTTAGGTTAATAGATCCAATCCAGCGGTTTCTCAAATATGGAGCAGAAGACAAAGTGTCATAATCACCTAAAACGTCATTAAGACTGCTTTGAAATTCTGATATTTGTATACAGAAGGGATCTGCAGGAAGTGATAGCTTTTCTGTGAACGATAAGGCATTTTTACTTAAATTGTCCCTGGTCATTGCCGTGTTTAGGGCACTTGTCATTTCTAATTTTTTCTTGTCCAGTGTTATTATAGTGATTCTATAAAAGCTTTTATGCCAAGTTAATGACATAATAATGACATAACCTGGGCATTGGCAAATGCACTCTCAGTAAGAATTGTTGCCCTGGTAGCCTGAATTCACTGCTGACAGTTTACAAGATGTGCTCAGTTTAGTCATGAATTTTTCCAATGTTTGTTATAATACCATGTATTCCCATTTTGATCAAATGATTCCAAAGACTTTTGCCAAAGGCACTTACAATTTCGGTGCACTTTTTACAGATACTTTTCTTATGAACTGACAGGGCAAAGGACTTCCTGGCTGCTCAACCACCATTGATTTTTTTTGTCCCCAGCTCTACGATTTTTTGTTAATTCATCCAAGTTTTTGGATACATTTTTTTTCCATTTTCGGAAAGTGTTCTTATATGCAAAAGTGTTCTTTTTCTTTTTTTTGCATATTTTTAGCTCCGTGGCAGAAAACTACAACCTTCATTAAATTTTCAGCTGGGTAAGCAAAAACTGATGCAATAAATTACTTGGCATTTAGTAGGTGAGATAACCAGGTTTCAATCACCTGCTTCACTTTTAGTTGGTGAAATAACAAGGATGCAATAACTCACTTGAAGACATGTTAAACAATAAATAAATTGGTCTGTACCAAACAAGGGAATAGAATGAGTACCAAAACAAGGGAAAAAGGACGAGTCAATGAATGAGTAATTCTAATGGTCACAGGATTCAACAGTAAAACAAGAAGGGTAACAAATGATCAGTTGTAATGAGCTGATACATGTGTTCTTGTGCGTGCATTTTTTAATACAAATGTCCTTTTATTTGAGATCCCAATATGACATGGGTAAGGTTAAGTTTAAATTCAAGCTGTACCACTTTTATACCCTACAGACGATTTCAGCAGCATGTCTGTCCGTAACATTGTAAGCTTGTTTGAAATGTAGAAATACATCATATTTTTAAATTTTATTGTAATACAATTACTTAACAAGATCAACATGTAAAAACAAATAAATAAAACTTAATATGAAAAAAATGCAGTATTGCAACATTCAAATTGTATAAAAAGATCAAAATAATAATTAAAACACATTTAATGTGGTTCATTTATTTAAAAAATGGATCTTTCCTTTTTAAGGGTGTTCAGGATATTTGCATTTGAAAATAATTTGTCTATGAAAGTTCTTTAAACTTGCCACATAGTTAGTTTTTATACAAATAAAATTAAAAGTCTATATAAAAGTAAGTACTAAAAATTTTGAATTTTTAAATAGAATTACTTCCATTGGTAAAAAAATTTCATTTTCATTATTTTGTCCATTTTGAACCTGTTTTACCAAAACTTTGTATTTAGCATTAAAAAAATGATATGATGTTATAAGTTTATTTAATTTAAAAGTAAGTAACTAAACAAATTTATATTAATTTTAGCACTAAGGTTTACAGAAAAAATGGTAGATGGTATCCTGAATACCCTTATTAAATATAAAAAAAATGATAACTAAATAACAATACACCAATTGAAACAGATTCAGACCTCAGTTACTGGATTATGCAGATATGTCTATACTGTCTTTAAATATGTGGTCAGGGAACAAAAATTATGGCATAAAAATAAATAATTTAATATAAATACTATTGTATGTCTTAAGCTATATCTAGCGCAGTCCAGGTAATGCAATTAAAACAAATGTCTATGGCATCTAAAACAGCGAGGAGGAAGAGATTATTTTTTGAGGATATGTTGTGGATCATTATAGTTTACAAACCTACTAGTGAGAGGTAGAAAAACATGAAAACGTATCATGGTGGGAGGTCTATTTCTACACTTTCAAAGAATTTAAATAATATACCATATTCTGCATCTGAATATTAAATTTTATTTGACTGACAAGAAGAGGAAAAATTTAATAAATAAATATAAACATAACAATTCCTTAAAGCAAAAATTTTGACTATACTTTACTTTTGTATAATGCTCATTACTTTTATGTCAAAAAGTTTCACCTGTTTTTTTAAGGCAGTGAGCTAGAAAACTATTATTGCACTCAAAACTATGTTTATACTTGTAAATAATAGATCTATTATAAAATGCAAATAGTAAATAAAGTATTATCACAAACTTTTTAAATAATAAGTGTGATAATAAATGGAAAAAATATACTGGAAAATTATGCTTGAAATACATTATTATTTGTTTTTAATAAACAATAAAACTTATCTGAAATAGTTGTTATCAGTAACTAGTTCAATTAAGAAAAACTGAAGATTTTCTTGTTTGTTTGAATTATGTTTAATGCCACTCTCAGCAAGTTTTCAGCTATATCATTGGGTCCAGTTTTATTGGGGAGGAAGCTGAAGTACCTGGAGAAATCTCCCAAGCCATGGTAGGAAAACTGGTGGAAGATTTTTAGAGAACAAGATAAACAACATTATTTTGTAAATAATATTAAATAAAATTTTACAAATGGTCAACCAACAAGGCAAGATAAAAAAATAATGAATCTACAATTAATTTACCATATGCATACATACAACACTTAAATTAAAATAGGTTTCAAATTTTAAAAATAAGAGACTTATTTACATTTAAAATTATTTGAAAACATATTGCACTTATGAACTGGTACAGATATATTTTCCACTGACAATAAATCCTTCCCAAATACAAATGTATAACAAAATATTACAGGTTTGTTAGGGATTTTCCAGGAAAAAAGATCTCCAAGTTATTTTTCCTGTGAAAGCTCTTGTATAAACAGAGATTATTTAAGCAGTTTTGAGCTTCTGTGATATGATGCTGAGATCATACCCGGATGAAAGAGAAATGAGAAGTACACGTAGTCTCTTTCTGGATTGTCTGTTTAGTGTATATTAACTACCTATTATATGAACGAACTTATCTCTCAAATATGAGAGCAATAAAAACAACAACAAAATATTGAAATCTATTAACAATACGTATATGTGGATTTCTACTATAAATTTAATTAGAAAAAAATTCTCATATTATTTGAAGATTAACAATTTGTTATTATACAAGATTTCACCTAGCAGATTTAAATATAAATATCAGTAAGTGTAGAAGTTTTCAAATTGTCTCAAGATCAAACTGTAAACTAAAATTATAACCTTAGCACCTTGTCCAAAAAGGCACTTTTTGCTGCCATCAAATTCAAGAATTATTTTTGAAACTTTAATAGCGTATGTAGTAATAAATAGAAATTACAACTGTCTATTAATATAATAATAATAAATGTAAACATAAACAATATTTTCCCAAAGTTTAAAACTTTACATCAACACATAACAGATTTACAAATATTTTATAATTTGAAGACACACAAGTCGACTTAAAATGTAAGTATAAAAAATAAAAATATTTATTCTATAGTAGATATTAAGGGTTCTTTTAAATATCCTTGCATACACATAATACAAAAAAACATCAACATCTTTGTGCTTACTAAATCAAAGATTAACAATACACAAATAAAAATGAACCAAAAACAGGAAAACAAAGTTACCAGAATAGTGGGTTCTTTCTAGTATGTATAAAAATTAACTGAGGTTTTCTTATGATATAAACATGCATTTATATTTCCAAGCATACAAATTTATTTGTATCCTTCACCAAAGTAAAATGCTTAACAAATATAAAAAAAACCATATAATGACTGTCTAATTCATTGTCATGGAAATTAGTTTTCAGGGTATATAATTAACACATGTAAAGAGTATATACAGATACATATAACAATATACCTTTACATAATTATTTAAAGTTTAATTGGCTTGTAACATTTCTGTATTAACAATGGTGGAGAAGAAGCGTGTAACAATATATCGTTGGTGCGTACCTTGGTCGAACAACAACAGAACATTGTTGTTTTGTCATATTAGAATTTAACATGTAAACCACATGTTGTTGTAATTATTTACACACAGAGTCAGCCTCCTATAACTTTATGTACCTCTCCATCGCTTGGCATGAAATAATCGAATAAAAAGGCCCAACTGTGTGTTAGTAAGTACACCATGTCCCCATGAAAGATACCATCCAATGATGTACTTACCACATAAAATTATATAAAATTATTACAAAACTCATAAACAGGATTCCATTCTTGTTTGTGCTGTGGAGGCAGTATTATCTCCCTTGGAATTCGACTGATTATTCTCAATGAAAGTAGTTTTTTGAGAATCTTTTGTTTCTTGCTGAGTAAGCCTATTTGGTACCATGTAAGATGACTGGCCAGTTTTGACCACTGAGAATACCGTTTTTCTCTGTGTGGTAGTCTGTAATGGTATTGTAAGAGATGAAACATATGTACCAGAACTTCTCCGTTCAGAATTAGCCAGTAATCGTTTTAGCTGTTCCTCCGGTAGAGATTGTCTTCTATCTATCGTCCCAGTGCTATGATTTATGTACTTTTCAATGTGTTCAGTGTCAATTGAATGAGCTTTAGATAACATGTTTTTATTAGAATGCACTTCATCTTTCTGAACTTTATCAACTGAAGCTTTGTTATCTCTTCTCATATTCAGAATTGATGCATTTTTACTTGTAAAAGATTCATTCACATGTCTTTTTCCATCACTTGCTGCATACAGATTGCTCACAGCCTGGACTTTGGGTTTCTGTGATAATTCTGACTTTGAGATATTTGTTTCACATAGGTCATTTTCTATGATGACAGATCTCACATCTTCACTATTGATTCTATCACCCATTTCTGATATAAGATTCCTCACACTCTTTGTACTACTAGCTGATGATAAATTACTAGCTGAAACGTTTTGTTCTGTAGAAAGGTTCCCTTGTGTATTTATAAGGTTCTTTGAACCTTGCCTAGATATACTGGTTTCCTTGACAGAGGCTGCACTGGTAGCTTGTGATTCTAATTTCTAAAATATAAAAAATATCTGTCAACTAGAAATTAATTTTGGACTTCAGACCTTGGTGTATAAATCATTGAAAATATGGTGTTATGTTCCAGTGGCACAAACTTGTTCAGTATGATCATTTTTCAGGGACCCTTTTTTTTTATATAAAGGTGTGACTGTATAACTTAGAGACGGGTATCGCCGAGCAAAGCGTATCGCGATACAGGCATGAAATTTCTTATACATTTGAATTAAACCAGGTTCCTCAACAGAGAGTCGGCATTCCTTCTTTTTACTAGTATCTGTAATAGGCAACAATAATGGATGATGTCTATTAAATGTGTTGTCAAGTTTGTTGTTCGGCAAGAAAATTTGATGATCCATTTTGCACCTGAAACAACCAGCGACATTTTTCAGTATAGTCTGGAGTGGCTTTTGACTTAATAAGTCCGAAATGCTTCCACACTGAAGCTTTTCCTTTTAAAATTTTTACAATTTTTTCCCGAGGTGTCAAGACTGTCCTCCATTTTGCATTGTTATTGTAATTAGACCAGTATTACCTTACTATTCCTGGACTGAGTACTTCGTAGTGCAATTTTGCATGCATTAAAGTTATATTGATATACGAGTTTCACAATATCTTTGTTTCTAAAAATAGATCGCTCTTATCAGTTCATAATGAGGCTAAGGGTGTATAGATCTCTATAGCTTCTGTAACTTACCATGGCATCGAATGTGAACATTACACAAAACTACGTTCTAGATCAATTATGGATCATGAGATGTTAAAAGAAATTTTAAGAGAAAATGGCAATTTAAGCGTGTTTGTCACAAGGCAGATTTTAGTTGCCATGTGTTATCATTTAATCAGCTGTAGATGATCGAAAGAATGCAATTTCTGATGACGGGTCAAACGGGGACTCGGACATTGTGGACAATTTCAGTCCTCTTCTTAGTTTAGATTCCATCAAGGAAATCGGACTTAAAGAACCTAATTTAACAGCCAAAGAGCGACTATGACATACGGACCTTAGACAATTTTCGCCGTGCAATTTTCATTAGGGTTAAAAATACCAAAGAAAATATGACTTTGAAATATATGAGGAGAGGAGGAGGGGTCATCATCCAGATTTTCCGATCACAATATTAGAAAATCTAGAATTCCCGGTCAAACAATTGACATTTTACAGAATTCCCGAAAAATTCAGAATGTTAATCAATAAAAAAATTGTCCAGATGTTGTCAATTTGGCCAATATTGGAAAGTAGATCAACCTGAAGTTGCTATACTAATTTTACATAATTTTCATACTATTTTATTATTAGCAATGAACAACAAGTTCAGAATTGTAATGGGATAAGCTAGAATGACACTTGTAAACTGTGATAATATGATATTCCCTGGTCTTCGGAATCCCTGCGTACCAATGTAAGGTTTGACATTTATTAAACCATAAAAATTAATCCCGGTAACTTTATATCCCGAATTCCCGGAGAAAAAAAAGTGTTCTTTCCCTGATCTCGCTTACGCTTTAATACCAAATCCCTGGTCAAATTTTAACCAAATACTGAATTCCCGTTAAATCGAATGCCCGACCCTGGCGTCCCGAAAATATTCTTTCGACTCACATATATGGCCACCCACTCGAATTTCAACGATTTTCCTTTATTCAGCATTGTAAACAACAAATTCAAGGCGAAACTACTTTTAAAATATATTGCATTTATCGTGGCATTTATCATGTTTTTTTTTAATGATTACACTCAATAATAAATTACAGATGTTTAAACCAAATTAACGTCGTAAAGCGAATATGAAATAATAACAGAAACTAAGAAAGTAAAGCAATTTATTAATGATTCATTAAAAAAAAACCAAATTTAAACATCTGTTTCTCTACGACTGATCGGACAGATACACCCTTAGCCTCGATCTCGCTCAACTTCTGGTATATTCTACAATCCTGACCAAATCGGAATAAACATGTTGTGAAAAGGGTATATTGGCATTTAAACATATTAAATAGCAAGAATACACAGGTAGTTTTACGTAAATAAAGTAAAATTCAACTTTTTGTAGGATGTACGGAGTCTTACTAATTTCACCGAGCATACCGTTATTCCGGTATTCAGATCCCGTACCGATACGGCGTATCCCAAATGACCCGAATCGTAATATACCATTATACGGGTAATACCGCCCACCACCAGTATAACTTAGGATATAGATTAGTTATTATTGAAATTTATATACAGTTTGCAAGCAGTATAAAGTTTGACAGCATATCTGGGGAAAAAACTGACAATCATGAAAATAACTGGCTGCTACATCTAAATGAAATGTATGTTTCGTATAGAGTATTTATACTCGGATTCAGAGTACTATGAGCGTTGGTGAAAAATCTAACTGTTGAATTAAATGTGCTAACACAGATAAAAGAATTCAAGTAAGAAATGTAAATATAGTCTTGTTCTGTTTAAAGTACAGCTGAACATTTCTAACTTTTATTCTACTGGGCTTGTGACTAAACAAATATTTACATTTTAAAACCATTGTGTCTAAAAACCTCATTCTCAATAAATCTTATTTTTAATCTATATTATAAAGTTATTTATTGTTTTAGCAATAGATGTATACAGTCAAATTAACTTTTTGTGTGCATATAGTCATCACTTTGTCCCTCCCTCTTTCATCCAGTTTTTCCAGATCTAGAACATATCTGCAAAATTGTTTGACATATTGGGGCTGCACGGTTCGTCTGTCTTGGACATGTTATGTATGTTCTGGCACACATCGCTAACCCGGTGGTTATGGACATTTTCCAGACAGGAAACAGTTCATTCCATGATCAGTTTCTTTGGGCTTGAAAACACTCTTTTTTAAATCTTTCTAAGTATCTCTAGCATATTTATTGGAAATAAAACAACACAAGTTCTAAAAAAAATAGCAACAATCGATGCACTTATACACCTTTAATATGTTGGAAGCCATCTTATTACGTTGCTGTTCTGTCTGCACTACCTCTGAAATCTGCACTGGCAGAATATTTCCTGAACACTGTTCTGTATTACTCGATTCCTGTCTGGAACGTTCTGGTTGTGCATAACAGCAATTCGTGCAGCCCCATTGACTTCAATCTTGAGTTATATCTCTTAGTTTATTTGGGATGGATTCACTTAAAACTTAGTATATATGTATTAAACTGGTGATGAGTAGAAATGTTATTTCTTTTTGTTTCTGTGTATTAGTTTATTAAAATTAATTTAAACAAATTCAAAACCCAGTACATTGTGATATTTGAAAATAACACTGTAAAAAGATACCATGATAACTGGTATATTGAAATTCATCACCTACATCCAGAGAATAGCTGAATATACTATACTGCTCTTTTATTATTAATAGGTTACATCAGTATTTTTCAGAACCCACACCAGTTTTTTCTAACAAACATTCCTTATGTATTTTTTGATGTAATGTTATAAATTGGTGAGACATGTAAAATCACAAAAAATATTAACCAACCTTAAAAGCTTCCCTTCTAAGGAATTCTAATTTAGCTTTCTTTGTAGCGATAGCTTCAGGTACATCAGGTATAGCATAGGCTATCAATAGTTTTAATGCTAAAATCACATGCTGTAAAAAAAAGAAAATAGAAAATTTGCTGAATTAATTTTATTAAATGAATTTGTACAGATCTTATCTTAAATATGATTCATCTTTTTTCTCTTTCAGTAGCCAGAACCATATTTTTTTACATTCTTGTCTTATTTACCTATAACACATATAAATATATCTATATATTTCTATATATATTTTTCAGTTTGATTATGCATCATAAATCTTACATGGTGTGTATCATGTTTGCTTGAATCCCTCATAATCCTTCACTGTGAAGGATTAACTGAAGAATATTTAATAAAACGGGATTCAGATGTTTTAAAGGAACTCTTTAGTTTCATACAAATAAACCAGAGTTTTTCAGGCTGAAGTGATGTGCCTAATAACTTAATGTATGATATATCAACCAAAATAACTAAACAGATTTAAAACTTAAGTTTTGCATGCTGCATGTATTTTTCCAAATCTACTATTTTAATATAATTGTTTAGTTCTAAAGTGGTTTTAATGACCATACCTCTAAAATGACAATAATAATAATGATTGTTGATATTTCATCCACTGGCAGCAGACGACACAGCTGACCACTTACACCAATCAGGGCACAATTGACAGCCACAGCTATTACACCCATTAATTCTAAAGCATCCTAAAATAATAACACATAAAAAAGGTTTATTTTCAGAAACAAGTTTAAATTTGAAATTGCAAATATTTAACTGAAGATTTTTTCCCAGATATTCAAACAATAAGAATATCTTAAAATCACCAGTCAACATTGATCTAAGCCACAATAAGGAATACTGTGAGTTTACAGTGTACATACAGCTATATAGGCATAATATTTATAAGTTCAACTTTCACAGAAGATACTAAATTTACTGTTTATTCATTAGTTCATAGTTTAGGAAAAAGCTACTGTTTCTAGGATACATGTCTTGAACATGGAGCAACATGTTCAAACATATTAACCTGACTGTCCATGTTAAGGTTTTCTGTATTATAACCTCCCAAATGAGAGAGTTCTACTTATCAAATAAGAACGTACTGAGCAGCTCTGAGGATGTGAACTCTTCCCAGTACAAAGCCACAAAATAGAAACAGAATTATACAGCTAGTTGGTCATTTTAAAATGTATACCTGCCATGTGCCAATACTTTCTACTCTTTTTCCGAAAGGTCTTTGATGGTTCATACAAAGTTTGAAAGCATCACTACGAATCTCTATAATATTGTTTACAAGAGCACAAACAGCTGCCAAAGGAAATGCAGAGGAGAAGAGTGTAACGTAGCCAAACTGTACTAACATTTCTAAGTGGTCTTCTAGGGTATCTTCATACTGTAATAAACAATCATCCATAATTAGTGTGGAGTGACAAGGTCAAAAGATTGCATGGAGTCAATTTTACTATGCATAGGCAAATAATTATCCCTTTTTGCATCAATGATAATTTAAAACAAAAATACATTTTGAGGTATATGCAAAGGACATTTCCAGGAAATGGGACAGAACATAAAGAACCACTACATGGTTGTTATCGGAAAAGAAACAAATTCTGTTCCTCCCGCCTAGAAAAGAAATTGTGTCCTGACCCAACCAATATTTTTCTGGAAAAGGTCTGATGCAATTTCATGAAGAATTTCAAATACTTTAATAAAGACATTTTTTACTTAAGTTACATATGATTACTTAAAATTTGTAAATTCTGCATATCTTTGATATTGCCATTTTAAAAAATAAGTTCCACACAAGTAAAATACTTTGCCCCAACAAAAAGGGAACAATTCCTGACCAAAATTGTCCAAGGAAAACTTCACCAATCCATATGAAACAATTATGACAATACAGTGTAAAGACATGATTTAATCGAGGTAGAAAAAAACTGTCAACAAAACCTTTCAGGTTGTCATTACAGTTAAGAAAATAGGTCATATTCTTCTTATTTTTGACAAAAACCAACACACCTAAAATGTTTGTTTAAGCTGAAAATCTGAGAAAATCATGTCTGAATGTAACTCTTGATCAACAAGTGTAAAAACTGTCAAATATTAATTTTACCTTGATAATTTTTAAATTATGCATAGGAAAATTTTATTCCATACGTTAAGTGTTAGACCAAAATAAAACAAGTGTAGACAGCACTCTCACAAAGGGATACCCTTTGCTTTGCTTTCAAGTCCAATTATCTCCCCTTAATGATATCCGAGGTCATTAAAAATCCTTCATGCACATATACATATATAAGTTCTTCCTTTATGCTAAGTTTCATTAAATTTCATCAAGGGGTTTAGGAGGAGTTGCACTTACAAGGGATGTGGACAGACAGACAGACCATTTCTATATACCCCCCAAACAAGTTTGCGGGGTATAAAAAATGATTGTAGATGTTCAAATAGGCTTGATAAAAGAGAAGGAAAACTTTACCTTTAACATCTCACTCTCAATTTCAGCTTGAGTGAGTTTTAAGCTTCTTTTAACATAAATACTCTCTCTTCTATCTCCTGTTCTTTTTGTTTCTACATTTGAATTGGATTCTCCTTTTGGAAACAAACTCTCCTGAAAGGAGACTGTCCTCTGTCTTAATTCAGAGCCTTCTGAAGCTTCATTGTAACACTCTTTTTCTAAACTATTATTCTCCTTAGGTGGAGTACCAGGTGACAAGTCACTAACTAACTCATATCCAACTTTACACAACCTAGCCTGACACTGGAGATATGGAAGTATGGCCTCTTTAATATTGCCCAGTATTTGTCTGGTGATTAAAATAGCTGCCAGTTGCTGAAAATGTATTATAAGTAGCATATTATACAAAATGAAAATTATCACAAAACATTTATCGTACAACATTTAAATACACATTTACCAGTTGTAAACTCAAACCTGATTGGACAGCAAGACACGTTGAGACTATTTTTATTAGCACAAAACTGATTGCTTGTAAATATTATACCACAATGTATCAATAATTTTACTATTATCCCTCCCCCCAAAAATAATCATCATGCTTATAACCACATGTATATTTTAACTTTAAAATAAATTTACACTGGATTTACTATACCAAAAATCTTATTCTTCAGAATAATGTTGAATTAATTTTTTAGTATATTATGAGTGACTTTAATTTAGTGTATTATTTCCATAGTTTTTGCATATGTGTATGAAGTTGAAGTAAACTCACCATAACTTAACTTAATATCTAGACTGATACCCATATCAAGAGCATCTCATGCAAATAATTCTTAACAGTGATTCTCATCTAAGTAACTTCTAGTCACATAAAAGGGCTCTCATCCAAATTTTTGATAACGGTTTTTCTCACTCATGTCATAAATACAGTCACATATAGGCATGGCGAAAGATGATCAATTTGTTGATGTAGAATAATTATTGATCACACTTCATTTTAATAAAGTAAATGAGTGTTTTTTACTTTTAACATGCCAAGTATCAGACCTAAATTAATGTCTAACTTTATAGCGAGCACAGCTCGCAGCGGGCAGCAATGCCCGCGAAGAGCGGTGAGCTCTACAGCAATTACTCTTCATGTGATCAAAATGAAATCACGTGACCAAAATCTGCTTAATGCTGATATTGATTTTTTTTCGTCCGGAAGTTGATATCGTGAAAAAACTGGAACAAAGTGAATGAAGAAAAGTACTAAAAATAATTTTAAGAAAGACTTGAAAGTAAAATTGACATCGATAAATATTAAATGTTATATTTAAAATTAACATCAAACATTTCATACTATTTTTTTTGCTATCTCTAAATTGTTCTTTAAAAACTGACTATGAAATTACACTTCATGTGACGTCACGGTTACAAAGAAAGACGTCACGTGACTACTGGAATTTAGAGGCACTTTTAAGGTGATAGCAAGTAACATCAATTATGAAATGCACATTATATATTGATAATAAAGGACTATCATGTCTGTGCTCGCATGTTGGCAATGCCTACTCCATATTATTGCATACATTCTACATTCACAGAGTGGATTATTGCATACATTCTACATCCACAGATTGGATTATTGCATACATTCTACATCCAATGGATTATTGCATACATTCTACATCCACAGAGTGGATTATTGTGTACATTCTACATCCACAGAGTAGATTACTGCATACATTCTACATCCACAGATTGGATTATTGCATACATTCTACATCCACATAGTGGATTATTGTGTACATTCTACATCCAGAGTGGATTATTGCATACATTCTACATCCACAGAGTAGATTACTGCATACATTCTACATCCACAGAGAAGATTACTGCATACATTCTACATCCACAGAGAAGATTACTGCATACATTCTACATCAAAAAAGTGGATTATTGCATACATTCTACATCCAGAGTAGATTACTGCATACATTCTACATCCACAGAGAAGATTACTGCATACGTTCTACATCAACAAAGTGGATTATTGCATACATTCTACATCCACATAGTGGTTTATTGCATACATTCTACATCTACAGGGAGGATTATTGCATACAATGTACATTCTACATCCACATAGTGGTTTATTGCATACATTCTACATCCACAAAGTGGATTATTGCATACATTCTACATCTACAGGGAGGATTATTGCATACATTCTACATCCACAAAGTGGATTATTGCATACATTCTACATCTACAGGGAGGATTATTGCATACAATGTACATTCTACATCCACATAGTGGTTTATTGCATACATTCTACATCCACAAAGTGGATTATTGCATACATTCTACATCCACAGAGTGGATTATTGCATACATTCTACATCTACAGGGAGGATTATTGCATACATTCTACATCCACATAGTGGTTTATTGCATAGATTCTACATCCACATAGTGGTTTATTGCATACATTCTACATCCACAAAGTGGATTACTGCATACATTCTATATCCACATAGTGGTTTTATGCATACATTCTACATCCATCAAGTGGATTATTGCATACATTCTACATCCACATAGTGGTTTATTGCATACATTCTACATACACAAAGTGGATTATTGCATACATTCTACATCCACAGAGTGGATTACTGCATACATTCTATATCCACAGAGTGGATTATTGCATACATTCTACATCCACAGAGTAGATTATTGCATACATTCTACATCCACAAAGTGGATTACTGCATACATTCTACATCTACAGGGAGGATTATTGCATACATTCTACATCCACAAAGTGGATTATTGCATACATTCTACATCCACATAGTGGTTTATTGCATACATTTTACATACACAAAGTGGATTATTGCATACATTCTACATCCACAGTGGATTATTGCATACATTCTACATCCACAGAGTAGATTATTGCATACATTCTACATCCACAGAGTAGATTATTGCATACATTCTACATCCACAAAGTGGATTATTGTATACATTCGACATCCACATAGTGGTTTATTGCATACATTCTACATCCACAGAGTGGATTATTGCATACATTCTACATCCACAGTGGATTATTGCATACATTCTACATCCACAGAGTGGATTATTGCATACATTCTACATCCACAAAGTGGACTATTGCATACATTCTACATCCACAGAGTAGATTATTGCATACATTCTACATCCACAGAGTAGATTATTGCATAAATTCTACATCCACATAGTGGTTTATTGCATACATTCTACATCCACAAAGTGGATTATTGCATACATTCTACATCCACAGTGGATAATTGCATACATTATACATCCACAGAGTAGATTATTGCATACATTCTACATCCATAGAGTAGATTATTGCATACATTCTTCATCCACAGAGTGGATTATTGCATACATTCTACATCCACAAAGTGGATTACTGCATACATTCTACATCTACAGGGGGGATTATTGCATACATTCTACATCCACAAAGTGGTTTATTGCATACATTCTACATCCATCAAGTGGATTATTGCATACATTCTACATCCACATAGTGGTTTATTGCATACATTCTACATCCACAGAGTGGATTATTGCATACATTCTACATCCACAGAGTAGATTATTGCATACATTCTACATCTACAGGGAGGATTATTGCATACATTCTACATCAACATAGTGGTTTATTGCATACATTCTACATACACAAAGTGGATTATTGCATACATTCTACATCCACAGAGTAGATTATTGCATACATTCTACATCCACAGAGTGGATTATTGCATACATTCTACATCCACAAAGTGGATTATTGCATACATTCTACATCCACAGAGTAGATTATTGCATACATTCTACATCCACAGAGTGGATTATTGCATACATTCTACATCCACAAAGTGGATTATTGCATAAATTCTACATCCACATAGTGGTTTATTGCATACATTCTACATCCACAAAGTGGATTATTGCATACATTCTACATCCACAGTGGATAATTGCATACATTATACATCCACAGAGTAGATTACTGCATACATTCTACATCCATAGAGTAGATTATTGCATACATTCTTCATCCACAGAGTGGATTATTGCATACATTCTACATCCACAGAGAAGATTACTGCATACATTCTACATCCACAGAGTGGATTATTGCATACATTCGACATCCACAGAGAAGATTACTGCATACATTCTACATCCACAAAGTGGATTATTGCATACATTCTACATCTACAGGGAGGATTATTGCATACATTCTACATCCACAGAGAAGATTACTGCATACATTCTACATCAACAAAGTGGATTATTGCATACATTCTACATCCACAGAGTAGATTATTGCATACATTCTACATCCACAGAGTAGATTATTGCATAAATTCTACATCCACATAGTGGATTATTGCATACATTCTACATCCACAGAGTAGATTACTGCATACATTCTACATCCACAGAGTAGATTATTGCATAAATTCTACATCCACATAGTGGTTTATTGCATACATTCTACATCCACAAAGTGGATTATTGCATACATTCTACATCCACAGTGGATAATTGCATACATTATACATCCACAGAGTAGATTATTGCATACATTCTACATCCATAGAGTAGATTATTGCATACATTCTTCATCCACAGAGTGGATTATTGCATACATTCTACATCCACAAAGTGGATTACTGCATACATTCTACATCTACAGGGGGGATTATTGCATACATTCTACATCCACAAAGTGGTTTATTGCATACATTCTACATCCATCAAGTGGATTATTGCATACATTCTACATCCACATAGTGGTTTATTGCATACATTCTACATACACAAAGTGGATTATTGCATACATTCTACATCCACAGTGGATTATTGCATACATTCTACATCCACAGAGTAGATTATTGCATACATTCTACATCCACAGAGTAGATTATTGCATACATTCTACATCCACAAAGTGGATTATTGCATACATTCGACATCCACATACTGGTTTATTGCATACATTCTACATCCACAGAGTGGATTATTGCATACAGTCAAACCTGTCTTAGCGACCCCCTCCATATAACGACTTCCTGTGTTATGCGACCGTATTTATTCCTCCCGAGCATTTTCCCATTCATTTTACCTTTATATAACGACTCCCTGTCTTACGCGACTAACGACCGTGTTTTCCGTTCGTTTTGACCAAGAAAACCTGTCTAAAACGACTATCGGGACTGATAAAATCATTAAACAATAAATAAACCCTGTCTGACGAAAAGAAGATTTGTAGACCATTGGCGTCGTTGTCAATTAGCAAGGTTCTTCGAAACGGAAAAATAAAGTATGAAGCGATCAAAAACTGTTTTATTATCTTAGAAGCGAAGTTCAGATTGCCCTGTAAAATGTGAATAGTCGTCAATGTCGTTATTCGATTTTGTTGCCATTCGGGTTGGAAATGATGATGTTTCTTATAACGGCGTGTTTATTGTATAATCACGCCATTTTGTTTTACAAAGGGAAATAATCAATACGAAACCGGTGTACACTGGTTCTAAACCGACTTGCACTTTCTACATGGAGCGTATTGTTAAAACACAAGGAAACCAGTAAAACCGGTACAAAGAAAAATACAACAACTAAAGCGGGAATAAAGTTGACCTGTGTTAATACGATCGGAAATCAAAACGCTCATTATTGTTGTATATTTTGTACTTTGCGTTATTTACATAAAATAAATGTCATATTTTATTGTTTACTTAATAAAACAAACAATTAGGTCTTCAATTCACTCTTTCACAAGCTAACAACATGACTTTGTTGATTGGTCTGCAAACATTATGACCTGTGTATAAAGACCCCCTGTCTTATGTGACCTTTTTTACAATTTCCCTTCAAAGGTCGCTTAAGACAGGTTTGACTGTACATTCTACATCCACAGTGGATTATTGCATACATTCTACATCCACAGAGTGGATTATTGCATACATTCTACATCCACAAAGTGGATTATTGCATACATTCTACATCCACAGAGTAGATTATTGCATAAATTCTACATCCACAGTGGATAATTGCATACATTATACATCCACAGAGTAGATTATTGCATACATTCTACATCCATAGAGTAGATTATTGCATACATTCTTCATCCACAGAGTGGATTATTGCATACATTCTACATCCACAGAGAAGATTACTGCATACATTCTACATCCACAGAGTGGATTATTGCATACATTCGACATCCACAGAGAAAATTACTGCATACATTCTACATCCACAAAGTGGATTATTGCATACATTCTACATCTACAGGGAGGATTATTGCATACATTCTACATCCACAGAGAAGATTACTGCATACATTCTACATCAACAAAGTGGATTATTGCATACATTCGACATCCACAGAGTAGATTATTGCATACATTCTACATCCACCAAGTGGATTATTGCATACATTCTACATCCACATAGTGGTTTATTGCATACATTCTACATCCACAAAGTGGATTATTGCATACATTCTACATCCACATAGTGGTTTTATGCATACATTCTACATCCACAAAGTGGATTATTGCATACATTCTACATCCACAAAGTGGATTATTGCATACATTCTACATCCACATAGTGGTTTATTGCATACATTCTACATCCACAAAGTGGATTATTGCATACATTCTACATCCACAGAGTGGATTACTGCATACATTCTATATCCACATAGTGGTTTTATGCATACATTCTACATCCACAAAGTGGATTATTGCATACATTCTACATCCACATAGTGGTTTATTGCATACATTCTACATCCAAAAAGTGGATTATTGCATACATTCTACATCCACAGAGTGGATTACTGCATACATTCTATATCCACAGAGTGGATTATTGCATACATTCTACATCCACAGAGTAGATTATTGCATACATTCTACATCCATAAAGTGGATTACTGCATACATTCTACATCTACAGGGAGGATTATTGCATACATTCTACATCCACCAAGTGGATTATTGCATACATTCTACATCCACATAGTGGTTTATTGCATACATTCTACATACACAAAGTGGATTATTGCATACATTCTACATCCACAGAGTGGATTATTGCATACATTCTACATCCACAGTGGATTATTGCATACATTCTACATCCACAGAGTGGATTATTGCATACATTCTACATCCACAAAGTGGATTATTGCATACATTCTACATCCACAGAGTAGATTATTGCATACATTCTACATCCACAGAGTAGATTATTGCATAAATTCTACATCCACATAGTGGTTATTGCATACATTCTACATCCACAAAGTGGATTATTGCATACATTCTACATCCACAGTGGATAATTGCATACATTATACATCCACAGAGTAGATTTTTGCATACATTCTACATCCATAGAGTAGATTATTGCATACATTCTTCATCCACAGAGTGGATTATTGCATACATTCTACATCCACAAAGTGGATTACTGCATACATTCTACATCTACAGGGAGGATTATTGCATACATTCTACATCCACAAAGTGGTTTATTGCATACATTCTACATCCATCAAGTGGATTATTGCATACATTCTACATCCACATAGTGGTTTATTGCATACATTCTACATACACAAAGTGGATTATTGCATACATTCTACATCCACAGTGGATTATTGCATACATTCTACATCCACAGAGTAGATTATTGCATACATTCTACATCCACAGAGTGGTTTATTGCATACATTCTACATCCACAAAGTGGATTATTGCATACATTCTACATCCACAGTGGATAATTGCATACATTATACATCCACAGAGTAGATTATTGCATACATTCTACATCCATAGAGTAGATTATTGCATACATTCTTCATCCACAGAGTGGATTATTGCATACATTCTACATCCACAAAGTGGATTACTGCATACATTCTACATCTACAGGGAGGATTATTGCATACATTCTACATCCACAAAGTGGTTTATTGCATACATTCTACATCCATCAAGTGGATTATTGCATACATTCTACATCCACATAGTGGTTTATTGCATACATTCTACATACACAAAGTGGATTATTGCATACATTCTACATCCACAGTGGATTATTGCATACATTCTACATCCACAGAGTAGATTATTGCATACATTCTACATCCACAGAGTAGATTATTGCATACATTCTACATCCACAAAGTGGATTATTGCATACATTCGACATCCACATAGTGGTTTATTGCATACATTCTACATCCACAGAGTGGATTATTGCATACATTCTACATCCACAGTGGATAATTGCATACATTATACATCCACAGAGTAGATTATTGCATACATTCTACATCCATAGAGTAGATTATTGCATACATTCTTCATCCACAGAGTGGATTATTGCATACATTCTACATCCACAGAGAAGATTACTGCATACATTCTACATCCACAGAGTGGATTATTGTATACATTCGACATCCACAGAGAAGATTACTGCATACATTCTACATCCACAAAGTGGATTATTGCATACATTCTACATCCACAGAGTAGATTATTGCATAAATTCTACATCCACATAGTGGTTTATTGCATACATTCTACATCCACAAAGTGGATTATTGCATACTACATCCACAGTGGATTATTGCATACATTCTACATCCACAGAGTAGATTATTGCATACATTCTACATCCACAGAGTAGATTATTGCATACATTCTACATCCACAGTGGATTATTGCATGCATTCTACATCCACAGAGTGGATTTTAACCTATAAGGACAATGTAAATTATTGCCCAACAGACCTATTAATTATTGTCATAATTCAAATTAACAACAAATTTATTTTGAAACAATTATTTATAACACTACTTATCAATAATTTAAGCACTATACCAGTACAGGGGTACATTTTAATTTATAATTTTGACTAGTGAACTATAAACCAAATACTTTCACCAAATGAAAACCAAAAATTTACTCAAATGTATTTATTTTAATAACATTTTCTTGATCTTCAGTAGACAACATACTGATGTCTGAGTATTTACAAAAGTATTGGATGTTCAAGCTACTGGAAAATATAAAGTATCTTCAAATGTATCTGATTTTGTGAAGTTTTGATAAGTTGTGCTACATACTTATTGATCACAAAATTTGTTTGTTTGTTTGATTGTTTTTTTAATATTGTATAACACCACTTCAGCAATTTTTCAGCTATATCAATTTTTTATTGGGGGAGGAAGCAGGAGAAAATCCCTGACCTGCGGCAGAAAACTGGTAATTATGGTCTATTAGGATTGGAGTCAAGTACACCCTGTCTGCAGTAAGAATCGAACCCGCAATCTCTCTTGATCAATAGCAGACGAACTATCTTAACCACTCTGCGACTGATGCCTCAGAAAACAGGTAATGTGGTATAGCAGTGATTATTTTAACAATATGAAAAACTATCTTAACAAATTTAACAATGTGACCAAACAGTTAAGTTTGTCACAAGTAAATTGAAAAGGATTTTTCAGGGAAAAGAAATGTGTATTACTTACATCACTGAGTCTGTTCATATCTTGCAGATAGAAGGCAATGTAAAACAGGGAAAGAAAAGAGTTCACAAACTGAAACTAAGAAGAAAACATACATAAAATTACTGGTTATAAACCAGATATAAAATGTAAATCATGAAAAATCTTATTAGTAATGTTAATTACTCACAGAAATAAACTATATGTATCTTGTGTATACATGAATTTTACACATAGCATATAAACATGTAAAAACTTGTGTACACACCTTCTATATATCTGGCATGTAAAATATTTTTACAAGTACAAAATTTTAAATCAGAAAGAAAATTTACAGTCGAAAAATTGTAATTCAGTGGCCAAATATTTGTTGAATTCTTGGCTGATAAAGATATGATTTTCTTCATACTTCATTTAAATCTACATCAGAATGACCCCTTCTCCACCTATGGAAAAATACTGTAAATTCAGAAATTTTTGCAATGTTTTAATTATTGCGAATATTGATCTACAATCGAAATAATTAAACTTTGCAAATCAACTTTCGTACATTAATTGACAAAGTTAACAATTACACAATACAGGTCTGTAACATTCCACAATATGGACAGTTTATACAGTTATACCCTGTCTAATGTGTCAATACATGAATGATGTCAGAGATTTAATATTTCTAATTTTCTAATTAGAAATAAATTATCTGATGTTTAATGAACAAAAAAATTACCAACAATAACGCTGAACATAAACCGCTTCGCAGTTTATTGGCGTAAACCAACCCAAAGTCGTCTATATCCAATAATCTAACCAGCAATTGAAAACAATCTTTAAGTAAACAATTGCATTTTATTATCAATGCCAAACTCCATTCTATGCAAATAACTTCTAGACTAGGAAACAAATGTATCCAATTGCATTAAAATTCCCGTAGAAAATAAGTAATGAGAAAACACAACATATTTGTAATTACATGTGAATGAAATAAAGGTCTATTACGTTTGATATAGACACAGCAATATTGTATGAAAACCTGACAACTACCGAATAATTTTTATAATATAGACTTCATTATGTTATTGTTTTGTTACCCCAGCTGATCCAAAAAATAAACTAGAACAAGTTTATCTAGCGATCACTGATACCCAAGCTTCAATTTGCAGAACTTTTTGCAAAAATTTCTATCGCTTTTTGTCAACTGGTGACCTTCATCTTTGAAGGGATTCCTCCAGCATCAATAGGTTTTTTACCCGATACCCAAGCTTCAATTTGCAGAACTTTTTGCAAAAATTTCTATCGCTTTTTGTCAACTGGTGACCTTCATCTTTGAAGGGATTCCTCCAGCATCAATAGGTTTTTTACCCGATACCCAAGCTTCAATTTGCAGAACTTTTTGCAAAAATTTCTATCGCTTTTTGTCAACTGGTGACCTTCATCTTTGAAGAGATTCCTCCAGCATCAATAGGTTTTTTACCCGATACCCAAGCTTCAATTTGCAGAACTTTTTGCAAAAATTTCTATCGCTTTTTGTCAACTGGTGACCTTCATCTTTGAAGGGATTCCTCCAGCATCAATAGGTTTTTTACCCGATACCCAAGCTTCAATTTGCATAACTTTTTGCAAAAATTTCTATCGCTTTTTGTCAACTGGTGACCTTCATCTTTGAAGAGATTCCTCCAGCATCAATAGGTTTTTTACCCACCTGATATGTAATACATGCAATATCCTAAATTTTCATTGAAATCAAATGCATACTTTTTAGTTACTGTCTGGAAATGTTTTTTCTTTGTAAAATTTGTAACATTTTTTTGCAAATGTGACCTTGAAATTTGATGGATTTTCCCAAAATCGATAGGCTTCTGGTTCACCTGATATGAAACTATATCCCAAAGTTTCATTTAAATTAAATGGACACTTTTTGAGTTATTATCCAGAAATGTCTTTTTTGTAAAAATTTCTAACATATTTTGGCAACAAACGAACTTTGACAAATTTCACCCAAATCAATAGGCTTCTGATCCACCTAATATGAAACTATATCCCAATATTTCATTCAAATGCAAACTTTTTGAGGTACTGTCTCGAAACATCTGTTTTGTAAAAATTTCTAAACATTTTTGGCAGCTGTCACCTTGAAATTTTATGGATTTTCCCCAAAATCGATAGGTTTTTGATCCATCTAATATGAAACTATATTCCAAAGTTTCATTGAAATCAAATTTCTATAATTAAAAGTAGAAAGTGATACATGAAAACATAACTATAACTGGAATGATACAATACAGACATGGAACATTCAGATACACTTACTACAGTTTTGTGACTTAAAGTTGGTTCAGTTAAGATTAGTTAATACAACTTACTATGGCTAGTTTTGTAATGAGGTGGTTTTCATAAGCTGCCTCCATTCTGTAATTTTCTGCAAGAAAAAAATAGACAATTGTTCAACTTTACTCTGTCAAGGGCAATCACGTTTTAGTGCTTAAAAGCTGAAAGACCAAAGGATTTAATACAGATCTGCTTGTGCTGTTCCTTTACTTCATTTCTCATATTGTAAATATATATCTTTATATACAAGAAATGGAGGCATTAGAAAGAAAACAATACCATTTTGCATATAATTTACATTTCAAGGGCCATAACTCCAACAAAAAAATTATCAATAGGTGCTGATTTTTCAACTTGTCCAAGATTTTGTACAGTCATGTAACAAAATAATAAAAATGTACTGGCTGTGTACCAGTCATTTATATTTGTGACACCATTTTAGGTGTGTCTTGGTGTTATAATTGACATTCCAAAGCCCTACTTGGTCTTTACATGCTTTAATTCCTCACAAAAAGAACATTTATGAAAAACCCATTGAAAAATAGCTTTAATGGTACACAGCATGCAGCCAGTTATACATTGAAGATTTAAATAGTGACAATTTAAACAAGTGTGGACTATGAGCACGCCCACAAAGGGATACCCACGCTTCGATTCAAGTCCAATTATCTCCCCTGAATAATATCCAACAGCAACGAAAATTCGACAGACAGGGTAATTCCTATATATCCCCCCCCCCCAAACTAATGTCAGGGGTATAAAAAACTTTACAGGTATTACTTGAAATATTACAAATATCTACTCTATTATTGCTACATGTATATTCATTCAAACATTCTCATGTTATCCATCAGAATCAAGAGCACCATATTCCCATACATGTGTTTATTCTTTTTTTAACATGGCTACAAATTTAAGATTATTGAAAAGAAAATTTTAAGTTTTTGTTGTACAAAAAAAAAAAAAATAAAACAAAATATGTGGTTCACATCATTAGTTAGTGTAAGGAAGACAGACAAGTCAGTCTTAATTAATTCCAGAAGTTTTGTAGTTGTGACAGAGAACAGGGATCATTATGTATAGACTGTTATGCAGGTCACATTAAATAACACCTTATGTTTTAATAACAAAAATTTAGAAGGGAAAAAAACTTTAAATGAACAATGAGAACTTGAGAAATTTTAATTAAATTCGTCTATTAATAAAGGTGGTGTGGGATAACATAGATACAGACAAAATGCAAGATAATTCAAAGTGAAAATTGACATTAAAAATTGTTATATGACATCTTAAGTAGTAATTTAAAGTACATGTAGTAATTTTCAAGGTTTTATTGTGAGTTAAGATGATTGGTAACTCTCATTTTGCCAAAAATAATTACAAACACAAAGTTTTCCATTAAACTTTTCAAAAATACAATGTATCTTTTTTCTTTAAGGAGATTTTGGACCCCCTATATTTTATACCCAACAAATTACAAAGAACATCTTTTACAACTAATTACGCCTCATATAAAAATGCTGGCTTTGATTAGTCATTAGACAGTGTATTTTTTGCACATTTCAGGATTTTGTATCGATTTCGTCATCACCGGGGTATTTGGCAAAAAATGACACTCTTTGCCGTGGTATTTATTTGCTAAAAAATAACTCTCGTATATTATTATCCCAGAAAAATTCATACAGAAGTTTTGACTTTTACCTCAAAGTAAACGTAACACGAGTAATCATTTTTGAAAACCAGAAACGGAACGTAAAGTATAGTATAGAACGGATAGTAAAGAGTCAATAAACAGTATGCAAGTGGTCTAATATCACTGCTTTTTGAAATAAATTGTGATATTTGGTGTAATTAAACAGATAAATCATGTCTGGGAGGAGTATTTGTAAAAAATACCCCTCCCAGACATGATATATCTGTTTAAAAGTACATCAATATGTTAAATTCTTAGATTATCTCTAATTACCCATATCATTCAACCAATGAGCTATCTTTTTGTAAATCTCATCAAAAATTCCAATACAAATGGCAAGGAGAATCTTGGGAAGGAAAGTCAGAAATCCTGGGAAATCTTCTTTTTCAACTTTAACATTAATCCATTCTTGGAACTGGAAGATTAGCAGCATAACTACAAACACAACAAATAAACAAAGAAGGACCACAGGTAAAGATACAAAATAACGAAATAAGTTTCTTTTCCATTGTGGGTAATATGGTTCTAGTCGTCCTGTGACTGGACTCTCTACAAGTTCTCCCTGAAAAATACAGTAAAAAATCATAATAAATAATGCTATAACATAATCATAGAACAATAAGTATCATATCAAATCAAGCACCGGGATTCTCATGTAAATGGACAATTTCAAGTTGAGCCAACAGAAATGAGTCGAGTTCTTGTACATTTCTTTTCACTCTGTCCCATCTAATAAAAACGCTTTAAATAGGAACATTGCCATGGTTGACATCCTAAAGGAGATTGCAATGTAAATGTTGTTAGCCCAAGTAATCATCTGCTAGTGATAGAAATATTTTTATTTCACTCTAGATAGAAAATTTTTAATTTTTATCATTTGTGGTAGATCAATTTGCCTTTCTCTAAACTATTATTCTTCCATAAATGGAAGTTTTTTTATACAGATGACCCAGTACAGAGGAGCTCAACATGTACTCATCTGTACTCATTGCGTTATCCAATCAAAATCATTAAACAAGGACCTTGTTATGGTAACATAACAACATTCTTGTTTGTCCTTCTTGTTTCAAGCTCTGATTGGATGTCAAAGACAATTGAGTCTTAAAAATGGAGAGTCTATTGGATATCACATATGTAAGTGACTATTATTATGTGGTTTCCATGGGAATAGACAAACCACACATTTCAGTACACTACTAATACAATTTTCTGGTTGCTGTGATCAGAATACATGACTGAACCAAAAAGTTAAGTATCCTTGAAACTTTTTATGACTGATTGATTGATTGATTGATTGATTGATTGATTGATTGATTGATTGTTATTTTACATCCATCAAGCAATATTTCAGCTATATTCAGGATGTTAAATTTTTTTTTATATATTATATTATATTTTCTATGCACACCCAACTTCCCCATACTATAATCCAGGTTTGCACTTCATGAAATGTGGTCAATGATATATATTGATAATACAGTTGCTATATTTCTAAATTCTATGATTTGCATGATTTGACAACTCTACAATATGACATGTTGGGGGTACATTAAACAGTCATTCACCTAGCGCACATAGTTTAGGGGTCATTATATATCCTATTCATGAAATGAATTTCCGGTGCATGTAAAAACATTGCAGGATGAAAAAATAGTCCCATTTTCTCTTTTGTTTCTGCTTTTGCTTATAACTGCTATTGCTTAAGAGTTGGATATTTTGAAAGGTATGGCATTACTGTAGAACAAGAATATATTTTTTTCCAGTCAATGTCTTTACAGTGGAAGCACTTCCTAAAGTGTGTAATGTGGTACAATGTGACAGCAACATTGAAATGAAAACCATTCTTAAACTTTAAGGTAAAATTCCTGAAAAGAGTCCGTGGACAGGTATACTTTTTTCTCCATTTTTATGTAATTTAGCATTGTATGTATATATTTATGAATAGATGAAATTTTATGGGAAAGAAAGATTTTTTAATAAAAAATTTTGATGTCTCGCCCGTTCGGTTACTTTTGGACAGGCCATTCAAAAGGATAATGACATCTTTATATGCAGCTTCAATGTACAGATTTCCATTTTTGTCATAATCAGAATCGAAATAATACATGTACATGCATACCACACTTTACTGACTTTAAAACATGGTTGGTTTTTATATTCGTAATATTTATATTGCCAACCCATGTCAATAAAGTATGGTAGGCATGAATTATTTCTTAATTCAATTCATAGCACAAAAAGTAGCATTTTTACACATAAAACCATCATCAATATAGCAAAACATATCAATAAAATTGATACTCACAGTAAACAAAGGTCTTGGATCTTCTAATAGTTCATCCTTCTTATCCAGAGTACCCCATTCATATGCTAATTCGGAACTTCTTCTCTTCCAATGTTCCAGATACAAGGTGGCCCACAATGCATTAAACAAGGCAAATATTATCAAGTCGAAGTCGTCAGTTCCCTACAGATATAAATAATAATTCTTTTAAGATTGTTACATTTTGTATAGATTGTACCTGACACTTTAATTAAAATGCCAGCAAACAGAGAGTTCAAGAAAATCATAATAAATCTAAAATCTTATAATTTGTTGATTTGTTGTCAGCTTTATCTATGTCTGTCTGTAGAAGGAAAGGGAAGTAATTACAAAGGACTGTAGAGACTGCAAAGTTTTAAAAGACAATTCAAGGTAGAGCAAAAAAGTCGTCTTATAAGACAGATGGTCTTTTAATACAGGTTAAGACACTATACAAGACTTAAATATAAAAGTCTTATTATACAATAGGTTTCTGATTAATGCAGATGGTCCCTCATGCAGGTCTGACTGCACTACAACTACCTGATCAATGTTACATGTAATAATATTTACTTTCAATTAAGATAATCTACAGGTTGTTACTTGGATGAATACAATATTTATAAATTTTGCAGTGAACAGTAGAGGAGAAATAAAAGTGACTGGATAGAGGTCACCACTTAGGTTTATCAAACCTTACACGTTAGCTGTAAAGGATACTTCCTGTCACCATTGTCAATTCCACTTTTCTATGACCTCATATTTTGCAACAACAGTAAACATGAATGCTTACCAGTCTTTTTCAATAGATTATACTTCCATGTCTAATGATACAGCAAAGGTCGAGCTTTATTTAAAAATCGCAAAAGTCTGAAATGGCCAAGTTGTAAACCAACTGCCTTAAAATATAGAGAATGGTTTACAATTTGTTCTGAAAAGTTCTTTGTACAAAATGTAGGTGTTGAAGTTCCCAAGTCTGGAAAATTAGGAAAAAAATCTGCAACCACTTCCATAATAGCAGGTGCACAACTGATACATGTGCTATCTTTCTTTGAAGTTTTAGAGATCTGGGTTGAAAACTGAAGAAGTTGATTACATAAAATACATGTAGATACCCTATTTGCCCCGCCTGCATTCTGCCCACCCAACTTCACTTTACTATAACCCTGGTTAGCAGTTCATGCAATTCAGTGAACAACAACTCTTTAATTCTTAAGTACTACACAAGCTTTAGAATGCAGCTAATACCTCAGAGTCCACAAGCTTTGTAATATTACAGGAAAGAGTGCAGCCTGATTCATGTTATAGACAAGTTCTAACCAAGGACCACAATAGACAGTCCTACTTCAACCACCAATAAAACAGGTCAGAATGATATAAGATGAAAAAAGGTCCACTAAACAAACAAGGTCATGAAGAGCAAGATTGGCAGAAATGATGAAAATATTAAATTCTTTAAAAGTACTATTCATACAATCTCTAAATCTGAACACAACCCTTATAAATTACAACACTATGCAATACGCTGTATAACCAACACAACACACACACTTTAAACATACAGGTAACCCAACTGCATCACGAAAAACAATAAACAGATTAAGTGTTTGTTTCAATTGATTGCTTAATGCAACAGGCAGTTTTTCAGCCAGATTCATGTTAATCAACTGTGGATAGGGGATGGACCAACCTCAAAAATATCAACATTGCCCGAACATTGATTCTAGCTTAGTTTACATGAATAAAAACATGCACAATGTATTGTAAGGGCAGTAATAGTATATAAATACAGCTGCCCGTCTATGCAACATGAGATGTAATTCTCTCAAAACAAAAGCTGAAAGTTCTATAATTCTTATCAAAATCATGATATTGTAACATCAGCCAATTATACAAAACTGTGCTTTTAATAGAAAAATTTAGTTGTTTTATGTTAAATATCTGATATAATACAATACAAACCTCATCTCCTCCCTGAATAAACCAGATCAGGAATCCAATAAATGCTGGGAAACACAGGGCTGCAGTATAGTGTCCCAGGTAGGCAAAATACATGGCAATCTTTACACCAAAATAATCACAAATCATATCTGCAAATTTAAAACATTTTAATTACAATGTACTTGTAAATTGCTTCCATGAAACCCAGCATCATAATTGTGCAGTCCCAATATAACTCACCCACTCCCTTTCCAACAAACTGTAACTACTTAATTTTTAAGTAGAATAAATTGTAACCTGTGAGCTACTGATCACTCAGTATACCCCCGCTATTTACATCATTGAATTGACTAAGTCGGTAAACAGGAAGTAGATATGTGAGTCCAGAATTTGGTAATCACAATATAGGACCACATGGTAAGGTCACATACAAAATTTCAAAGGGTTGTAATAAGTAGTTGCTGAGAAAACTGTTATGAAAGTAGTGTTGAAGACAGAAGGACGGACAGGGATAAACCAGTATACCTCCTCTTCTTCAAAGGGGGTTGGGGGTATAAAGATGTTTTTTAATGAATCAACAGATGTATCCAGTGTTAAAAATAAAGTGAAAAACAAAAGTAATAAAATCTTGACAGTCAATTTTGAAATCAAACTTTTTGATATGTTAAACAAGTGTGGACACAGAAAAATATCTCGCCTGCATTCCGCATCAGTAACGACAATAAATTTTGTCATAAGCATTACATAAATAGCATGAAATATCAATAGCAGCCTGTATACCAAATATTGTCACCACACCATGCATAGTTACAGAGGAACTGTCCTAATACAAAAACTTAAACGTAGTCGCTGGACCATGAAATTGAGGTCAAGGTCAGGTGACACCTACCAGACAGTCATGTACTATTCATCAGCAACCTATATACCAAATATTGTCATCCTACCGTGCATTGTTACAGAGGAACAGCCGTAACCCAAAAACTTTAACGTACTCGCTGGACCATGAAATTGAGGTCAAGGTCAGGTGACACCTATCAGTCATGTACTAGTCATCAGCAACCTATATACCAAATATTGTCATCCTACCATGCGTGGTTACAGAGGAACTGCCATAACGCAAAAACTTGAACGTAGTCACTGGACCGTGAAATTGAGGTCAAGGTCAGGTGACACCTACCAGACAGTCATGTACATTGTGTACTAGTCATCAGCAACCTATTTACCAAATACAGTGTACCCTCGGTATATCGCCCCTCGTTAAACCGCCAACCTCGAATATCGCCACGATTTTCTATGGTCCGGTTTTTTAACCAATAAAATTCCCCCGTTGTAATGCCACCCTCCTATATCGCCATCCGCCACAAGTTTTTATTTGCAGAAGTCCTATATTCATTAAAATTTCCCCCGTTTCTACTGCCAAACACATAAATTACTCATAATTATTTTGAATTATTGGTGTGTAAACATGGTCATGCTTTCTAAGCTAAATCCCCCGATTAGAAAATCAATAAATCAATTAACATAATTGTTGTGTAAACAGCGGATTAGTGGTCATTGAAGATAATCATGCTAATTTAATACGGTAACAACCATTCCGTAGTAAGAATCCAGTGATTTACATATACGACTTTACCAAGATGCAACACACCATTTTCGGTGTTCTCAGTGCTTTTCATGTAGTAAACATAATTGAACAGAGACACGAATGTCAATAAACCCATAACGCACAGCTGGTTATTACAAACAGCAATAATGATCATCATGTATCAATAATGATTGATCTTAATCACGAAAGGGATAAAAACATATATTCAACTTCGTTTGGACATCAAAGTGCCGGGAGTGATTCACTACCGCTCTGCTAAATTACGTGTAATGGAATTAAATTCGTACCTTCGCAAAAAAAAGCGATTATTCGTTCTATCTGCCATCAGGAAGCTCTTCAAAAAATAGAAAAATTGCTCCACACGTGACATATAAACTGGGCTTTATACATATTCAACTTTACTGATACCAAAGGCTTGAAATAGTCCTCCCTCTTTATACCGCCACCCTCTTATAATGCCCAAAAAAAGCCAAGTCCAAAAGGTGGCATTATAACGAGGGAGCACTGTATTGTCATCCTACCATGCGTGGTTACAGAGGAACTGTCATAACCCAAAAACTTTAATGTAGTCGCTGGACCGTGAAATTGAGGTCAAGGTCAGGTGACACCTACCAGACAGTCATGTACCAGTCATCAGCAACCTATATACCAAATATTGTCATCCTACCATGCGTTGGGCTTACAAATATATAAAGCAAGATGTCAAGTGTTTACGCCGCCGCCGCCGGATTCCCATACATATGTCTCTCCTCCAGCGACTTTCGTCGCAGGCGAGACAAAAATAGGAAAATATACTATATTCTATTTCATAACCCTTTAAAGAAAAAAAACTTTTATATGTGCTTTTTTAAGCTCTTGCAAATGATTAGTTATGAAGCAAGATGTCAAGTGTTTATGCCGTCGCCGTCGAATTCCCATACATATGTCTCGTATCCAGCGACTTTCGTTCACAAGTACTGGAAGATTTGCCACCACTGAATTTGACATTTAATTACAATCTACCATACCAAGTGGTTGTCTGCTGAAGAATTTCTGCATCCATTGTTCCCTTAGTTCAGCAAGGTCATCAGTACTATGAAGAGGGAAGACTTGAGAGATAACATGTTCTGTTTCCAGCAATGGTACTGTAATAGATCAAAGTAGTTAATAGTTTTGCTTGTTTTTTTAATTTTTTGCTACATTAAGCAAATTTTCCGCTACATGCACATAAAGGTATTAGGTCATAGTACCTGCAGGAAACAAGTGACTCAATATGCTTAACAAGTGGCTATTTGTTCAGCTAACCAGACCAATATCTTCTGAGCTATTGACCGAAGCAGTTGTTTTTAAGATGGCTAACCTATATACATACATGGCATGAATATATTTATATAGCATCATAAAAAATGAACTTACTGATTGCCTGTCCTTCAAGAAATTTTATTTTCCCTAGAGATTCTCCTTTAATGGCCCTCAAATTGTTTAACATATAATGGATGATACTCTGTCTCTCTTGACTACTGAAGAATTCTTCATCATCAGCTCCAGAAAAACAGTCCTTATCCTCAAAATTAAACTCCTTCATTCCTCCTCCAAACTCCTCCTTTAGAGGTTTCCTAATGGACAACTCTTCTGCTCTCTTTAAAAGGCTGCAACACAAAAAGTAGAAGTCTTAATTTTGTTTCTAGATACTATTATGGACCTTGGAAGAGGTCCATATACTTAGTTACAGCATATTGACAGAATAAAAAGTTCTTGTATGTTATAACATTTAAGTTACAGGACAAATTTCATAACAAATTGTCATTAATGGGCAATAACTCATACATGAAGACATTCGAGATTTTTCTGACAATAAAATGATTTTTAGGCATGATATTTGAAAAAGTTAACAAGGGTCGGGACAGATGACAGATGACAGATGACAGACACCAAGTGATGACAACAACTCATATCGACCTTTAGTCCTGGTGAGCCAGAAGCCAGAAAATATTCAAATAAATGATTGATTTTACTTGTAAAATTACATCTTTAAATAAAAAAAATAAAAATTGAAAAAAAATGACCCCTTTATCTCAAATTCATCATTGATCATTATTTGATCTGTGTTAAGCAACCTGTAGATGTAAAATTTCCATTCAATCTAATGACTACTTTAGTTACATACAGGGAAACCAATAATAACATCATTTGACACTTATTGAGTAGCATAAGGACACCTTTTATCTCAGAACTTTGGAACTTGACACAAAAATAAAAATTCTATTGTACTTAATTAAAGGGTAATAACTCAGATACCACATGCGTGTAATATCTCGGATTTAAACTTGACCAGTAATTTATCCATCTAAAGCAAGTTGGAGTGTTGGAATGTAGAGCTTTGGATTTTTATTTTTTTTTTAATTTTAATTCATTGACTGCATAATAGTGTTTCTTAACATGTTATTGTTCATTGACAAATCCAATTAATTAGGAAATTTATTTATCACTATACATTTAAATAAGATTTACAGCTGATATTTGACCTTGAAAGGTCATAATACATCAAGAAAGCCTCTACTTAGACAATTCCAACAATTAGTTTAAACATATTTTATTTGCTCAAATTTGCAAATAGGATAAGACACAAGTTAGACAAACTTATGAAGTCCTCTCCAAATATACAATATGTTGCAAAAGAACAATTCCAATATTTTACATAAAATAAATGATACTGTGTTGTTTTTATACAGAGTACACATTAAATCTAAAGGAGAAACAGTGTGCTGGTAAAGCCTTGTTAATTTTGCTTAATGAGCAATATGTTGAAAATGTAATTGTTGAAGAAGAGTTAGAACAATGCTGTTAAAAAGTTAAATTTCAAGAATATTTTTTAATGCAACAAACAATTTTTTTATCTATTACCATAATTTTATGAATAATGCAATTAAAACAGGATAACTATTTTGTATGTCTGTATGTCACTGAAAAACCATTGATCTCCTCTACATTGCACAATCCATAAATTTAAAATTATTAATCAATCTTTATGCTACTACCCTTTATAATACAAAAACAAACACATGAAAATTCTGTTTTATATCTTGAAATACAGAATTCATTAGTACAACAGAAACAACTTGATACAATTTCACAATATGGGTTAGAAAACCTATTTCAGCATTTATCCAGTAACCAGTTTATTGGCTACAAAGACTGACAATTTTATTTGCTTAAGGCTGCAGACATATTTATGCAATTTGATTAACCAACAAAATTACAAATGCATAAGAAATTTATTATGCTTGAAACAGTATGAAGTGCTAATACCAATTAGCATGGCTCATAAAAGGTAATACTGCAGTCCTGTAAGAAAAATGAAAATCTTTTAAAATAAATATTTCATTAATTTTACCCCCCAAAAAATGACTACAGATAGATTAAATAAAGACAGATTTGTCATAAAAAATATCTTTACATTCACAACATCTAAGTTAGCAATGAATTTGTTTGAAATAGGTTTAGCACCACTTCCATCAATTTTCAGCTATATCAAGGCATCCAGTTTTTTTTGGAGGAAAAGGGTGTTGTACCCAGTGACTAAGTTGGCAGGAAAAATGGCAATCCTTGTCAGTTCATGTTAGGAGTTGATCACACCTTGCTCAGAAAACTGGCAATTTTTGTCAGTTCACATTGGAGTTGAGCACACCTTGCTAAGAGAACTGGCAATCCTTGTCTGTTCATGTTGGAGTTGAGCACACCTTGCTAAGAGAACTGGCAATCCTTGTCAGTTTACATTGGAGTTGAGCACACCTTGCTAAGAAAACTGGCAATCCTTGTCAGTTCATGTTGGAGTTGAGCACACCCTGCTAAGCAAACTGGCAATCCTTGTCAGTTCACATTGAAGTTTAGCACACCTTGTTAGTAAATCTTGCACCACAACCTCAGTGTTGACAGATACATGATTAATAGTAGAAAACTAAATACATCTCCCACTCGGTCACCAGTTATAAATTTAAGGTGGCATTAAAATTAATACTACCTAAATGTTATATAAATGTCATAGATAAGAGAAATACAACCATAGAAAAAAACATCTAAGGCTAGTTTTTGACAATACATGTATATATATATGAGAAGAAAAAATAGGGTCAATGTTAATTTTAATAAAAAATCTGATTTGTTGACATATGTATTTATTAGCACTTGTACATTTATCAAAGATCTCTCCTCTGTTTCACAGTATTGATTAAATCAAGGCGGAAGAAATTACTTGCTTGAATTTTAAATAGAACTGAATGTGTCTTCAAACTAATGAGGTACAATTATAAATTATACAAGATGAAGTATCCCTAGGATACAGACTGTCAAAGTGATCATTAATGTGTTTTAAAAACCCCTACAAAATTATTAATCCTTGAAGTGAATTCTTTATGCAGAAAATGGCAGATACTTAAAAATTGAACAATTTTTGTTTATTCAGATAAGTATTTCATAACATACCATAGTTTGGTGAAACTAATACAACTATTGTATGTCATTAATTACCAACGCTGGACCACTCTCATCAATCACAAATTATGATACATGACACAATCTGATATTTGTAGTACTAATATCAATAAGCCAATTAAATCAATATGTGATTTCCATATGACCTCTGATACAGTCAAACTACAGTATGTCTTCCTTGCAATTCAGGTTTATTTCAAGACATTATCTTTTAGCTTATAAATAATATTTATGATTTCAAGTTGTTAAATCTTTAAAAATTGTTGTGTCATGAATTTTTTTGTTTAAACAGCTACATTTTAAAATACATAATGGACTGAGGCTCTGTTTTTAATATTTCATTGTCAATAAATACATGTAGAGTGAAAGTTGTCTTTTTCAGTTTCCTGTTCCTGTATATGGGATAAAGTCGTTGTTTTCACATCACATCTTCCTTTATCATTTCCTAATTAACATACCTCTCATGAGAAGATGTAAGATGAAGGACTGGCCCTTTAGTATTACTTTGGTGTCGTACATGTACAATAATGTCAGGAGTTCTTTCCCTTAGTTTATCCAATATCCACATGAGGACATTAGTTTCGGGATCAGTGTGAAATGTAACCACCACGTCACAATCACTGGTGGGAATGGCACTATTAGTCAGGACTTGAGTGGAGGCTACTAGTCGACTGGTTTTCAGTAGTCTTTTCCCAAAAAGTTTGTAAGCTAAAAATGAAACGAATAAGAAGAAGTTGTGAATAAACTACTAGTATAATTGTTTTTGACTTTTTTTTTGGAAATTATAAACTGTAAAGTTCAACTATTGGTAGATCTAAAATTGAAATAATGCAGTTTTCTGGGTTATGTAAGTACCACTATAGGCTGATGGCAATGACATTAATTTGTATAGTGCACCATGGGACTGATCATGCGAAGTAGTGTGCACCAGATAAACTCCGGTAAATTTTAAGACCTGGCATAATTATATTTATTTGCCATCACACTGTTCTGGTATATCCTTCTGCATTCCAACTGCTTATACTAGTACCTTTAATTACGTGGGTGTGATCTCTGATCAACAATGCTGAACAGTCCATAACTGATACAAAACAGCATCAATAATGCTATTAGTATTGACAAGAAAATATGCTTTTTAAATATCATACATTGTATATGAAATTACATTTTTATTTTTTAACTGATGGAACTTTCTATATTACATAAATACACATTCTAACCATTTTTTTTCTCACATAAATTGGTATTATCTTACATAAACTAGTCAAGAAAAAACATGTACTGGTATGGTTACCCTAATAACTATCTAAACTAAGTGCTCGGACCAATCAAAAAGGAAAGCGAAATGAAACACAAAATTTTTATCCCTTCTGACATGCTTAAATTTTTAAAAAGTTGTTATAAATATATATAAAATGAACATATATTTATAAAGATAAATTTTGAATAATGAAATATAATATAGACTTTACTTGTAAAATTAGCTGTAATGGTGTCTATAATCCGTTCCTTCAATTTTCCTGTCATGATGCAATATTCAGAAATGTCCATTTTATCTTAAACTCAGTACTGCTAACTGAACAAACATTACATAATTAAAAGAAATTCCAGTTTTATAAGCTGGTCTGTCTAAATACGAATACATCCGTGTAATTCCTACCAAGGCTCCTCTAGTTCTATTTTTGTGATGTTAATTATAAAGCCTTTCAATTCATCAAGGGTTTACATATAGAATTCTTATTTCTCACTAATAGTCTTTCCACTTTAATTATCTCAAAATGTCAACGTCTTATCAAGCACCACTATTCCTCCTGTTACCAATATAAAATCCACTTTAAATGTTAATCTAACATATACTAAAAATCTTTTTTTTTTACAAATATCACACTGTGACAAAACAGGTACAACGATTCAAGCTGACAGTGCTTAAAACATTTCAACCTATTTTATTCAAGTTATGTTACAATTTATGTGTCACATGTTGTACCTTTTTTACAACAAAAAAACAAAAATTAATCCAAGCAAAAATATTCCTACAGCAGTGTTCAGGAAAATGAAACAACTAAAACTTGATCTTGATACTTATCTCTACTCTTATTGGGTCACAGTTCAAATGTGATCTCTCCATTTATCAAAATTATTGACAGAAAATGCAATTTACAAATGATGTTTGTCTCAACTGTTAATGTGGCATCTTTTTCTACTGAAATTTATTACTTGACATAAGACAATAGGAAATAAAAACAATGGAAACAAGAAATGTCTACTATGTAACCAAAATAAGTGGTTATCACTTTCACTTAAAATAAAAGTAGATTTATTATTGATTTTTCTTCACATTTATATCCCCTTAATCGGGATAAAGCCATAAAGGTTGATAAAGAGTGAAGTCTGGAATTAGACATAATTCACATTCATTTAGTGTTAATTATAAATGTTAATGCAAATAACATAGCAAATTTATGAAGGTCTTTTTGATTAAGTAAATTGTTTTTATAAAAGTTTTTATAAGTTCCAAACTTTAATATTAATTTTAATTTAAATCGTAAACCAGATTTTGAACAACTTTCTGGTTCATAAATTATCTAAATAACTCCTCAGGTAAGGGGATAGGCAATATTAAATTTATCTTTATTTTGTTTATTTGAATAAGGTTTAATATCACTTTCATCAATTTTTCAGTTATATCATGGTGTCTTAGTTTTTACTGGGGGAAAAAGAAGTAGTGCCTTGTGAAAAATCACAGACCATGGACAGGAATTACATTTATATAATATTAAAAGAATTACAAAGCCTGTATCCTTGATTTTTAAATTGTATGAGCTGTGGTATTTGGTAAAGAGACAAATAAATTACTGGTGTGACATACAAATTGTCATATATGTTCAGTATTACATCCCAAACCTTGATCAATATCACCTCTGTTAATTGGTCCTAGTCAGCTGACTTGGTGTGCAATATAAAGTGTATGACATTTTTTTTTTGTAACGCATTCAAAGTGGTCAATATCATCTGTGTTACTTTATTCAATTGAGGTTATATATTCCTTCTGATATGTTCAAAAGTACTTATAATAAAAAGTGAAAAAGTGATGCAATTTTCATTGATGTATTTGACCTACATTTGAAAGTAGTCATATTTAACAGTTTGTTTGTTTGGGTTTTAATATTCACCAATATTTCAACTTTATCAAGGAATGCAGTCGTTATTAAAGAAGAAAGTCGTAGAACCCAATGAAAAGTGAAAAGCTAACATTTTTGGCAGAAAAACTGACAATCCTTGATAATTAAGGTTGGAATTGAGTACACCTTGACCTTGGCCAGTTAACACGGACAGTGTTGCTTTTAGATATAATTGTAACCAGAGGCTTTTAAAAGCCTGTATTGCAGAGAGAAAGCCTTTTAAAACTTTTTCACAAAGGGTCCTTTGTTAAACTAAGTCCTGCAGTGGTGGCCATTTTGATATCCGATTGGCATAAAAACCACAAACTTTATAAAGGACCATCCAAACAATATTGGTAGTAAGTTTTGTTTTGATTGGTTAACCGGTTTCAGAGAAGAATACTTTTTTATCTTATTTACCATAGTTAAACTAAGTCCTAAGTTTTCCAATCTGAATAAAAAACACAAATTTTGTGAAGGTCCATCCAATGAACATTATTGCTAAGTAGTTTGATTGCAATTGGCCAAGTGGTTTCAGAGAAGAAGATTAAAATGTAAAAAAGTTTACGGACGCAGACAGCAACGACGCCGGCATCAGCAAAGTGATGACAATAGCAAGAACTTTCCAACGAACATCATTACCAAGTTTGGATCAAATTAGCCCTGTTGATTTAGAAGAAAAGACTAACATATAAGAAGTTTACAGATTGACAGAAGCTGGATAATAAGTAATAACAATTAATGTAAATCCCTTTAGCCCTGAATGTGCTGACCTATATTAAACAAATGAAAACCCAATATATTTATACATGTGCTTGGTTTCTTCTGAGTCTTAAGTACATTTATGGCTTTTTGGTTCAATTTTCCTTTGAACCTGCAAGCTGAGAAAGTCCCATATCACTCTACTATCATGATATAGAAATAGTATGGTCATTTTCTAAGGACAATGTTAGAAAACAGTGGTAAACAAATAATTGTTGTTTTATTTCCTGGATTTCATTATCCATCTTTATAACAAATAACTGTTGTTTTATTTCCTGGATCTCATTATCGATCTTGATAAACAGATAATTGTTGTTTTATTTCCTGGATCTCATTATCCATCTGGCTGCAAGTGTCTCCATGGATAATTTTGATCATGCAAATAAGACCAACATGCATTACAACATTAATCTATATGTATCATTCTGATCATTATTAAGAACATGACAGGGACATGACACCATACAACAACATCACATAGCATTCCTGGAAAGGTCAGTTATTATGTCACAGTGTGGGTACACTGTATGTTGCAACCTGAACATTTAAATAGCAATTTAATATTATGAAATTGTCTTTGTCTAAATAAATCTAGGTAATGTTCTTTCTCTTTTCCATGGAAACAACAATTCCCACAATTTAATATTATCATACCATTTTTATGTCAATAGTCAATCACCTATATGACAAATTGGAAACTTCTGTAGCATTGTGTACCCGCTGATGTGTCTTGTTAATTAGTAAATATGCAATTTATAGTCTACTTAATGAAAAAATAATACTGTCTGTAAAACAAATCATGTAAATTTCTGTCTCTATATCTACACTTGTGTGGTGTTAATTGTTGCAGTTCCAATTATAGGCCTATAGAGACCATGCTGGCTAGACCTTTAGGTCCATAAAGACATAATGGTTAATGGACTGATAGATAATTAATCCATATAGAACTTTCTAGTAAATTGTTTGATATTCTCATAGGACCAATTTTTACATATTATATAGAAATTTAGTATATGGATGAATATAACCATGAATGTGATGTCTAGACACATGCCTCTAACAATAGAACTTGTAATGTATGACACACTATGCACTATGAATGATTGTTTCCAACTAAAAACATTTCATTATTCCTGAAAATACAGTTGTCAAAGATAACCACTATTACAAGTCTAGCTTTAATAAGAGGCTCACAGGAGCCTTCAATCACTCACCTGGAACACAAATGATTTTGAGCTGTCTCAAGCTGTTATAGCTTTAAATTATTAGGCAAAAACTAATTTTTTTTTCAAAATTTTGACTGAAGTCAATAACTATATAAGATGCCAACAGACAATTTCTGAAAAATTAAATGATTTGTAGACCTTGTCCTTCAGGTTAATTAAGTTATTTACTTTTTACTCTGCAATGTAGCTGTTATACGCTTTATTTTTCACACACAAACTGATTGTTTCGTCTGAATTAGTCATTAAAGGGAAATAACTCCTACATAAGTAATCTGACATTTTGGACTAAGTAATGATTTTCAGGCCTTGCCTTGCCTTGCTAATCATTTGTGCAATTTACAGTTTCACTATAGCTGTTAGGTCATTTAAGTTTCAGAGCAAAAACAACAAATTTCACAAAAAATTGTTATTGAAGGGCATTAACGCCTATATGGAGTTATCTGACAAATTTCAGACAATAAAATGAATTATAGGCCTTGTCCTTCTGATTATTTTCACTATATAATTTAGTTTTAGGTGTCAAGACACTAAAGGGGACCAATCAAATGTAGAACATATAAGAAAATAGTACTTAAAAACAAAAATAGTCCTGTTTATCTTAGTGTATATTAAAAACTACTAACTGGATTTTAATGAATAAAAGTTTTTATGAAAGGTGAATATATTGGAAAAATTATGAGTCCTAACTTGCTCTGTTCTAATGGTGTTTAGTATGTTTTATGTCACATGCACTACGTCTACATGACCTATAAACCAAGATTTTCTGAAAAGAAAGTGCTATTTTTAAAGTGGGGTTTATTCCGGAAACTTTGTTTTCTCTTGGAAGATTTTAAAGAGGTCATGAAATTTTGAGAGAACATAGGCCTGTCAAGCACAATTCTGGATATATAAACTTAAGTTAAACTTAAGATAAAAGAGCTGCGTTAATTAAAAAAATAACAAATTTAGTAGTAAATCTTAAAGAATTAGATTAGTGTTTTCTCCCCTTTACTCTAGTAATTAGTTTTTTTTGTAATATTGTCTAAAATCCCCTCATTAGAGGCAAAAACTCCTATATGGAGTCATCTAACAATTTCAGACCAAAACAGTTAATTGTAAGACTTGTATTACTGATCCTTTTTGCAATTTACAGTTTTACTCTAGCTGTTATAGATTTAAGGTAACAAGGCAAAAATTTAAGATTTTAAAAAAATTGTAATTAAAGGGCAATAACTCCTAGAAGGAGTAGTACAACAATTTTGAACCAACAAGTGTAGGCATTGTCTTGTTTATCATTTAAGCAATATACAATGTCAATCTAGCTGTTATAGTTTTCAAATGACAACTTAGAATTCTGTCAACAAAGGTAATTTAAGGGCAATAACTGCTACAGAAAGTCATTACACATTCAAAGTTATAGGAATATGAACTTTTGTAGAGCTTAATGTGCTGTTTGAGGTAACGATTTTCACTATAGCTATAAGTTTTTGAGATACTGACCAAAAAATGTGTATTGACACATGTTTTATTTATAGTTTAACAGTGGTCATCTTTATCCATTTATCAACACCCTGGGTACAAATTTGAAACCAAGTACCCTGAGGATGATGGCCAAGTTTGAAAAAAATTGGCCAAGTTGTTTCTAGAAAAAGTTCAAAAGTTTATGATGGACAACTGACAAGTGATGGCAATACCTTTAAAACTAGAGGCTCCCAGGAGCCTGTATCGCTCACCTGAACCTGAAACCAAACAACCCTTTTTTATCCAGCTTTTCTTTGCTATAAGGAATTGCCCAACACTACTGCAAAAATCATTAATTTTGACCTTTTAAGTGAAATAACTCCTATAAGGATGATCTTTTGATGGTTAGAGGGAGAAGGGAGGTTCACTTCAAATTTTCTGTACCTGATATACTTTTTTAATTATCAGTCGAAAACTCTCTCGACACCCCCCCCCCCCTTTTTTCATTTTTTCTATTTTAATCCAACGTAGCTATGTAGGTAGTCAGGTGTCATGATTTAGACAATTTTGGTAGAGGACATCCTAAAGATGATGTATGCAATGTTTCAAAGCAGTCCTTTCATTGGTTTAAGAGGAGAAGATTTTTTAAAATCAAGTAAATTTGATTAAAAAAATGTTCAAGGAGAATAATTCCTAACCGGTTCATCAGACAATCTTGACCCTAAAGTCATTTTTGTAGCCCTCATAGAGCAGAACAATTAAGCAATGCTAACTTTTTCTCTAGTTCTAATAATTTTCAAGATTTTGAGGCAAAAATTTGTCAAAAATAATCAATTTCGACAATTAAAGGGCAATAACTCCTATAAGGAGTCATCATACAACTTCAACCCAATTGAGTGTTTCGTAGAGCTTTTGATGCAGATGAAGGCATGTCTCTTCGGTTTTCCAGTATCTGTTACACTTTTTTAAATATAAGCCAAAAACTGTATTTTACCGCCCCCCCCCCCCCCCAATCCTATTTTTAGCCATGGTGGCCATGTTGGTTAATCTGCAGCCATGGTTGGTGCAAACTTGGTTGAGGACATTTGACAGATGATGTGTACAAAGTTTCAAAGCAGTACTTTCAGTTGTTTCAGTGGAGAAGATTTTTAAAAAATCAATTAAAACCGATTAAAAAAAACAGTTCAAGGGGAATAACTCTTAAACAGTTAATCAGACAATCTTGACCCTTCAGTCATTTTTGTAGCCCTTATAGAGCAGAACAATTAAGCAATGCTAACTTTTTCTCCAGTTCTAATAATTTTCAAGATTTTATGGCAAAAATCATCAATTTTGACAATTAAAGGGCAATAACTCCTACAAGGAGTCATCATACAACTTTGACCCAATGGAGTGTTTTGTAGAGCTTTAGATGCTGAAGTAGGAAAGTCTGTACGGTTTTCCTGTATCTGTTATACTTTTTGAACTATAAGCAAAAAACTGTATTTTGACCCCTTTGTTCTATTTTTAGCCATGGCGGCCATGTTGGTTGGTCTGAGGCCATGATTTGGGCAAACTTGGTAGAGGGCATTTTACTGATGATGTATGCAAAGTTTCAAAGCAATCCCTTCTGTGGTTTTGGAGGAGAATATTTTTGAAGAAAAGTTAACGACGACGACGACGGAGGACGCCAAGTGATGGCAATAGCTCACATGACCCTTCGGGTCAGGTGAGCTACAAAAGTGTATAAGTAAACTAAATTTATAATGAAAATACTTGCAATACATTATTAAACTTCCCCCCCCCTTTTCTCTAAGTTCACTCCAGCAAGAAGTATTTTGCACAGATATACAGAATTTTGCCATTGATGAGATCTCATGTTGTAAATGTGTACCAAATTCCATGAAGATGTGAAGCCTTCTTCATAACAAAAAATCTTCAACACAACGGTATACCCGATTGGGATGGACAAACAAACAAATTTACAAACAGACAAAATCTATATATATCACCAACTTTCGTTGGTGGGACACAACAAAGGCAAAACTTGCAAATTATATCACACTGCTACAAAGCAGATTTCAAAAAATTTATTAAGAAATGTTTGTTTCATTCTAATTTAAAACAGCTTTGAGACTAAGTATAAAATGAAAGCAATTTTAAGATAAAGTCTATTTTAAGAGCAGCCAACTTCATTATGACCACAATCAGGTCATACAAAGTTTTAGACCTCTGTAAATACTTTGCATACTCAATAAAAATAATATGGGTCCATCCAGTGTATATTCCACATATGTAATATAATATTGCAGGCTTATAATACATACTGTAGTTGAATTCTGATCCTGAATCGGATTTATAGCAAGAAATGAAAATTGACTATACAAAAGAAATAAATCTTACTTCCATGCCTGTTGGCCATTTCCTACGAAAGCTAAATAAAACTGTACAAAATATACAACACTAATGCAAAATTTTGTATTCAATACTGCACAAATAAATTAATCTATGAATCATCTCATGTTCAACAGCTGGTTCACCTGATCAATTTCATACTTTGAGGTTCATGTACAACTGAAATATACAACTCTTTAAAACATAGAGACTGTTATAAGATCTGCTATAAATTAGATTTTTAGAATACTCTGATCATAATCAGTTTTTTTCCATAATCTTATGTGGGATGGGGATTTATTTTGTATTTCCCTTAGAACTTTGTACAATTGGATATTCACACAAATGTACCAATAACACACAATTTCTTATTTGTATTTGAATGCAATGTAATTCACATGCTAAGGAATATCAGTAATACCCATATTACTAAATACAAAATATTGGTTAATGATTTTTTTAGGTTCTCTATGTTTTTTTATAGTACGAAAATTTTCTGCCGTCCAATACTTATTTTTGCTTGGACAGCAGAGGATTCTCTTAATTACTAGTTTATTTATTGACACACGAACCCACTTGAAGAACTAACCCAGTTTGAAATAAAAATTCACAAAATTATGACATTTAATTCTTTTTTCCACCATAAATTTTGTATTTAAATAATAACACTAGAGGCTTCCGGGAGCCTGCATGGCTCATCTGAACAAATTATTGGGGAGAAGTGACTAAAATTGACAATTTTGACAAATCAGGAGAAAAAATTCCTCACACATCTTCAACTCTCTTGAGAATCTTGTCTAGTTTTTGATGCTGAGAAAGGAGGCACAATTCAGACTTTTTGAACTATAAGCCAAAAACTATCTTGACACCCCACCCCACCCCCCACTCTCACACACACACACAAACACCTGTACTATTTTCAATAGCCATGTGGGTGATCAGTTATCATGTATTGTGCAATTTTGGTAGAGGACATCTCAAATCCTAAAGATGATGTGTTCAAATTTTCAAAGCAATCCTTTCTTTGGTTTATGAGGAGAAGATTTTTTTTAAAAATTAATTCAAATTAATTTTTTAAAAGTTCAAGGGGAATAACTCCTAAACTGTTCGTCAGACAATCTTGACCTTAAGTCATTTTTGTAACTCTAATAGAGCTGAACAATTAAACAATGCTAACTTTTTCCCTAGTTCTAATAATTTTCAACATTTTTAGGAAAGAATGGAAAAAAAATCATCAATTCTGACAATTAAGGGGCAAAAGCTCCTACAAGGGATCGTCTTACAACTTCAACTCAATGAAGAGTATTGTAGAGCTTTTGATGCAGAAGAAGGAATGTCTTTTGTTTTCCTGTATCTGTTATAATTTTTGAACTTTTAGCCAAAAACAGTATTTTGACCTCCTTGTTCTACTTTTAGCCAAGGCGGACATTCTGGCCATGGTTTCTGCTAACTTGGTAGAGAACATTTGACTGATGATGTGTACAATGTTGCAAAGCAGATCTTTCAGCGGTTTCAAAGGAGAAGATGTATAAAAATGAACTAAACCTTATTTTAAAAACAGTTCAAGGGGAATAACTCCTAAATGGTTCATCAGACAATCTTGACACTGAAGTTGTTTTGTAGCTCTCATAGAGTTCATTTATCACTGCTAATTTTTTTCTACTTATAATTCTTTTAAAGATTTTGAGGACAAAATGGCAAAATTTATTAATTTTGACGATTAAAGGGCAATAACTCCTACAATGAGTTGTCATACAAGGTCAACTCAATAGAGAGTTTTTGATGCTGAAGAAGGAAGGTCTCTCCGGTTTTCCAGTACTGTATCAGTAATATTTTTTGAACTGTAAGACAAAAACTGTATTTTGAAACCCAAATTCTATTTTTAGCTGAGGTAGACATGTTGGTTAGTCTGTGGCCATGATTTGTGCAAACTTTGTTCATGACATTTTAATGAATATATGTGCAAAGTTTCAAAGCAATCTCTTCAGTGGTTTTGGAGAAGATTTTTAAAGAAAAGTTAACAATGGCAATAATGGACCATGACAATGACAGATGCAGAAGTGATACCCTAAAGGGTCAGGTGAGCTAAAAAAATGACCTCTTCCTGATTCTCTAGCTTCCCCATTTTGGATGATGTGACAACAATAGGTCAAGTTAAGGTGAGGCAAGTGAAAGTTTTAATTTTTACTTGATTGTGACTGTTCCCTAGTCATGTCATGGTTTCTGCTTACAAAATGCATAACAATAAATTACATATACAAAAGCGTTAATCAGTGTTTGTAGAAGGATTGATGTACATGTAAGTGATAAATTAGCTACCATGTAGATCCTTTTGATTTTCGTGGAGATCAAGGAAAGAGCTACATTATAGTAGCTTACCTAATCTATTACACTCTTGGTTTTTTTGTGGATACCAAATTTTCTTACCATAAAACCTAGAAATAATTGATAATTTTTTTAAATTAATTTCTGTTCTACAAATTAAATAGGCCGAATATTACTGCAGTTATAATCCGAAATTAATTTTGTGATTTGTCGGATTAATGGCCCTATCCACCAAAAAAAAAAAAAAACAAAACGATTGCTTGATGGATGTTATCATTCAACTAATAAATCAATAACTAGAAACACATACTAGTAGAATACTTATTTTTCACTGGGATTTTTTAATGATAATTTAAAAATGGCAAAGAAGTGGAAATGATATAACATGTACAAGTACACCAGAATATTATTTGGTACAATTCCTTATGAACACTGTCAAGCATTGAAGCAAGATTGATTTTTAGTAAAGTAAAATTGTATGTACCTTTGAAGTGCTCAACAAATATACAACAGTACTATAAAACTATAGTTTGGTCATTTTAGCATTTCAAAGAGACAAAATTCTATTAAAATGTTTACAAAAGTTCTGCATGACCCTGGCCCCCCCCTTTCCCCCACCAAAATCCCACAATACTACAAAAAACCTACCCAAAGAAAAATAACATATTCAGATAAAAAAACAAGTTACATTTAATACTTGTATTGATATAACAAGATACAAGGTACACTATTTATATTTTCCTAAGCCTAGGATCATACTGGGACTTTTCCTAGTGCTCAACCCACAAAGCAGCCCAGCGCGTCTACGGGTGGCGGAAAAGGGAGACACCTCTAGTTGGGGGTTGCAGGTCATAATATGGAAAGCCTGGCCGCGGACCATAGTGGGTAACGTGTTTGGAGAGGGCCATGCTCCTTGCACCATATAAGTTCCCTTTTGTAGATTTCGAAAAAGAGTAGACTAATTGTAGCCACTACATAAGGATAAATTCTCCAACCCTACCCAATACTCCGTATTCCAGTGGCAACTTTTTCAATTGATGTATTGTTTGTTAACTTGTTCCCATCCTCAATATTGATAAAATACTGCTCGCTGGGCATAAAGCAAACATCCAAACAATAACAATATCATCCGAGGCAAAGAATAACTTTTATTTGTTCTTCATCATTCAAGTAAATACATGCAATGAAAGATAGTCAGCTTTTGAGTAATTAATTATATAAGTCTAACCTTAATTTGAAGACAAGTAACAAGAAACAAAGCTCTACAGAGTTTTTAAACCCACATGTACTAGTACAAACATATAAGCACACAATAACAATAAAACATGTAGTCAGAAGGGGGTGTCACATACATGTTCATTGTAAGTCGTAACACTAAGCATAAACAATCTAAGACTGTATTAAGTCATAAACAGTTACATGGGCTGTTTAAAAAAAAAATGTCCCTAAGATGTGAAAAAAATTGTCAAATTTAAACAAGAGCGTAGCAAGTTTTTGTCTCACCTGCGACGAAAGTCGCTGGAGGCGAGACATATGTATGGGAATCCGTCGGCGGCGGCGTAAACACTTGACATCTTGCTTCATATATTTGTAAGCCCAAGCTTTAGCTATATATAGGTCCATCAAATTTGGTACAGAGGTAGCTTATGATGAGTAATTGCCAGTCAGTCACCTGACCTTGACCTCATTTTCATGGTCCAGCCACTACGTTAAAGTTTTTGGGTTACGGCAGTTCCTCTGTAACTACGCATAGTAGGATGAAAATATTTGGTGTATAGGTTGCTGATGACTAGTACATGACTGTCTGGTAGGTGTCACCTGACCTTGACCTCAATTTCACCGTCAAGTGACTACGTTAAAGTTTTTAGGTTACGACAGTTCCTCTGTTACTACGCATGGTTGGATGACAATATTTGGTATATAGGTTGCTGATGACTAGTACATGACTGTCTGGTAGGTGTCACCTGACCTTGACCTCAATTTCACGGTCCAGTGACTACGTTAAAGTTTTTGGGTTATGGCAGTTCCTCCGTTACCACGCATGGTAGGATGAGAATATTTGGTATATGGGTTGCTGATGACTAATACATGACTGTCTGGTAGGTGTCACCTGACCTTGACCTCAATTTCATGGTCCAGAGACTACGTTAAAGTTTTTGGGTTACGACAGTTCCTCTGTAACCTCGCATGGTACGATGACAATATTTGGTATATAAGTTGCTGACCTCAATTTCACGGTCCAGCGACTATGTTAAAGTTTTTGTGTTACTGCAGTTTCTCTGTCAATATGCATGGTAGGATGAAAATATTTGGTAAATATGTTGCTGATGAATAGTACATGATTGTCTGGCAGGTGTCACGTGACCTAGACCTCAATTTCATGGTTCAGCGTCTACGTTAAAGTTTTTGTATTAGGACAGTTCCTCTGTAACTATGCATAGTATGGTGACAATATTTGGTATACAGGCCGCTGCTCATAATTAATGCTATTTACGTAATGCTTATGACGAAATTTATTTTCGTTACTGATGCGGAATTCAGGCGAGACGTTTTTCTGTGTCCACACTTGTTGTTCATACATGTAATTTCCAAATGTGCATACGTTGAAGTTAATAAATAAAAAAAAAATAATGAAAAGGTAAGAAACTTTTTGCTGTTAAACAATGTAACAAATACTAATGACTTAAGCTTAAGATATTGAACAATATGGAATTGTACTTTCTCAAAAAAAAATTGTTTTTCAAGAATTTTTTTAAACATTCTTTTGTTATCTACCTCTTACAATTTTTATTATTACTTTAGTAAGTCAAAAGTAGTATGTATTTTTGCATATGGCAACAAAATTATTAACTTGTAATTATAAGTCATCCCTGGAGAAAAAGGATTTTATGATAAAGTTAAACCATTTAAAAATTATAGGTTGTAGAAAAAAGTACTATGTTTAGTCTGATTTTGTTGCACTCCTGATGATGCTCCAGGTTAAAAAAATAAAAGAAGGAAATACATTCTTCAAAAAGTACTGAGGTCATTTTGTGATATTGTTGGGAACAAATTTCATATATCTTAACATTTTCAATAGGATATTTGTGAAAGAATAAAATTAATATATGAGCTGTTTAAAAAAAAGATCCCCAACAGGTTATGGTCCTCTAATTGTGTCAAATTAATAGATATATTATTTCTAAATAGTTGAAAATATATGTCTAGTTGTCGGGAACATGTCTGGAAGATATATCAGACAACAAAAAAGTTATGCCAAAAACACATGCCAAAATTGTTAGGAGTGCAACACCTTTTTGTGACACCTAAAAATTCAATTTTTTAAAAGGTACCAAAAATTGTCAAATCTAGAAATATGTGCATTTTTTTTTTTCTACACAGTTTCATGTGTTAACTTATTGAGACCAGCTTCAAAAGAAAGTATGTTGCATTTTAAAAAGTGTGAAAATATTGTTTTGCAAAAAAACTACCCTGTCAAGAGCAACACAAGCAATGTTGCATTAAGTTCTTGGTAGAAATTTCTTCCTTTTGTTTAGAATGATTAAACCAAAACAAAATCATAAATATACCTTTGCTGCATCAAAGCAGTCACTGCAAAGTTCCCCCTAAAACTGGTAATCTGATTAGGTACACCAAATAAAACTAGAGCACCCTCAACCGTCAGGTGTGCAACACATGACATATTCTTAGATAAATTTTCTTTCCTCCTTTTTTCATTCATTCTCTCTTTCTTTTTTCTTTTTAAGTGCCCTAACCCTTAATAAGGAGAAAAAAGAGATAGTGAGTGAAAAAAAGGAGGGAAGAAAATATATCTGTTTATATTGAAAGTTGTGAGGTTTTATCTGTCAGTCGATTTTTCTCTGAGCAAAATTTTTTCAGAAATTCTGCATATTTTAACATGTGAAATATCATGAAACTAACATATAAACACAAAGACTATACCTGTTTTCAATGAATTAAACTGTTCAATTAAGTAATCCATGTTTGAAATATCGAGATGAAATTTTCTGCGAGCTGACATTTTGAATTTAAAGGTTAATCAACATAACGGAATCAATTTTATTTAATGGCAGAACAAATACAATTTGTCGCAATTGTAACACATGGAAAATTTGTTCTGTCAAAAACCAACATATAAGATAGATTTAATTGGGGTCAGCCATTGAATGTTATGGGAGTTAAGGGATACCTCAAATAAAGCTTCAAACAGGACTTGAAAAATCCAAGATATGCTAAGGTAAGAAAATTTTTAGAAAATTTAGATATTTTTCTTTAAGTTTAGTGCAGTTTGCATGGTTGTACAAACTTTTTCATATCAAAATTAACTTAAACATTCTGCACGATTTTCTTGCGGAATTTGTGCACGGGAAAATGTGTTTTATGAAACCTCGAATTTCACTAAAAACATAAAATATCAATATCAGATAAAAAAATGTTGAAAATAAACATTAATGAGAGGTTTTATTAATGGAACTAGCATACCAATAGCTACAATAATGTAGCTCCTTTTTTTTTTTTTTTTTTTAATGGACGGAGCTACAAAGCGGTCCCGGCATTACTCGTAATGGAGCAGCCCGGGAGTGATTCACACCCGGGGGTTTTATGCATTTTATAAGCAATTTAACTGTTTCCCTGGTTTGCTACATACTTTTTTATGTATTTGCAGTTTAACTGATATTTCCTTAACACCGTATTCGTTAGTTTTATCACTTTATTCATAATCATGGCAGGTAGCAGTATACGGTTTTGTAGTTTAGTTTCGAATGTCCCCCTGTGAAATTCCTTAATATAGTAGTATGGTCCAGTTGCAGTTTACTCACATCTATGATAAATGAAATGCAATAAATTTTTGAAGTGTCAGTAGAAAGTGTCATGTTTATAGAAAAGAAATATATATAATATTTGGTTGTCATCCTTGTTATAGTAGTAAAACCCCGAGAAGACCATTTGACTCCTAGCTTTAGCTCTCTCTGATGCATTAAAATAGCATGTTCCTTGTCAACAAAATTGTGTGAAATCGAGGTGGATGACAAGTATTTTGCCAGTGTTTTTCTGCTTTGAAATTGATCTTAATGCACAAATATATATGTCATATTGCTCTTCTGTTAGGCGTTACCGTGTCAGAATTTTTCAAATGAAGGTAAATGCTAATGATTTGTCCGATTCTCTCACATGAAACAGATGATTTTTATTGATGATTTTATAAAAATCTTATCAAATTATCATGAAACTGAAAATGCAGGACACAAATTAAATCTATGTACAACATTTCCAGTACAACTGGATCTATGTAAAAATGTCACACATGTTTTTATTTGACAAAACAAGACCACGACCTCTGTTGATAATATTTTAATGCAAAGAACCGTATATTGCATCCGCAGTGTTGACAAAATATGAATTCCGGAAGTGCATAATTTAGATAATATCGGAATCGATTTGGTAAAAAATGAAATTCCGGATGATTTCAGCTGCATTCATTTGCATTATGATTATGTCCCCTTATTACAAATTTTACCGATACGATTCCGAAATTCTACACTCCACAATTTTAATTATGTCAACAATGACACGATTACGAAAAAGTGTTAAAATTATTTAATTAGACATTGTAGACATATCAGATGAACGGCGGAGGAAAGAAAACATATTTATTTAATAAAGACAAAGGTTAAATAGCGGAAAATATGTGTAAATCCCAAAAGTGTTTTTGCTCCATTACGAGTAATGGGACCTCTTTGTAGCTCCGTCCATAATAAAATAAAAGGAGCTACATTATTGTAGCTAGCATACCAATAACATTATAAGTCTCTGTTGCGGTCACAATTAATAATAATGTAGACTGGCAACATTGCAATCACATACACTAAAACTTACGCAGGTTCTGTTCTGTTTGCATGTTTTTTGGTTTTGCGTATAAACGCAAAATTCTACATTTGTAATGTATTAACCGTCTGCCATTTTGAACAGTCACATGATCATTATAAAATTAGCGGGAAATTTAAACATTGAAATCATCTTAATACATGTACCAAAACAATGGGCACATTTCTTTTAGTTTGAATCTGAAATATTTTTTAGAATCATGATTCTGTGAATCAAAATCGGTTTCAATCAATGTATAAACGCAATGTTCCAAATAAGTGATTTGAACATGGCTGCCTACGAAATAAAAAATATGTTTGTTAGATGTTTATAGCGCCATTTTCAGCAATTTTTCAGCTATATCCATGGCGTCCAATGTTTATTGGGGGAGGAAGCCGGAGTAGCCGGATAAAACCCTTGATTCTGCGGTAGGAAAACTGGCAATCATTGTCAATAAAGATTCGTCGAGTACACCCTGCCCACAGTGAGAATCGAATCCGCTCAGTGTTGACATACCACGTGATCGAACTACCTTAACCACTTGGTCAAATATATGATTCTTGGAATAATTGTTTCACGTGATTTTTCCAAAATGTTTCATTGAAAAGAAACGGTGAAACATATGGCAAGCCCAAGTGGACACAAAGCCGTATTTATTGATATTAATAATTTATTTATTCATATAAATAATTTATTTATTAATATCAATAATTATTTATTGATATTTATAAATTTGATTATTAATATCAATAATTCAAATTATAAATATTAATAATTCTCAATGGGAATTATTAATATTTATAATTCCATTATTAATATAAATAATTCCATTATTAATATCAATAATTTCTTTATTAATATCAATAATTTATTTATTCATAATAATAAAATGAGCTGATTTATTGATATTAATAATTTATTAATTATATAGAGAATTCATTTATTAATATTGATCATTCATTTATTAATATCAGTAATTCATTTATTAATATCAATAAAGCATTTATTAATATTAATAATTCAAATTCTAGTCGCCAAACCGTTTGGGTAAAAAATAATTAATTCTCCCTTGTGTACTATACACCAAAGTACATCAGATGGCAGATTGGAGAGACACTCTCAATCAACTTCTGCTTCGAATCGACGGTCCTACACTTATAGTAGTATACAGAGATTGATAGATTGTCAAATGAGACCAACCAATGCAATACGCCGGGTTGCGAGGAAAGCGATGCTCAGATGACGATTTCGTCAGATCCACACACAGACAGTGACGTAATTATGACGTCATAAACGCCTTTGCATGTTGTTTTGACAACAGGGAGCACTTGCTCTGTTCTCATTTAGGCGCGTTATTGATAAAAATAATTCGCCGATTTATTGATAGCAATAAATGATTTATTAATATCAATAAAAACATTATTAATATTACTAAATCTACAAAATATTGATATTAATAAATGCATTATTGATATTAACAAATGAATGATTGATATCAATAAATGAATTATAAATATAAATACGGTTTTTTGTCCACTTTGGCTTGCCATAGAAACATTTAAATGATCTTGAATCATAAATATCTTCTGGTTTATACACGAGAAATTTATATTGATCGATTTTGTTTAGATTTTCAAACAGGAATCTATAAATCAGTACAAACATAGTTTTTTTACAGTGTGGATGGGATGGGGGAGAGGGTAACAATCTCTACGCAAAGGATTCTGGGTATCCTATATTCTCTGCGGCGGAGAGTGGGTGGGGTTAACTTGGTATATAGGGTATTTACAAATGTGCGGACCGAAAGGTTCATTTTTACCTCTCCAAATTATATTGAAAGATAATATACTTTTCCATTGAAAAATATATCATTTGGGTAGTTGTAAATTATCAAAATATAGCAATGCCCCAGTATTCTCATCTATATGTAAAGCACGGTGATTTTACAATGCCCCAGTATTCTCATCTATATGTAAAGCACGGTGATTTTACAAATTAAGTGCTCATTTAACATCACTTGATCAAACGAAATGGCTATCAGATGGTGTTAAATAAACCAATCAAAGATATGCCATGCAGTGATAATAAATGGGTGTAGCTGTGTTGATAGGAATGCCCAATATATGACTAGGTCCCATATAACGTCCGAAAATATATGAATAGGTTTGGTTTTCAAATCTCCGTCCGCAGATCTGTACCTGTATACCTAAAAGTTTCCAAACGGTATGCTTAGTTACCCCCTCCCCCACACCCTTCCCCCAGTGTTTTTTTTTATTCCATATCCTGTCCTTGGACAGGTAATAGGATAAGGGACTTGACGTTTTTCATAAGACTTAACTAAATGTTAATGTCATTTAATGTACTGAAATATATATATTTTATATTTTAGTACGACATCCTGCTTTCTATGTACGCAAAATCGTGTCAAAATTATATTTAAAATTTTTAGTTCGCACATCGACAGTCTAGACTCGCACAAGAGGAAGTTGTTGTCTTCAGTCGGTTGAAAACACAAATTTTGCTATTTGTTACTAGTCCATAATTATCGTTATTCTGTACTCCAAAATTCGCATGATTTAACATACTGTCATTTAATTTCTCACCACTCAAATATAAGATGTACGTGAGCCATATATGTACAGATTACCGTATTTGTCGGTATATTAACAATTAGAATGCCCACCGGCATGTTAAAATTAAGTTACGTTGAATATAAGACATACAAGTTATAAACCATATGATTTTCAAGTATAAATTTTGATCATTGTGTTATGTTTATCGATAAAATACCTACCAAGCATCCAAAACATTGCATGTCCAAAACGTTTAATCCCTGTTATCAATTTGTACAACAATCATGTTATGGTTTTTACTCCGTGAGTTGTCACAATCAGAATATATCCTTGAACCGAATAGAATTGTATTTCATTATAACAAATGTACATGTACAACAACTTTTATATTTTATCAAAGTATTTGATTCCAACATCACTACAGATTTAGTTTCATGGTATCTGGTATAACAAACAGTACGATGTTTTTATATGTTTATAGGTACATAATCTTGTACATTCACACACATTTACTTAACGACTATATTATAACCAGAGACACGGGATTAACAATCAAACGCACAGTGCCAAGAAGAACTGGCGCAATGGTAAGGTGAGTGGTAACGTCGTAGTGTTATAATATACTGTTATAACATAAGTAGTTAAGCCCAGATTGATTTTTCCCAAGCTTAGTGTTCTATTGTACGAACACGACGGCTGGGGGCAGTAGTTCACTTAGCTGTTCCCCTAATACTTCTGGTCTTTTGCCTAACTAATCATAAAAAATTCAGCATTTGCATTAAAAAAAAAAGTAAAGTGAAATACAATTATGTTTTCGTTGTTAATCAAGGAAAGTTGTATTGCTCTCACAAATATAGTAGACAACACAAAATTCTGGATTAGCTATAAATACTCTTGAGGGTTTAGTCTGGTACCTCTCCCATCATTTAATATGACTATATTATTTTCTAAGATACAGTTATATAGTTCTTTTCCCCTTGTACTTATATTTTTGATCCCCCTAGAGTGGTGAGCATTATAATCTCCACATCAGTAAGAAAAACCCATTTTTTATTTCGGAGAGAATTTCATTTGTATTGCATCTTGACTCTAATCAATGGCAATAGTACTACTATTGACTTTGATATCTATTGCAGACATCTCAAATTAATATATAATGGTATGAATATGATACCTTACATTTTCTCGGCAGTATATTGCAGTGCCGCCAATATTTTTTATTTTATATACATTGGAGAAGGCGGCTAAGCTGTACGTACCTTGTAGGGTAGGGTAATCAAGTACAGTATTGCAAAACGTCTCTTGTAAACAAATAACAGCTGGCTATTGTTTTATCTTACTAGGTGTGCAGATAATGTCTGGTTCACGTGCACCTAAGCTTTAACAGTTCCATTGATAAATACTAAAATATATAGCCATAGTGAATATGCAACTAATATGGACACTATGTATTCAATATCAAAGTTTATTGCAAATAGCTTATTTGGTATATTACACAAATACTCGATTCAGAACAGTTTGTATTGCGGATGTGCACAACGCTGAGGAAAAGAAGTTCTCTACTCCATGAGAACTACATCGTTGTCGAACCCACGTCTAGTCGCGTTAATTACGTTCTTGCTTTGCTACCACTTGCCGACGTGGGTTTCCGACGATGTGAGAATTATTAATTTAAGGGTTTTTATGTGCGGTTTTTATTTCAACAAGGGGGCATTTTGGGGTTTATTTCAATTAAAGATTCTCTTGTAGCGCGTGTCTCAATTTTCATAAACTTAATAATTTCTTGTCTGTTTTTAAATTTTAGGTTTTTTTTATGTTTTGTTTCGTTCTTTGTTTTGTTTTGTTTCGTTTTTCTTTTTCTTTTTTCTTTTTTGTTTGTTTTTTGTTTTTTGTTTTTTGTTTTTTTTTTTTTCTTTTTGGGGGGGGGGGCATATTATAGTATTAGCATCGTGTTCCCCTTAAAGTTTGCACATTTAGGGACTCATTTCTACAGTCTAATTGTTGATATAGTCACCACCATATATAACATGCACAGATTTTTAAGTTTACATATTGATTTCGCTTATGCCCAAATTCTTGGCACTGTATTGATTTCGGAATAGATATTTTATTTTATACTTGTGGAAACACAGATTAAAAGAGACGGGAATTGGAGTTAGTGAAAATTAATTTCACTGTTTTTTATGGTTTACGCACCTTTTCAACTTTGTTAAAATAATTCAGTCTAATTGCTTTTAGCACTTTTGATCAATTAACAATTCTTGTTGAATCCAGTTCAGTTATAATTCAAACAAAACCTTGTAAATACACTTAACTGATGTTTTCAATGAATTGGGCACTACTGATTTTTTCAAGACATTCTATATCGAAACCACTTTGCGCCATATCAATTGAAATGATTGTATTGAAAATGCATCATAGATACAATAATGAAAGAGATCACACAGCAGACACAGCCTATATAGGTGTTCTCCCGTAAAGGACAGTGGACATCAAGGTAATACAACGTATAGACAGTATAATATAAACAGTATAAAGTAAAATATAAATTCAGTATTATATACAACATTTATTTTTTGTCCATATGGACATTTTAATTGCTAGTATGTAATTGAATTTTATAAATTGTAAATTTAAATTACTTATTTATATATAAGGAATAGAGAAAAATACTAAATTAATAAATAATTTACAAATACAACTGTAGCATTAATACTATTAAAGGTATGTTAATAAGGTTTTTTTTTCAAATATTTTAATAAGTTAAGTACTGCATTGGTGATTTCTAAGTTATCAACTTAAGACAAATTGGGGGAGCCCACAAGTAGAATATTGATGCTGAGAATATAGGCGAATCTTCCAAATTTAAAAACTGTTATATTGTGTCTAATGAATAATGGGCAACCTTAAAAATAATAAAAATTGCCTTCAATATCATCTGCACAGTTACACTAAGAGCGTCTGACAGAAGGGATAAAAATTTGTGATGGATTAGATTACCGACTAGGTTGCGCAACTGCCAGATTGAAAGTGGGGTAAGAGGAAGAGACATTTTCCCTTCGTTTCTATGTAAACGTTGCTCTACTCTGCAAGTTCTGAGTTGAACCATCAAATTTGTTCCATTCTTCTAGTACACCGGGATACAAACTTTTTTGTAAGATGACGTGCGACAAGTTGGGGGTTTGAAACGATGATTACTTCTCAAATTGTAATTTGTTTATAAATGGCAAGATTTCTTCCAAGAGTACATAATTTACTTTATATCCTACGACGTTCATCAAGTGTATTCCAACCCCGTTCGTTGTATAGTTTTTCAGGTCCTTTCTAAGCCCAGTAATTGAACATTTTCAAACATATCGGATTTTGTCACACAACTCCTCCATATTCCAAGATAGGCAGAACGAATCCAATATCTAAAGGTTCAAAGGGTTTTCTGTCTAATTTATATTTCATTTGTCTTAATATATGATTTCTTTAACCGGCTTTGGAATAAATTTCTTTAATGTGGTCCTTCTATTTAGCAGACGTTAAATGTAACACCTTTAATGTGCACATGCTCCACACCTTTTCAGTTGTCGCAACGCTAAAATGAGTTAAAAAAAGGAGCCAGCAAGTGGATTTTTTTATTTAATTAGACTATAAACTAAGGAACAGGAAGACAAACTGAAAAATGAACTTAAACATATCAAACGATAAAGGAAAAATACAGGAAAACAACTGTGTCTTCCGATTAAAAAAATCCGGAACCTATTAAAAAACAACTGATGATGACGTACTTAAACCAGGACAACATTGATTGATTGATCGGAATAGCTACTGATTAATTTGAATTGAATATACTTCCAGAAATTTAACGTAACGTTTTTTATAAACAAAAGTTAAACAAAAATTTCATGTACACGTTTTTTTAAAGACTGAACATTCAGTTTTACATTCATATGAAATTAGTTTTTTTGTCTCTACAAAAGACACGATTTCTGAAATGTAAAAACAAACATAGCTTTAAGTTTTACTATAGGCCAATTTTTACTGCTGTTATAATCCGATGTTAGTTTTTTTATTTGTCGGATTAGCAAAAGAGCTCATTCTAGTTTTACTCCTCCCTTAACCTAATTCCTCTATCCAGGGGCCTCGGTGGACGAGAGGTCAAGGTAGTTCGTCTACTATTGATCACGTGGTCTGTCAACACTGAGATTGCTGGTTCGATTCTCACTGCAGGCAGGGTGTACTCGACTCCAACCTTAATTGACAAGGATTGCCAGTTTCCTACCGCAGGTCGGGGGTTTTCTCCGGGTACTCCGGCTTCTTCCCCCAATAAAAACTGGACGCCATGATATAGCTGAAAAATTGCTGAAAGTGGCGTTAAAACATCATCAAACAAAACAATCTATCCGTCCACCATCACTCAATATACCACTCATTATTAGATGGGATGGTTTATATTTTCTACCGTCAGAAACAAGTCCCTGTGACCCGCCTTGATATAACTGCAATGTATACATGTTAAATGTAATGGTGCATATGATTTTCAAGCTATAAAATGTTTTATCAATTTTAGATGTTTATCGATAAAATACATACCAAACATGCAAAACATTGTACATGTAAATGAAAGCTTTAATCCTTGTTATTCATTTGTACGACAATCATGTTATGTATATGGTTCTCACTCGGTGAGTTGTCACAATGTTACATATATTCTTGAACCGAAGCATTATAACACACTTATTATACAGTGACTTATTATAACTTTTAATTATCAACGTATCTTCCAACATCACTACATAATTTGGTACCCTATAACAGTACACAGATTTTATAGGAACATTAGCTTGTACATATCATACACACTTATACTTAACAACTTTACTAATCATCGATATTATAACCAGAGACAAACATCAACAATTAAACCCAGAGTACCAAGAAGTACTGGCGCAATGGTATATAAAAAAGGTAAGTGGTTACATATAGGTGTATTAAAATACAGTTATTAAATAGGACCAGATAACATTTTTCCCAAGCTTAGTGTTCTATTGTTCGAAGCCAGCGACTGAGGGCAATAGACCACTTAGCTATCCCCTTTACAGAAGGAAAATTCTTCTGGTCTTTTCTAATAATTAACAATTTAACCTTTTTCATTTTAATATAAATTCTATAGTAAAATAAAATGACAATAATTTACTTGTTAATCAAGGAAAGTTGTATTTCTCTCATGATATTCATGACATTTGCTGTCCAATCAGAAAAAAGAGAGAAAGGGAATCTCGCAACAGAACAGAGGGCAATACAACATTCCGTTTATGAAACGGTTAAAACTATATGATATCTCTTATATAATGAAAATTACTTTAGAACTAGGTAATAATAACATCTATTTTAGTTTAGCTAATGGTCCTTGCGGTAATTTGGCAATTAAATGGGCATTGTTATTAGTTTCCACTGCTTATAGGTATCGCCATATACTAGTACTTGCTACCAACGCGTCTATACTATCAACCCTCTGTACAGAGCGTTGTGATTCTCGGAATTCTCTCTCTTGTCAAGGGTTCACGTTAGACTTATTTCCCACAAGTTTCTTAAATTTGTTTCTGCTTTTGGAGAGTTTAACGTTTGTTTATTCACATGTGGATGGTATAGGAAAAGTTGATATTACATAAGTCTCAATAAGTAAAAAATTCAATGGGACTTGCAAGTCTGGTGTTCACGTTCGCTCCAGCTATAACGTAAATAACAGACCCATATCAAATTTACTTACCTTACCTTGCGTATCTTGTATTAGGTCAGCAACTGCCCATGTACCGAGTTTATTTAAGCAAAATCATTTGTATATTCTATGTGTTAAAATGAACCGTTACCTACTGACCTAGTATAAGATCTACTAACGGTGTATTAAAAATATGGGGTTGCCACGTGACTCCAATCAGCCCATTTAGTACCCAATACTTACGGGAGAGAGGATATGTAACAAAAAATGCAGCAGTTGCTGGATTCTTTTCCTTCTAAAGAAATGACAAAATGCTCTCAGATAGCGAAGAACAGGTTCAGAAAGCCACATCCTGAGATCCGAGCAGCCTAACATCCCAATATATGCATATTCTGATGATACGACAGTGTAAGTGATGAGTTCCCCCGAGTCAGCTTGTAATAAGCACATCTGTTATCCACAATATCCAGATACATCATTATGCATGTAGAATTACCATCGATGACAAATACAAAAATGATTTATTACAGAATCTTGGACAAATGCTCACAAATTTAGTTTTCTGTCAAAGTAAATTGGTAAAAGTGAAACTTGATATCCTCAGTCGCTCGAAACTACACGTTTTTGCTACACGTATGCAGGACCCAAGTAAGATACTACCGCAGGTCGGGGGTTCTCTCCGGGTACTCCGGCTTCCTCCCCCAATAAAAACTGGACGCCATGAAATAGCTGAAATATTGCTGAAAGTGGCGTTAAAACACCATTCAAACAAACAAACAAGTAAGATATTGTACCTCTAAGAAATACCCAGATAAAAAAATCAACAACTGCTCCATGAGCGAATGATACGCCCTTCTGAAGATAAGGACAAGACAAAAGCTATACAATTCTATCTGCACCAATGAAACAAACAGATCTTTTAATACAAAAAATGACACAGAATCTAAATTTCACTAAAACAATTCCGCAAATAAAAAAAGTATAAAAGTGCTTTAGAATTCGCGTTTCGTGGCTCTATAATGAAAATCAGAATGTATATTAAATAAAAAGAATAAAGCCCACATCTATCAAAATAAAAAATTCCACTAAATTTATAGAAAATTGGTGAAAGAGTTCTTGAATTCGAGCCCCGTCCCCTTTTAAAAAATCTTTTCTCTGAAACCACTGGGCCAATTTTGTTCAAACTTGGCTTCAATCATCCTTAGGAAGGACTAGTTTCAAATTTGTACCCAGGGGGTTGATCAACAACAAAGATGGCCACTGTCATAAAAATAGAACACGGGTGTCAACGCACGTTTTCGGTCACTATATCAAAAATTATAAAAGAGAAAATATTAGATTAGCACATTGAGATTTGTAATGGCTTCCTGAAGGAATTGTTGTCTTTTCATGTCGATATTTGACAAAATTTTCAGTATTTAAAATATAACTTGAAAATTACAAGAGCTAGAGTGAAATAGTAAATGGAGTTCTTGGCCTTAAATGACTTTTTTATGAAAATTTCCGTTTTTGTCCTGTAACTTAAAAACTGAAACAGCTAGAGTGAAACTGTAATTGGCAAAAATGATCAGCAATACAAGTCCTACAAATCGCTTAATTTGTCTGAAATTATCAGATGACTCATTATTACAGTTATTTGCCTTTAAATGACATTTTTTAATGAAATTTTCCGTTTTTGTCATTTAATCTAACAACTTTAACAGCTAGAGTAAAACTGTTAATGGCAAACATGATCAGTTCTACAATTCACTTTATTGGTCTGAAATATTGTCAAATGACTTTTTATAGGAATTATTGCCCTTTAATGACGATTTTTATTATTGTTTTTCTATTTTTTCTTTTAACCTAAAACTATATGAGACCTACAATAATAAAGTCCTTAAGTTTCATTTAATTGGTCTGAAATTGTAAGCTGCCTTCTCATAAGAGTTATTGCCTTTTAATTATGATTTTGTATACAATTTTTTTTTATTTTTGTCCTTTATCCTGAAATATATAACAGCTAGACTGTAAACTAAAAAAAAATGATCAGCAATCCAAGTTCTAAAATTTACTTTATTTAGTCCAAAATTGTTAGATGATTCTTTAAAGGAGTTATTGCCCTTTAATGACGACTTTGGACAAAATAATTAGTATTTATGTTATAAATTAAAGTCTATAACACCTAGAGTTAAATTATTTACTACCAAATTTACCCCAAGTACAAGGCATAAAAATAATTTAATTTCAGACATTGTCTTATAGTACCTTATAGGAGTTATTGTACTAAACCAAAGTTTTTAAAAATAAATGTTTAGGTGTTTCCCAGTAACCTAAAAGTTATAGCAACTAGACTGAAACTGTCCATTGCAAAAAATTAAATACAGTCAATCGCTTTCACGTTCACTATTATTGAGTTGCAGGAAAAGGTTTTCTTGTTATGTATATATCATTTTTGCTAGCCAGGAGTTAAGTTAAGTATAAGGTCCCCTACTCTCTGTGACCTGATTGTAACATTCAGTAATATATTGAGCTTTTAGATGGACCCAAGATAGTTATTTAAATCACGTGATAATGCAGCAGGACTCAACCATACATGCAAGTATCTGCTGAAAAACTAATTTCATGTTTTCTCTGTTTTTTATTTCATTGAATAGATACATGTTTTCAAAAAAAATTTCTTTTCTTTTGTTAACTATTCAAAAAGCAACAGAGTTAACTTTTCTTATTTTTAGGTTGATTGAAATTCAGGAAGTAATATATCACAGTAAACACATTGTTTACAATCGAGGTAGGTGGATAATAATTTCCTTAATACAGAAAATGATTTAGTATTAACTTAATAACAAATATACTAAAATAATCCTCATACATGTTTGTATTGAGAGAAGTAAAAAATATGGAACGCCAAATTAACATATATTCAATTAATTGTACCTATCTTCAAATATTGAAGATATCTTCAATTGAATTATACCTATCTTCAATTCAATTATAGATATCTTCAATTCAATTGTACCTAGGTACAATTCAGCACAATTAAAGATATCTTCAATTCAATTGTACCTATCTTCAATTCAATTATAGATATCTTCAATTGAATTGAACCTATCTTCAATCGAATTGAACCTATCTTCAATTGAATTAAACCTATCTTCAATTGCACTTAATCAAATTTGTATTATAATATAATTCAATTGAAGATAGGTGTAATTCAATTGAAGATAGGTGTAATTGAATTGAAGATATCTTCAAATGAATTGAAGATATCTTCAAATGAATTGGAGATATCTCCAAAGGAATTATGGAGATGTTGGAATTAGACCTATCTTCAAGTGAATTAAAGATATCTTCAATTCAATTGAAGATAGGTGTAATTGAATTGAAGATATCTTCAAATGAATTGAAGATATCTTCAAATGAATCAATTAAATTGCACCTAGGTATAATTCATTTGAAGATAGGTTCAATTGATATGAAGATATCTTTAATTATTTGAAGATATATGGAACGCCAAATTAACATATATTCAATTAATTTTACCTATCTTCAAATATTGAAGATATCTTCAATTGAATTATACCTATCTTCAATTCAATTATAGATATCTTCAATTCAATTATACCTATCTTCAATTCAATTGTACCTAGGTACAATTAAGCACAATTGAAGATATCTTCAATTCAATTGTACCTATCTTCAATTCAATTATAGATATCTTCAATTGAATTGAACCTATCTTCAATCGAATTGAACCTATCTTCAATTGAATTAAACCTATCTTCAATTCAATTGTGCCTAGGTATCTTCAATTGCACTTAATCAAATTTGTATTATAATATAATTCAATTGAAGATAGGTGTAATTCAATTGAAGATAGGTGTAATTGAATTGAAGATATCTTCAAATGAATTGAAGATATCTTCAAACGAATTGGAGATATCTCCAAACGAATTATGGAGATGTTGGAATTAGACCTATCTTCAAGTGAATTAAAGATATCTTCAATTCAATTGAAGATAGGTGTAATTGAATTGAAGATATCTTCAATTTATTTGAAGATATCTTCAAATGATTGAAGATATCTTCAATTATTTGAAGATAGGTACAATTAATTGAATATATGTTAATTTGGCGTTCCATAAAAAAAAGCCTGGAAAAGCAAATATATTGACAGCACGAATTTGACGAAAATCAAATTGACATTTTTAATGTATTGATAACTGATAGTTTGGAACGTTGTCCTACCAGATATTTCATGAATGGTTTAATTGGTGTGCATTTTTGACATAGGGAAAGGATATATTTGGAAATAGTAAGATTTATTTTGCAATTAAAATTATACTTCGTATATCAAAATACTTGGCATAATAAGGTACGCAAAAGTGCAATGATTATTAACAAATGGTAAATGGAACGCTGGCATTGGACAACGAACAAAGTAATAATAAGGTTTAGTCATTTTAATCATGTTAATTTAATCGCAATTTTCCGTATTTATTGTTTATTTTTTACTTTTTAATGCATTTATTATGAAATTTCGCTACTATATGTTTTATAGGGAATATCTCATAAAACATGATTAAACATGCACTGTAAACATAACACATTTAGTGATATAAACGACAATTAATTTGTGTGAGAACTTTAATGAACGAACATTCAATACGAATGGATCTAATCAAGGGCGGATTATGACCTATGCAAGCTGCATTTAGAATCCAGTTTTAATATTTGCTATGATAAAAATTCTGTAATTTTTGATGTTTGCGACACACGGAACTTGCCCATTACCTTTACATTATACTATTCTATGCATGACTCGCCAAACATTGGCCTTTACATTTGTAAGGTTTTTGGTAGACCGATGCTGTCCAACGCTATTTTAGACTATGGTCCCACGCTTCCATCATTCTAATAAAGCGTTAGACGGCAGAAGATTTTTGAACTGGATTTTTGTGAAAGAATTGTCTTGTCCATACTGGAAATAAGGAAGCTAGAGGTCGATATTTATGGAAAAACAATCTTTTATGCTGATAAAAGTAAAGCAAAATATAATCACGGGTCTTAAGGGACATTTTCAAAGCCCTCAATTCTTTGAATACTAATTTATAAATAACATCTTATGTTGTTTAACCTATTACAGGTTTTATTCCTACCCATTTAAGCCGGATTATTTTTTGTAAATGTTCTGGTTCAAAATCTGTTCAGAAAAAAAACTCGGAACTCTTCAATAAGTCAGGAGCCTATAAATCATGTAGTTATACTAAACCCAGTATAAGTAAAAGTTCGTGTGTTTTAGTGGTTTTTCGCTTGACAAATTAAACTACTTGCCTCGTTTGGTCAAGCTTGTAGAAAAAAATATATTCAGCAATGTAATCCTTACTTATCTTTCAAAAAATTGTTACCCCACCCCTAGATTAGTTGGTCTTGTAGATTTGAATGCTTCCCAGTCTCAGAATTACATCGTTGCAACTTTTGATTCTAAATTTTCAATGATACATGAAACATCTATACAATAAATAACTAAAACACTCTGCCCGATATATCTATAGTCACTTTGAAACATAATTTCTGGAAATTTGTAGTCATTTAACAAACTGCTCATCTTAGCATGATTAATCCTATATAGAATGTTTTCTTTTTACAAAACAATGTAATAAAAATTTGGCAGTTACAATAATTATCCACAATATCTCCTAATCTAGAAGCAGTTTTGAAAGCTTGTGTGTTAAAATCTTCATTGTGATACATTTATACATAAATTTATATCGAGTTAGAAAATTTCCCTCAATTAATTTTTTTTAAAGAAACTGCATGAAGATGAAGATGCTTTGTGATTTCCCCCACAAGTTGCAGCAAGTTCATGTTTTGTTACAAGGACCAAGATTACAATTTCTCTGTTCCACAGTCGACCTATCTTCTTCTGTAGTCCGAGAATCCCCTGCCGTCCAACTCTTTTTTTATACTTTGATGGGAGCGTGGGACGTCAGAGATCTTTCCATAGACAAAAAGCGGATTTTGCGATACGGGTCTGAGGCGCCACATTTCACAATCTCACGATGTTATAAACATGTTCATGTGGTTCAACTATATGTAATTCGCTTCGTATAAAAAATTTAATTTCAAAGCATGCAAGTGAAAATTATGCACGTGCAACTGATGACACGATAAAGCAGACAAAAACAATTAATCTTGCAAGAAAAAAAATCTTTAATATCAATTTATATTTGGTGTTGCAGTTTTCAAGTTTAATAAATTTGTGATGTTATCACATTTTGTGGCACAATGGTTCAATCAGTTTTGATCTCTATTGGTATCGCATGTTTGAAATAAATATTAGAAAGAATCAACATATGCCTGCAAACAATACCCCATCAGAAGTTCAGAAATTGCTTGAATTACTTGGTGTGGCCTTTTTGACATTAGTCATAGTATATATATGCAAATAGTAAGATTTAGTTTGCTATTAAAATACACGTAAATCAAACTACGTATATGTTTCCAAACTTGTATGTATTGTATGTCAAACTTCTTCTGACGCGAATCATGGCAGCATGTCGCACTCCTTGTTTCTAATAACTGAAATATCTAAAATCGTCCTTAAAATTGTAGATTGATCTTTGATATTGTGAAAATATACCTCAGACGGTTTTCAATTTTGAGTTTTTGTTAAGATTCTATGTCCACGTTTTCAGCGTCAATTGAACGGGTTCTTAGTTTGAGCCTTGGTAATAAAAAAATATTGTTAATAAAAATAAAACATAGGGTCAACACATGTATTTTTGACAACAGCATAACCTCAAGGGATCAGCACATTTCGAGAGCTATAAACTTCCCAATAAGCCCTTAGTTGTGTGAAGACTTCCTGGAGCAGTTATTCCCCTTAAATTACGATTTTGTACAGTAGAACTTGAAAGCTATAAGATCCAGATTGATATTGATAACAGAAATGATCAGAAGGACATTCCAAACACGATCATTTATAAAGAGTTATTGCCCTTTAATGACAATTTCTATACGCCCGTCTATGTCCATCCGTATGTCCATCCTCTATCTTAATTTATCTGAAAATTCCTTCAAATATTTAGTTTAATCTGCACAGTTGTTAATTATGTTAGCCTCATTGTCAGTATACTTTTGGTTAATTTCTGCTGGCTTGTCATTGTCTTCAGACGGGCTTTTAATACGCTCATGGCGTAGCTGTTTATTGATGACATTTCATTTTTGTCCCCTTAACTTAACAGCTATAACTGCTAGAGTAATGCTGTAAATTGCAAAAATAATCAACAAAGAAAGCGCTACAAATCATTCTTTCTGTCTAAAATAGACAGATGGCTTCTTATGGAACTTACTCTCCTTTAATGACAATTTCAAACACATTTTTGTAGTTGTGATAGATTTGAGCTTCCTTTCGTTTTTAGTAGAATTATGATTTTTCGTTACAAAAGGGCATCAATGATATTAATAAACGAGATTAATTTGTTAAATTTTGTAGATGTTTACAAAAAGAATACGCAAACTGTAATTTAAAAAATCTCTTGATTCTGCATATGGTCATTTCACAAATTATGTTTCATAATTGCAGATAGAATGATGCATCCTTAAGTTTTTAGCTCTAGTCATTATATTCAGACGGGCGTATCATGCGTTGGGACCATACTGGGCAGCCCAGCGTCCAGGGTGGCGAATAGGAGAGACCCTCCCATTGTGGTGTTGTCAGGTCATAATACGGAAAACCTAGCCTGCGGAACCGTAGTTGGTAACGTGTTTGGAGAGTGCCACTCTCATTGCACGATAATGAACCCTTTTGTAGATTTCGAAAAGAGTAGGTTCATTGTAGCCGCTACAAGAGGCTAAATTCTCCTCCCCTACTAAATACTGCATTCTTTCCCAGTAACAGTCAAAATTTGGTTCACAGTTACCCATCTCACCCCTGTTTTCCATTTATTTATTGTTTATTAACTTGTTCTCGTCCTAAATAAAGCTGAAATACTGCTCGCTGGACGTAAAGCAAACATTCAATCAATCAAACTTGATGGACCTGCCACACCATACGCTCCTTTCGCAGCTATTTATTGTATTATGTATTAAAATCTGAAAAAAGCTAGAGTAAAACTACAAATGACTAAAGTAACCAACAAGACAAGGCATACAAATCATGTAATTGTCTGAACCTTATAAGAGTTATTGCCCTTTAATGATTTTTTGTTTCAAAGATTAAAATTTTGCTAAGTTACTAAAACACAAAAAGCTAGACTGTAAATTGCAAATATGATAAGCAAGACAAGGCCTATAAATAACTTGTTTGTTCCAAAGTGGTCATATGGCTTCCTATACGAGTTGTTGTCCTTTAATGAAAATTGTTGATTTAGTTTTGTGTTTGCTCTTTAAGTTAAAAACTAGAACAGCTAGAGTAAAACTGCAAAACGCAAAACTGATAATAAGGACAAGACCTAACAATGATATTAATGTCCAAATATTGTACGATGACTTTATAGGAGATATTGTCCTTTACTGATAATTTTTCATGACATTTTCAGATTTTGCCTTGGAACATAATACTGTAGAAATAAGAGCGAATCAGTCTATCGACTTCTGGGGAAATCCGTCAAATTTCAAGTTCAAAGTTGCCATATACATGTTAGAAAATTTGAGACAAAAACACGTTTTGGACAATAACTCAGAAAGTTTGCATTTAATTTCAATGAAACTTTGGGATATTAGGTGGATCAGGCTTCCATCGATTTAGGGGGAAATTTGTCAAATTTCAAGGTCACAGTTGGCAAAAAATGCAAGAAATGTGTACAAAAAGTTTTTTATTTGAATTCATTCTTTTATGGCTAGTGTCAACATATTTTTAAACAAATCTTTTACAGTTTCCCAGCTTTGTCTTCTTCCAAGATTTACGAACCAATTGTCTCATTTTCACCGTCAAGTTTGAAGATGATCGTATCGGCTAGGACCCTTAGCTAGCGATGATTGATATTGGTGGTAAAGAAGTCCATTTATTTGCTTCCCCATTTTAATCAACTGTAAGTCAGTCATAAAAGGTTTAATTCATTTAACACACCATAAAAAAGATTACAGATTGATGTAATATCAACTTAAATGTAGTAACAAACTATTAAAATCCATAATTATTTTGACTTCTATGTTCAAAATAAATATTTATAATTTTCAGGAATAATGGAAGACGAAAGAAAATACTTCTTGCGACTGCTTTCATTTTACTATGGAAAATCAATGGATATTATATCCCTGTTTCTTGATACCTGCGTGCTTAACCATGGGGAATTTGGGGATTTTCCTAATACATACAAACATAAATTGTTTCACAAATGGAAAGCAAAAATTCCTTGTTGTGAATGTGCAGCGACAGGATCAATTGCAGCACCACAAAAAGAAGTGTGTTAACAACGAAATACATTTCTGCCGTGTACAAACTTGATGGACCTGCCACAACTGGACACGAATTGACAAGTCATAAAAAGGGAACTACTCAACATTGCTTATGTAAAGTATCAGCAATTTCAGGAATAACAACATACAATCTTGGCATTGCTCTTGTTCACTGCATTATTCAAACTTGCTTTAATTCAGCTTGTCAGAAAGTGATGGGTGAAATTGAAGCCATTCGCGATGTAAGGAATGACCTATTTCATTCAGAGACTCGTGGCATCTTGTCTTATAATGAGTTTGAAAGAATGTGGATGAAATTGGAAAATGCTGTTCTTAATATTGCAGCATTTACAGTTAGTCCATCCTATAAAAATCTTGTGCAGCGCAACATAAGCAATTTGAAAAACTGCGATGTTAAATTAACAGAAGTCATATACAGGGTTAAATCAGTGGATTCAAAAATGCACCAGGTTTGTATCCTATTGTGTATGTGTGTTCTTAAATTGCAAAAATATTGACGAGAGAAATAACCACTTCAATTAGAAAAGAAGACTAAAGCTTTAAAAATAAAAAATACACACACAGATGTTCTTCCAAACATGATTCGAGCGTATCATAGTCGTCCATATAATAAACTCCTTCAAAACTGTCTTGTTATAGTAGTTACTTTTATTTTGACCAACTTCACTTTAAGATTCCTAAGTTAGCACCAATTTTAATGTGACAAAATTTTGAAAATGTTGAAAGGGACCACACATTTAGGCATGAAAACTTGAGATAAACCATTTCACATCAGTTTAATTATACCCCCTTGCAAACTTGTTTGGGGGGTATATAGGAATCACCCTGTCTGTCTGTCTGTCCACATCCCTTGTAAGCGCAACTCCTCCTAAGCAGCTTGACGAAATTTAATGAAACTTAGCATAAAGGAAGTACATTACTTATAAAGTGAAGTTGTGGTATCGCTTTGTGAGCGTGCTCACAGTCCACACTTGTTAATCCTGAAAACACAGACGGTCGTATTCAATTCAATGGTGAAACTGCATGTGAACCATTAATTTGGCTGTTCAAAACGATCGTCGCAGGATAAAGCAAGTACTCACATTCACTCAAAGTAGATGAAAATCGAGAACATCACACAGTTGTGCAATAAAAGATGTCATGTTGTAGGCCAGCGGCATTTAGCGTGCCCTTCCAAGAAACACTAGACGCCATAAAATTAAAAAGATATTTGATCCCATACTTTTAAGCCATTTTATTGAACTTATTTTTCATGTAACATACTATTGGAAGCGGCGCAGCATTCTCTTAATTTAAGTTTACAATTCATTTTTTATAACAAAGCTATTGAAAGAGTTAAGGAACAAGACCACATCTCTGAATTACATTACTTCGACTCTGTTTGAAATGGGACGGGTCGTAAAATATGGTTTCCACAAAACACTATCATCGCAACGTAAGTAAATGTTTGGTATTATAATTGCTATTATGTTGTTATATTGTGTAATAAGTCAGTTAAGGGTGCAGTTTAAACTGAAAAACGCAATGTTCCATTTATATGAAAATGAAGTGAAACCAGAAACATAGTAATGACATTTAGAAATTTTCATGACAACAAAAGAACAGAAAATTGAGTCTTCAAATTCGATTCAAACAGATGCACAAGGCCTCCCTTTTGTACTTTTGGATTTTAATTGTTTAAATGGTTACTTAATGTTCTGTGAGGAGTATAATATTCATGTAGTGCTAAAGTTAAAACAAACACAACAACCTCAACAACAATAAAAGAAAGTGCGAACAGAAAAGTTTGACTACCGCTGGTAATGCAAGGATTGTTGGGTAGGCACAGGAAATCTAGATTTCTGTAGCGGCTGCATTTTTGGAACCATGACCAGTATTCAACTGACATCTTGTAAAAGTGTTCGAGTATATCGACATCTTTTAGAAGCTCTTGTCCGAATTTCAAACACAATTCACAACAATACAGAATTGTGTATGCAGAACAATAAACCAGTAATATTGTTCAGGGTATTTTGATTTTTTGTATTTCTGTTTTTATTTTAGATGATATACACGAAAAGCTTGGAGAATTACATGACGATGTGAATGAAATGAAAACATTCATGAAATTTTTTGTGGAAAATACTATTATGAAAAATCCAGGTAATTAATATAAAAAATAAGTGAAATGAGCATCTTGCTTATTGTCAACTTAAGCATGACTGGTCGCTTAAAGGTAACACGGTCTATCAGAATCAAAGAGTTTAGCTATTTATTTTGCAGTGAAATGTCACTGATTGTAATAATGTTGCAGCGTGTATCAGCAAACTAAACCCGCTGTCATGAAAAAGCAAATCGAATATAAGAAAGTAAGCATTTAGTTTGAGATTGGTTAAATGCAAGTAAACAGGCGGTATTAGTTACAGCACAGTAAAATATTGTTTCTTTTGGGTTTAGGAATAAAACATCCTCTATAAAACAGCAGAGAACCATCCATGTAGTTCAAAAAACATTTTATAATAGAAATATGCCATTGGTGATCCTCAGTTAATTTGTTCAGAAAATATAGAAGTACACATTTAGTTTGAGATTGGGGAATATATTGGTATATCAACTAACAAACTTATGTTCTCAACAGGCCAGCGACAGAAAGAGGCGTCATGTACACTCGAGGGAGAAAACATCGACGAAAATATTGTGTTTGCAAACATAATGAGAATGTAGTTCAGGACGAAAGAACAAATTTCAAAATTAAGTCTATTGCAAAAAAATGTATAATTCTTGAATTAGAATTTTCGTCGGAGATTATCGGGGATGCAAAAACATTTTATGCGGTTTTGCAGTCCTTTATAAAACATCTTATACAGGTCAGAAATATAGACACCCAGAAGAAAAGCACTTTGGATATAACATTTGCAATCAAAGGTCTATGTGAAAAAGGTAATTTAGGTATACATATTTAATAACTATATAACACTGTAAGGTTACGTTAATAAGAATATATGATGTGTGAGACTCTAATATGACACATGGAATCTTTTGGTTGTAAACACACCGAAATTTAACAACCGATATACAAACAAGATAACGGGAAGAGATCTGGTGACGGTTCAAAGAAAAAATTTAAATTTTTAAAATTAAAAACGAAACTATTATATAATTATCACGAATCACGTTAAGAAACTAAATCACGAGTCGCGACAAAAAGAAAATGCCTATAATTGTAGAACATATAAATGAATGAGTGAAAACATATGTAACTACATTGATAAACCATTCGAATTCTATTAATGCTGTAGTTTATGAATATTAAGTGCTTTGCTCAGATAAATACAATTAAATTGCGTAATCTCGGATAATTTATAAATCGATATTTCCTCTGTGCGGACTACTTTCGGTATCCCATATAAACAAGATGGCGTTCTCCTAGCTAGCGTATCGTAAGGGATAGGAGACAATGTTTTGTCTGTCCCAACGATTTTTAATTAAATCTCGATTGATATTTTATATAAAATATAGAGATTCCTTTGGTACCACGTTTTGTATATTCATACGCTTTGCGGCTTTGGTACATTTTGAGGTGTAGATGGATTTCTGTAACTGGCTTGGCAGGCTTAAACTATCGCTATGACATATATAGCTTGTGAGTGTGTCGCCGGAGCTTACACATTGATAATTTCCTAAATCGCGGTGTTTAATCCTATATAAGCCCCGGTGAGCTATTGCCATTGCTTGTCGTCTATCGTCCCACGCTATATGTCCGTCAATCTAGTACACATTTTTATACATTTCCTTCTCTCAAATCACTGAGCTAATTTGAACCAAAGTTGGTCTGAATCATCCTTATTGTGTTTTCTTTAACACTAACGCTGTCCACACCACCAACCTAGGCTGAATTTTGCTGCCGTAATAATCCGATTTCTGTGATTTGTCGGAGTAATAAAAAGAAGGCGAGGGTACGATTATTCGCTCTACCTGCAACCAATAAAACGGAAGTGACTTAAAAAACCTAGGGGTCAATACATTTGTTTGGTTACTTCATAAAAATTATATGTGAAAATTAAAAAAATATGTAACCAGCAAACATGATCGGAAGACAAAATCTAAAAATGAGTTTCCTTTATCATACGTGTTTATCGACCCGTTTTGGCTTATTGACATTTAATCATGTTTCCCTATTTAATGTTATCTTGAAAACTATAGAGATAAACTGTAAAAAGCAAAAAATATCAGCATGCCAAGCTCCTATACAAACACAAAAGGTGTGGCAGTTAATACTCTTAAATAATTACATTTGTCCGTTTGTGATCTTTGACTATAATCACGAAAAGAATTATAGAAACTGTGAATAGTAAAAATTATTACATGTTGATATCTACATTCAAAATCTCTTCTCAAACCACTTGCCCTTACTAAACCAAAGTAAAGTAAATGAATGATCCTTATGCTTATTTCACTCCAGAAATACATAGAACAAACTTGGTGTTTTTATTGAAAATTATGCAAACATTACACTTCACCGCGAGTTCATATTAAGAAACAACAAACAACATATCGACCATTGTTGATCCAGTTTTTTTTATTCCAACAAAAACACTGTTATTAAACTCTAGGTACAACACAGAACACCAAGTAATATGTCTCAGACAAAAAGAGGCCCATGTTTAAATAATTCGTAGGCGTTCTAATTAGATCCATCAAATATATTGCTTTCTGTTCTTCAACTCGTTTATTAATAGCCTTGTATATTTATTGCAGTGCGAAACGTCACGTACATATTATAATAATTCAAAAAGCGTACTTAGCTTGTTTGATTGTAATTTCTCTGAAAGTTACAACTCTAATATACAGGTTTTAGAAACTGTTGTTTACTTCAAAACTTTACGACAATTTATTATTTACTTCTTATATGTCAGTTTTATACATGTAAGTAAAGAAACATTTACATACATTCTTTTTGCATTTCAGATGAACTACCAATGATGAAGTCCTTCTTTTCCACCAACGTGGATACTGGAATTAATTGTTTGTATGGAAAAATAATGAAAAAAGAAGGTGATACTTTTTTTATTCACTTGTTATCAGTTTAAAGACAATGGTCCATAGATCAGATGACAAAAGGAATGATTTGAAAACAAAACTTTCACACTGAATATTTTAACAAAGTATTTAATTACCATAATTACCGTTGTGTGTCAATAGTCAGTAATTTACTTGCCCTGTGTTCTTTCTTTCTTTTACTATTTTATGCGCAGAGTATTCACTTCCTACTAGTAATGGTCATCACCTGTGTAACAAAATACATTTGTTTTTATATATTTATACATAGCCTTAATCACTTTGAAATAGACACTTATTATAATAACAATTTTGAAGGCGTTTTAAATAAAATTCTAGAAGCAGATTTAAGTACAGTATTATTACAATCAAGTGAATGATACAGACACGATTCAGAGATCAGACGGACAATTTACTGTTGGGTAAAGGTTAACATTTGGTATCATTATATTAATAACATCAGTGTGAAATAAATGTCATCAAAGATACCAAGTTTTAAGAATTTACTACGCCAGATACGCGTTTCGACTTATCAAGACTCATCAGTGGCGCTCACAACAACAAAAATATTTAAAATCCAAATGATCTATATGTTATAAGAGCTTTTTATCAGCATAATTCCAAAACGTTATACAGAATCCGGCTAATGTTATCTACCCCTTGCAAATAAAATAACCGTAGACTTAAAATAATATTCGAAATTTCAGGGCAATAAATTTTGACAATGACTATATCACTGAAAGAATCAATGAGATTCATGTCCGCACCGAATTATGACTACTCGGCTAGTAATATCCCCGGGGACTAACAGTCCACCAGCAGAGGTGTCGACCCAGTGGTTGCAAATAAAATGTCAACAAAGATACCAAGGTTAAAAGAATTTGCTACGCCAGACACGCGTTACGTCTAAGCAAGACACATCAGTGTCGCTCAAAACCAAACAATATTTTAAATTTAGGAAACAAATAACACAAATGTGTTGTAAAGCTCTACAACATCTTAATCAGTTTGATTTTCACATATTGTTTGGGTATTAACGCCACTTATTTAAACGAAACGCGCGTCTTTCGTAGTAAATTTTATTAATCTTGGTATTTTTGATGATATTTTATTTTAATAAATCATGTACCATAAAGTAATATAGGACCTTTTTGCTTTGCATAGATAATAAAGAATACCATACACCATTCATGATTGATAAGGAGTGTCAGATTGAAGTACCGTGTATAATATGTCCACTTAGAGAAGACGAACTAATGTTGGAAAACGACATGAAAAATTTAGTAAAAGCGTTTACGGAAATACTGCAAGAAGATTTACAGCAAGGTACTTGTATGAAATATCGACATACTAATTTTGTTTCCTTTTCTTCTGAGAATCACAATATTTTTGCAAAAATGTTAACTAAGGGTTTATATTTTAGAGTGTAAGAAAAATAGTATAAACTTTGCATGTTACATAAAATGGGGAAACTGGCTAAATAGTGAAAGGGTATCAAATAAAAAAAAAACTATTGTCATTCTCTCCTACTTGATAGCTATAGGTGCAGAATTAAAGATTACGGTGTGGTTAAGTAAATTTAATTATTTGTATTTCAATTCTTAATAATTGGAATTCTTAAGATTGATCAGAAACAGATGAGTCTTATACTTTTATATATTTCAGATCTAGATGATTATCAAATGTAAGTTTATATAAATAAAATCATATAAAGTAACACTTTTACTGAAACTTTTGATTTTTATTGTGGATGTTACAGAAAAGTTAATTGTACGAGTGTCTATACTGATGGCAGTTTGGTTTTAAATGTTATAAGATATATTTTCATAATTAACCTTTTAAACATAGTTCTGAAAAGCTCTTGCTTAGATTCTCTGTTCAGCCAGAGATACGATTTATAAGAACATAAGAAGAGGACATAAAACCCACACAAACCTTTAAAATAAATTAAATACCCAATTTTCTTGAATAAAATTAGAACAAATCCAAGTGCTTGGAACAGTTACAAAAGCAATAATGACGCGAACTGAGCTGTTATGCGTAGAATCATTGTACATGTATGTTTACAGAAATGTTTCTTATATATTGAACATTATTCCTTCATAAATCCACATCTCACTTTAGTCGCTGTAACTGATCCTGTATTTTTTGGTTGTGGATAATTGTTTCTTCGGTTTGTTCCTCAGGGGAACAGCGCATTGATAGCGAGCGCACATCAGAAAAAAGTAGTGCCATTATAACTCTTTAATGTGGAGGTAATAAAAATAATCAGTTTCACATGTACACAGTTTCACATGTTCCCCAGGGGAATTGTATTAATGTTTAACTTGACTTTTCTTGTAATGTTCCCCAGAGGAACTTTATCAATATTTAACTTGAGTTTTCTTGTAATGTTCCCCAGGGGAATTGTATCAATGTTTAACTTGACTTTTCTTGTAATGTTCCCCAGAGGAACTTTATCAATATTTAACTTGAGTTTTCTTGTAATGTTCCCCAGGGGAATTGTATCAATGTTTAACTTGACTTTTCTTGTAATGTTCCCCAGAGGAACTTTATCAATATTTAACTTGAGTTTTCTTGTAATGTTCCCCAGGGGAATTGTATCAATGTTTAACTTGACTTTTCTTGTAATGTTCCCCAGAGGAACTTTATCAATATTTAACTTGAGTTTTCACAGTTTCACATGTTCCCCAGGGGAATTGTATCAATGTTTAACTTGACTTTTCTTGTAATGTTCCCCAGAGGAATTTTATCAATATTGATCAAAGTTAAACATTGATACAATTCCCCTGGGGAACATTACAAGAAAACTCAAGTTAAATATTGATAAAGTTCCTCTGGGGAACATTACAAGAAAACTCAAGTTAAACATTGATACAATTCCCCTGAGGAACATTACAATTCCCCTGGGGAACATGTGAAACTGTGTACATGTGAAACTGATTATTTTTATTACCTCCACATTAAAGAGTTATAATGGCACTACTTTTTTCTGATGTGCGCTCGCTATCAATGCGCTGTTCCCCTGAGGAACAAACCGAAGAAACAATTATCCACAACCGTATTTTTTACGTAATATAAACATATCACTAATAGCTCAGAGTATACTTCCTATATGAAAAAATGCCGAGATAAGTTATTAATATTTTACAATGATAACCTGTGGGGAAATATGTGGTATAAATATATTAGTTGGTGTTAAGTAAATAATAATGAAAAATAACGGACCTTTCAACGTTCGTTAAAGGCATATACATGTATTGGCAGTTTATTATTTTATAATTTTTTGCAATTTAGGTCAGCACCTTCACTGTTTCGGTTTTGTGCTGCGATTGATATCGGACAGCTGTATTCGGGTTTTGCATTTGCTTCTTTGAAAACAGAAATAGTCAACATAGAAAGTGTCATAGGACACGTCTGGCAAGAATCCAATTTAATTGGAGTGAAAGCTCCGACATGTGTTCTGCTAGATTCATCTGTTAACTTAGTTTCATTTGGATATAATTCAGAAAATCGGTACTGTTCTCTAAAAGAAGACAACAAACACGAAAGTTATTACTTTTTTGAAAACTTCAGCAGCGTAATAGGAAATAGGGTAAGATACTACAATGTACCAGAAATATTGTATAAGCTTAATAGTGTTGTAAACAATCCTATTTTATAAACATGACATGTAAGGATATGTTTAAACAGATGGAATATAAATGCGTGTTTTAAGTGTTTATCATTTTAAATTGTTAATTTCACAGTCCCTTTGCTTTGTTCGTCGGATCCTTCATTCCTTTATTTGTCAGTACATTAGTTCTAAAAGACCAGCTGTAGAAAGTTAGAGGCTAACGTATTAATCCTTATTTCATTTAACTAATATAAACTGACATTTTTTTCTAGAACATACAATACCGAAACATCTTACTATTAAACTCGTGCTCGTCCAGCTTTAAACAAATGCATTAGTATTACAATTTTAGTCCTATTGTTATTGTATCATGTTAAAGAGCACAACATGACAATATCGATTGAAACGTTCAAATGAATTTCAAGGCACTTCTGTAAAACAATCCGCGTTAATAAACCACGATCATAACTATGATAAATTTCCTTTTTAGATTTTTTCTAAAGAAACTGTGTCAGACAAAACTGGAAAATTCATTGACACAGTTACGTTGCTCATGCTTGTTATTCGTTACTTCAAAACTAAAATAATTGAATCTGTTCGAACCAAAGTGAAAGATATAGAAGAAAATCAAATTTACTACATTTTTCCAGTCCATTCATTTTGGAATGAAGATTATACTACTGTACTGGAGAATGCCATTAAAAAGGTATATAAATTATTCAAAAGAGATCTGCTTATATAGGATATACGTTACCATAAGGAATACCGTATAACTAATAAGTAGAACCAATCGGATACTTAGATAGTACAGTAGAAAAAGGACAAAGAAACTAGAGGGTTAAGTAATCCTCATTATAAAATGAAAATTGTCATTGTACATTATCAATTCAGAATTATATAATTATTCCACACGTTATTTTTGTTTAATGTGATATACTGTCATATACTAATTGAAAATATAAGCATGGCCACCAAAACAAACTGAATTAAACTTTATCCGCCTAGTGATTATGAAGATGGTGTCGATTGGATAAAGAGCTATTCTAAACATATTTGACACAGTATCTAAACAAGCAAATAATACTAAAGAAGATACTTGCTAAGTTTGGTTCCAAACATAAAACAAAGTCCTTGATATTTTAGGTAATCAGATTGCATAAATGACCGTTAGCAGCCACGTGTCATTAAAATATGAGCAACAGTATCATATCAATAATGGAACATCCGTACAATGTTTAGTTAGTTACTGGTTTTTCAACGTATTTATGAAGACATATAAATTGGACGAATAAAATATGTGTTAATTTGTATCTCGTTTTAGGCTGGTATTTATGAATCACAGTTTTTGTTGACTAAGGAGGCATATGCTGCACATATATACTGGCAGTTATCTTGCACAAATCAAGACTTAGAGCCACACAGAGTGCAATTCGACAACACATTTATGCTGGTAGATGCTGGAGGTACTCTATTGTTAGAATTTATTTAGTTGTTTGCAAAAATCTGGATCCTAATGCTATTTCTTGTTGAAGTTTTAGTTTGTTTAGACACTTTGCAGATTTCACATCTATTTTTACCCCATGTCGCTTTGCAACTCCAATTTTATAATATGAACGTTGCTTAAGTAGAGTTTGGTAGCTTGGGAAAGCTTACGCACAGTACTGTTAACTTGTCATTGCTGCGGCGATCCTACCTGCTGCCTGTTTAAAAACAAAGTAAGGGAATACTCGAAATTATTAAATCAAAATCCGGATGAACCAGTGATAGGCGTGTGTACAAGTAACAGGATGTACTTAAATGATGCTTAGATGGTGCTGTAAAAAAGTTTTTTTTATAACTAAATCAAAAATGGTTTCCTCAGTGTAATACTAGTCTATGGTTAATGTACCTGTAAAATGGCAGAATTTGTTTACTATGTAGGTGATAAATCTATATAAGGTAGTGATATTTATGTAGATGTTGACTTAATTTATACTAATTATGCTTTGTTCTGATTTTTCGCAGTTTAACAAAGAGTTGATAGGAAAAAATTAAACAAATGCCACTATCCTCCAGACACAATCCTTAACAACCACTATATATGATTTCAGTGCTTAAAAAATATTTAGTCACTTTTGGTTGTTATTTTGATAGTCTTCTAACTGTTTTTAAAGGTTCAATGGAGATAACCATTGGCCGAATTTCAAACGATGGAAGGATAGAAACGTTATATTCGAACTGGCACCCATTGCATCAAAATGATTTCTTGATATTTTTGGAAGATTTGCTCGGAAAACAAACTTTGAAAGCATTACAGGAATCGGACATGGAGGATTACATATTTTTGTTAAGGGGACTAGAATATCTCAAACGTTGTTTTACATCAACAAGACCATCGAAGATCGTAATTACAATACCAGTGTCATTAATGGATCTGCTGAAAGAAGCTGGTGGAATTGAAACGGTAATTGAAAACTCGCCCTACAGTAAAACGGTTTCGTATCAGAACCTTAAGTTATATATTTCATCAGAGGTATTTCGTGAGTTGTTTATGACAATAAACACTGCAATATTTAAAGGTATTGACCAGGTTATAGAAAGCACCATGGGTATGACTTATGTGCACACTGTGCTGTTTATGGGAGGACTTGTGCAGAATGACTTCATACAAGCTTCTATTAAAAGACATTATGAAGGAAAACGGGAAGTATTTTTTCTAGACGACCCAGGCATTGCTGTGGCCAAAGGAGCTGTCTGTTTTGGAAATCGAATGAAATATAGACAGGTATAAACAAGAAAACGCCCAAAGAGATTTTGTATTTGACATAAATTGTCTCACGTCAGTCGAGTTGAAAGATTAAGAATATATGTAGTTCATTTCAGTATTCAATCTGTAAGAGTGAAAATGTTAAAGTTCTGTTGATTGTCAGCATTCTTATATACTGCAAAGTTTTAAAAGTTGGTACAACACAGTTAGCTCGTTAGATCGTTTTGGTTGTGTTGTGTTACAGTTAATATATATTTAAAGTGTCAGCCATATATAATAAATTATTAAGAGTTTGTGTGAGTTCAAGCAGTAACCTCTACATCATCTAAGTTATACTAGTCCCAGGTTCAAGAAATCCCTATATTACTATGTAGCAATTTATAATTTATTTATTTATTTAGCACAGTTATACCCCATAAGCGGTTGAAGGCATACATAAACAAAAATTAACAACAGAGTTCAGTTGTTATATGTTCATCAGGTTTAAGAGGTTACCTTAATGCCTTTTTTCATGTCGATTGCATAATGACAAGTGTGCATAATATATTAAATATTGTTCAGAGCAATTTAATAATATTTAGAAAATTGGTGGTAGTTTCAAAAACAAGGCAAAAAGATCATTGCCGATAATGGTTCCAAAATCTGGAGATGTAATTTAAAACCCCAAGTGGGCGAAAATAAATAAAATGTTATCAAACGTACCAAGGTAAAAAAAAAATCAATTACTCCCGGAAGCGTGTTAACGTTGTTTATTCAAGCTCATTATTAGCGCGTAAACCCACACATATTTAAAATACAAATAACTAAGATGTTATAGAGCAGCTTTTATCATCAAAATTCCAAAACACTGTTTCTGGCTAAGGCCATCTATACATTGCGAAAAGAAAACTCCTTAGAATGTAGATATTTTTCGAAATTTTAAGGGTAGTAAATGTAGGCAATGACTATCATTGAAAGAATCAGTAATAGTCTTGTCACCGAAGTGAATTAAAATAATGTAAAACTGGCAATTTAACTAGATCACCCGATTCATAAAGACATGTGCTAGTCTTTTTTAAGAGTGATTGAGCGCGTGTATGCAACATTCACATTGCTTAACTTTGATCGGATTGCTTGAATAGTTTTTATACAGATGGGCGCTTATTACAGGCTTGCTACAAATAATATTTTGTGCACAAGGACGTGACTGTAGTTGCTCACTTGGATTGGAAGACAATCGATTTTTAGCCATCCTCCTGCCTTATCGCTGTTTCATGAAGTGGTATGTTTATTTTATGTAGTATTATTTGCGTAATATATAGGTGTCGGTTTTACAAGTACATGACGTGTTAAAATCGTGAAGTTGCAGTTCGTTGACACAATACAATGCTGTCGTGGTATTAGTTCACATTGTTTTAGGAGTCTTATGAAAATATTAATGGTATATAAATATATATATTCTTTTATTTCGGCTTTATTCAATAATCTTTTTTTTCAAATAACAGTTCTAGTTATATATTTTTCAAGGTCGTATCCATGCTTCTATTATAAAGAGGCAGATTTCCATGCAAAAAATGTGGCCTGAAGTTAATGGTGTAAATTATTGCGTTTCCAGCATTTCTAGTGAGCATAGGATTGTTGAAATAAGCTGTTTGGAGTAATGTTTTCTGGACACTACATATTTTGTTAATTTTTAAAGACATGCGTGAATTATTACATGTTATTTACACAATCCATTTTTATTTGTAATTGCTGTAATAAACATTTACAAGTAAATGTCAAAATGTCTGCACACAAAATAGTAAATGGCTAAATTTTAGTGAGGGAACTCCCTCACTTGCCGAAATGGTTATTATGGACCCTTATAAAACAAAGAAGAGGAATAAATAAAACAGTGACATTGCATAATACACATTGTGAAATTCTTCGGAAGTCATTTAGTGAACTGAACAAAATACTCTTTTTAGTTAACTGAGCAAAATACTCTTTTAAGAAACAAGATGTTCGGTGAAACGGAATAAGTTAACTTATGTTTAGTGAAGTTCAAGCAAACAAACAAGTTATAAATAATTGTATGTCCTCTACTTTTATTGGATTACTTTATGTGTATTGTTATTTGTTTTGTTTGGTGATATCTTTGTAATTTGGGTTTGCTTCATCCATAAAGGTGTACAATTCAAATAAAGAATATTATGAAGAGTTGTAATTCTCTAAATTCAAACTTTAAAAAGGTCGAAATATGCCAAGCCGCAAGAAAAAAATGTAAGAAAACAAAAATCGAAATCCATATATAGGACAGTGACAAAATATGGATCAATACAAAGTCACACAATACAAAGAAGAAACTAGAAAAAAGTATCGAACATACTGAGGGGTATTCATTAGAAAATAAGTAAAGAACACACTGGAGTTGTAATTCTCTAAATTCAAACTTTAAAAAGGTCTAAATATGCCAAGCCGCAAGAAAAAAAATGTAAGAAAACAAAAATCGAAATCCATATATAGGACAGTGACAAAATATGGATCAATACAAAGTCACACAATACAAAGAAAAAACTAGAAAAAAGTATAAGTAAATAACACACTGGAAAATGCAGAATAGGAAAATTAAAATCTCTTTTGTCGTAAATTTTAGTTCATGGTCAATTTCTATAGATTTTGATGAAGGTATGGGTCAGACTTAGCTGTGTCTGTAGAGTCCTTAATTTTTGAGTTCCATGGGATCGATGCAAGTGCGGTTAACATATTCGCCGTATTTTGGATTATTCAATGGAGGCACGTCATATTTACAGCGGGACGTGAAACACGAGGCGAGGACAAAACCTTGTCCATATTTATTATCTGTGTATAACTCTTTTATAAAATCAGCCTCATACGTATAGAGGAACAATTCAGAAGAAACAGTCGTTACCCATTTGAATGCCTATGGTCTATTGAATTACACGTCCACCAAACATGACACATGTTATAAATAATAAAGTCAAGCATTCATATGATTTTAGTAACATAGATATTATAATCAATGGTCCTTTACCAAATATGATTTGTTACGGTCAGAAACCAGACATTTACATGTATATCAAGGTTTGCCATTCGTTTTAGTTAAAAAAGTTGAATCAATTCTTTTAATGTTTCTTTTTGCTTATTATGGGAATAGTAGCATTGAGTTGAAATATCAAAACGTTCAAAACATTGCATGAAAAGTGACAAAGACGGCAGGTTCTGTAGCAGATCTTAAGAATTTTACAATATCCACATTTGATTCATGCCACCTGTTAAGTAGCTTGTTTCACATTTTCGCTAAATCGCGCTTTTAACTGCTGTCAAAATAGATGTTAAAAATTTAGGTTTACTTGCAGTAAGCAGACTAAACAATATAACGTTGTTTATAAGGACACTGTAATTTAGGAATCCAGATGTGATGTAAGATCCTGATCGAAATGCCAAAGTAATTCAAAACGAATCATTGATTTTCCTAATTTTTTTTTTAATTGATGCACTCAGGTGCCCTGGGCGAGTGAGCAGTTGTTGCCTGTCGAGTTACTCATCATGTCCTTCAGCCTATGGATGGCTATACAATTTTTGATGGGATGACATTAACTTGCTTGATAACCTTTCTGGTTTTAGCAGGATAGTTATGATTTTTACCTTCTTGTTCTGCGTTCTAAACTCGGATCCCATTATTTTGCTTTCTATTTTTTCGTCATAATTTCCAAAAGACGCTTGTAATAATATTTGAAATCCGTTTATGCTAAGTGTAAACAAGATCATGATTACAGCATGGTTTAAAAATGGTGAATAGTAGATTCACCAGTGACAATACAGAGTTTTCACCCCCAAACATAATGTGAAACGAAAACATGTGGTTTGTTTGTTTCATCCAAGAGAATATGTTGTTGTTAATACAGTAAAAGTGTTTCATAGATAACTATTCATTGTGTGTTCACCAACTCTCACAAAGGTCATTTTTGGTATAAAAATATCGATGGCAGGGGGATATATCCCCTCATGTTCTGCATGGACATTCAGATATGTTGGAAAGTATGCATTAACATAGGAACCACAAATCTAGAATACATATTTTACAAAGCATCCAAGTGTTTAATTTCTTTGCATCTCAAGTATTTAATGTCATCAGTTACTGGCAGTAGCTAAATCAACTGAAGATATTAGAGATTACTTAATTATATTATTATGGAAGTAGTGTAATGATAATTTAACAATGATGTATTTGTTGCATTACTACTTAATCATACTTAAATTCTCATTCTGAACAAAGGTTTATAACGATTTGCATGTAATGATTAATAAAAATGTTAATTTTTATACTGGCAAGACTTAAAAGGTATGACTAGTAAGATTAACAGTGTCCCCCTAATGTATATGGAAGTCATTTCCATTTGAAAGGATAGAGGGATAAGATAAATTTCTTATTTGTAACTACATATCGGTTTGATTGCATAGAACACATTGTTTAATTAAGAATTCTTACCACAATTTGCAACATTTATTTTTTCCTCCAAAAGAATTGTTAATGGAAAAGTGTGAGGGTTTTCATATATTTTTGATTGATTGATTCTTGTTTTACTTCAAACAAGCAATATTTCAGCTGTATTATAGACGACAGTTCTTTATTTTTTATATGTTGAAACAATGCATAGTTGATGCATCCTTGCTTCAAAAGGATTTACAAAGCTTTTAAATTACTAAATAATAATATTAAACAGAACAGCAAATAAAAGTTTTAAATTGAAATGGGGAGTCTTAGCCACATCACATCAATCTGAAACTACCACTAGAGTTGGTATTTTATTTATTTCATGATTAAACAAAAAAAATTTCAAGAATGATCAAAGTGTACTCCTTTCCAAAATAACTACAGTGTTCAATCTGAGGTGAAAATTTCGTGGTGTCATTAAAAAATATTGAAGCAAACTTGTAAATACTTTTTCCATGTAATGGTTGTCTGTGTATGACCTTTTTGAAATTATCCATCCCTAACCAACTATATAATGTTTAGGGAGAGACAAATTTTCTGCCCAATTGATTTAAGTTTGTTAATTAGGTTGAGTTGCAGATATGAGATGAGTACCCCAAAGTATAACGGACTGACAGACACCACGACCACAACATACCCTTTACTTTTCAAGCAAGGGGGTAGGGGTATAGAGATAACATACAATTAGAAATTTTTGGGCATTGGTAAGACTTCATTTGTTGTCCTAATGAATAAATGTTTCAGATACAATTAATTATATGAGTAAAATCTATGGAACTGAAATGCTGCATTTTTTATAAGGAATGTGAACTATTCTTATACAAAATATAAACGAAATAACTACAAAGCAATATTTAATATTGTCAGATTAAAGATTTTTTGTACATCATCAATGCATCTCCATGTATTAACAACACTTTTAAATGTTTATTACTATTGTTCATAAACTGTACACTGTGTCTGTGATCTTTACATGAAACCCGTTTGAAAATTTCTGAAAAAGATAACAATATCTTTAACCTGCAAGCACTGAAATTAAGTAATGTAAGTATACAAATTAAAAATTGTGACAAGAAACTTTCATTGTTTATTTTGAAATAACAAGTGGGGACTGCGAACTAATGCGCACTAGTGATACCCTTGCCGTCACAAAAAATTTGCATTTGTCAACTGTGTAAAAATTTTAATAATCGGTAAACAGGAAGTATATGACCAAGGAGCATAAAACCGCTTTACACAACATGGTACTATAGGATAAAGCAAAATATAAATATGAGGCTGCTGTATACTATAGTTGCTAAGAAAACTGCGACAAAAATTTTTGTTATAGACACACGAAGGGTAAAACAGTATAACATCCTCTTCTTCGAAGTGGAAGTATAAAAATGCTTGAGAAGATTTTTTATTACTGCAGCTCATCTGGTAGTTGTTTCAACCAAAGCAAAAAGGTTTCCAAATCAATTGTAATTTAAATTGTTCATGACACTTGAAAAGCTGATTGTCTGGTTTACATTAGCAATGTGTTCATGTGAGGGATAAACATTTTTAAGCTGCTACAGTTGTTAATCTTTTAGCTAGCACAGTTTTTTGCAAGTGAAGCAAATAATGAAGGACTTGATCTATGACTGTCTACAGTAGCAAAATAATGTAAATGACAAAGTCCTATTATTCTCTAAAATCTGATCGGACATTATTCAGCCTGTCTCAGTGATGAAAACATTTAACAGGTGCAAAGTAAATTGTAAAATAGAATGAAAAAATGTTGGTTTCTTTAATTGATAAAATACATCATCAAGACATTTTTTAACCAGTAGGTGTTCCAATTTTAATTTAATAACAAGTGTGGACACAGAAAAACGTCTGCCCTGCATTTCGCATCAGTAACAAAAATAAATTTCGTCATAAGCATTACGTAAATAGCATTAAATATCAGCAGCGGCCTGTATACCAAATATTGTCACCATACCATGCATAGTTACAGAGGAACTGTCCTAATACAAAAACTTTAACGTAGTCACTGGACAGTGAAATTGACGTCAAATTAAGGTCAGGTAACACCTACCAGACAGTCATGTACTATTCATCAGCAACATATATACCAAATATTGTCATCCTACCATGCATGGTTACAGGGGAACAGCCGTAACCCAAAAACTTTAACGTAGTCGCTGGACAGTGAAATTGAGGTCAAGGTCAGGTGGCACCTACCAGACAGTCATGTACTATTCATCAGCAGCCTATATACCAAATATTGTCATCCTACCATGCATAGTTACAGAGAAACTGGCGTAATACAAAAACTTTAACGTAGTCGCTGGACCGTGAAATTGAGGTCAAGGTCAATTGACACCTACCAGACAGTCATGTACTAGTTATCAGCAACCTATATACCAAATATTGTCATCCTACCATGCTTGGTTACAGAGGACTTGTCGTAACCCAAAAACTTTAACGTAGTCGCTGGACCGTTAAATTGAGGTCAAGGTCAGGTGACACCTACCAGACAGTCATGTACTAGTCATCAGCAACCTATATACCAAATATTGTCATCCTACCATGCTTGGTTACAGAGGAACTGTTGTAACCCAAAAACTTTAACGTAGTGGCTGGACCGTGAAATTGAGGTCAAGGTCAGGTGACACCTACCAGACAGTCATGTACTAGTCATCAGCAACCTATACACCAAATATTGTCATCCTACCATGTGTAGTTACAGAGGAACTGCCGTAACCCAAAAACTTTAACGTAGTCGCTGGACCGTGAAATTGAGGTCAAGGTCAGGTGACAGGTGACTGGCTGGCAAGTACTCATAACCTACCTCTGTACCAAATTTGATGGACCTAGGGCTTGGGCTTACAAATATATGAAGCAAGATGTCAAGTGTTTACGCCGCCGCCACCGGATTCCCATACATATGTCTTGCCTCCAGCGACGAAATGGCGAGACAAAAACTGATGAGCATTTCTTCAAATGTATATTGGACAAGAAAATATATCAATTTGCCAACACAGATAGCAAAGGGATCCATCCAGAAAATGACCGATTATTCCTGGCAAATCAAAGAACATTGCTGACAAATTAAAGGAGTGTAAAACTGAACTACACATTTCTGAGAAAGATCGCCTGCAAAAAGTTGAGGGTTTTATCAGTACTATGACTTACTCCCCTAATAAATCAGGATGCAATGATATATATCTGAATGTAGCATACAAACCATAAAGAAACCAAAAGCTATTGGCAGAAACTATCTTTAAAAAGTCACAGTAAAGTGCAACTGTTTAAAAGTCATCAAATAAATAAACATAAACTGAGTATTATGAATCTTATTTTAAGTGTGATCAGAATTAGCAACTCCTGCTATGCATGATCTCACTTGTAAACACATATATAAACAAACACATTGTTGAATAATTCAACAGGATCAAGCAAAAAGCAAGACAAACATCTTATCCAGACCTTTGTTTCTTCTTGGCATTGGCTTAATATTAACAACAGAGAGATTATATTAGACAAGGCCATGTTTATCATTGATATTTGACCTAATTGTATGTGAACTTCATTTTTTATCTCAGTCAATGTAATTTTTTTAATGAGTAACTATGTAAAACTTGCATCAAAACTATTACCAAAAAATTATTGTCAATAAGAATTATACAATAGTTGCTTATATAGAGGGCAATGTCATGATATCTTGACTGCACAAGGGAGAGTGGTATTGCCTGAAACATTGATAATGCCCGAGCCAAAGGCGAGGGCATTATCAATGTTGAAGGCAACACCACTATCCGGAGTGCAGTCAATTATCATGACAATGCCAGCTATATAAGCAACTATTGTATTTATTTCATTGAAGAATTAAGATACTATGTAGTTTACACTGTATTTTTTTATTTGTAGCTGTACGATTTGGATGTTGGCCTGATGATATATCATCATTCGGCATTTTCACAATATACACAGTCAATTTTCTCAACTGAATGGCATTTTTTTCTTTATTTATGTTGCAAATTTACATATATTTATTTATATATTTAAAAAACAGTTTATGTTGCTTGTTACTGGAGAGGGCATTACCACAACATGATAACGCCCACGGGCGTTATCACGGCGTGACAATGCCTCACGTCAAATTACTGCAGATTAATTAATACCAGCTGACCTTGTTTTATCCAATTAAAACAAACATAAGTTTACTGATATGAAATAAGTAACAATAATTAACACTTCACTTGTGTTAACTAGCTTACATGAATTCTTATGATTTTTCCTTCTTCTTCTCTGCTTCAACCTTAGCCTCTTCAGCTTCATGTACTTTAATTAGTTCTTCCACTTGTGCGGCAGGTAAGATCGTTATCTTGGTTTTGTTGTTTTCCCTTGTCAATGTTGCAATTTCAACTTTAAACATAAAAGATAAAATTTAAAGATACATGAAAAATAAGATATAAATCTAAAAACACCAAATGTAACTTTGAAAAAAAATTAAGTTTTAGCCAGTATTAAAAGCAGGAATTGGAGCTTCCATAACAAAAGCAGAAAACATTACAAGCACTCTTTTGTAAAGTATGATTTAATTTAACTAAGAAAAACAATTTAAGATAAAAAAGGAAAAAAGTTGATAGAGAAACATATACATACAAATGTATGATCAGGGCCGGTGTCATAAAACATCTCAAATTTGAGGATTTCCTCAACTCATCCTCAACTCAAATATTGACCAATCAGATTGCTGGAAAATTTGAGGAAAAACTCAAGGATTTGAAGAAAATCTCAATTTGAGAAGTTTTATGAAACTAAGGCCTGATGAGCAACTCTTCTAGATGGGTAATGTCAGTGTTTCAGTTCTGGATGCTCTTTTCAACATCTAATGAAACCTTTATATAGGGGTCTGTTTTAAGTTACGCTATACATGTACATATATGAATTGGTCAGTTCTATCTCTGATAATGAATAAATTTGTATACATTGCCTTCTATAAACTATACACCTGTTTCATCTATTTCTCCTCTGGTACTTCAGTGGAAAGTATGAACAATAAATGTGTCAGGGTTATAACACCATTTATAGTTAATATTGCTGGCAATAAACTTGAGGGACTTCTTATTATCAAAAGAATATCTTTGGAAAAAAATTTGCTTTTCTGAATTAACTCACACTCTATCCTATAGTTTTGTTCAAACCTAAGTAGAGAATTTCATGATAGTGATCTTTTTTTTATAGCATAAGTTGGATAATAAATCAATACAAAAAGTATGTGTCTTTACCTTTCTCAGCTGTTAGTTTTGTCATATCTAATGTTTTACTTAAGACTTTAATTGCTAGATTGAGTGCTTCCTTTAACTTCACTTCTCCATCTTTGTATTCTTGTTTTAACATTGATACAGCATTCTATAAATAAAACGTGTAATGAATACATGGAATACACAATTGGAAATGATAACTGATACTTTTACATACATGTAATTTCTGACAAATATTACTTTAATCTGAAAAAAAAAATTGAAGAGTGTGTCCATGGGACACGGATGCCCCCGCTAAATGAAGTCCCAAACAGGAAGTAGTTGTCCGACAGGTCTGAAAGTCGCTTAGGACGTACAACTTGTGATACTGAACCACCCTGCCAAATTTCAAATTGTGCTGATGTACGGTTTCTGAGAAAAGCTTGACGGAAATTTCATACTCGTTAACACATTTTCATATCGGCCCAGTCGCAAACAGGAAGTAGTTGTCCGACAGGTCTGAAAGTCGCTTAGGACGTACAACTTGTGATACTGAACCACCCTGCCAAATTTCAAATTGTGCTGATGTACGGTTTCTGAGAAAAGCTTGACGGAAATTTTCATACTCATGTTAACACATTTTCATATCGGCCCAGTCGCAAACAGGAAGTAGTTGTCCGACAGGTCTGAAAGTCGCTTAGGACGTACAAATTGTAATACTGAACCACCCTGCCAAATTTCAAATTGTTCTGATGTACGGTTTCTGAGAAAAGCTTGACGGAAATTTTCATACTCATGTTAACACATTTTCATATCGGCCCAGTCGCAAACAGGAAGTAGTTGTCCGACAGGTCTGAAAGTCGCTTAGGACGTACAACTTGTGATACTGAACCACCCTGCCAAATTTCAAATTGTTCTGATGTACGGTTTCTGAGAAAAGCTTGAAGAAATTTTCATACTCATGTTAACACATTTTCATATCGGCCCAGTCGCAAACAGGAAGTAGTTGTCCGACAGGTCTGAAAGTCGCTTAGGACGTACAACTTGTGATACTGAACCACCCTGCCAAATTTCAAACTGTTCTGATGTACGGTTTCTGAGAAAAGCTTGACGGAAATTTTCATACTCATGTTAACACATTTTCATATCGGCCCAGTCGCAAACAGGAAGTAGTTGTCCAACAGGTCTGAAAGTCGCTTAGGACGTACAACTTGTGATACTGAACCACCCTGCCAAATTTCAAATTGTTCTGATGTACGGTTTCTGAGAAAAGCTTGTCGAAATTTTCATACTCATGTTAACACATTTTCATATCGGCCCAGTCGCAAACAGGAAGTAGTTGTCCGACAGGTCTGAAAGTCGCTTAGGACGTACAACTTGTGATACTGAACCACACTGCCAAATTTCAAATTGTTCTAATGTACGGTTTCTGAGAAAAGCTTGACGGTAATTTGTACATACAGACGGACGTATTTACGTACAAATGAAGTCCCAAACAGGAAGTAGTTGTCCGACAGGTCTGAAATTCGCTTAGGACATACAACTTGTGATACTAAACCACTCTGCCAAATTTAAAATTGTTCTCATGTACGGTTTCTGATAAAAGCTTGACGGAAATTTGTTCGTAAGTATGTACGTACGTACGGACGGACATGAGTAAAACTTAATGCCCCCCCACATGTCGTCGCGGGGGCATAAAAAGATGTTTATCTAACCTTTGCAGTGTACAGATCTAGAGAATTAACTCTCTTTTTTGTGATACCCATTTTTTGTGTGTATCAGTTTGAACAGGCAGTGAGTACATCGATGTAGTGTTCATGGTTTATAAAGATTACTTATTGAGCTAGCTTAAACAAGTATCTGTATTTTAATATTTGGAATAGGCCAGTTTACTACAAAGTCCCCAAAGAGAAAGACATACTAAAAGAGTGGATTTTGTAATTTCATTATCAATACGAGACTCTTAAACTAAAAAAAGAGAAGTCTAAATGTGTATTTTCAGCATAATAAAAATAACTTAATTATAACTTACAGCACTATTATTTCCTATACATGTGGCTTTCCACCCACCATAGTTTCCACTGGGGTCACTCTGATATAACTGGAATCCATAGTGTTTGTCCCAACCAACATATAATAATGACACACCAAATGGTCGTTTGCCTGCAATACAAGTTTTTCTTTACTATTTCACTGTATTTGCACATATAAGTAAATTGACCATAATACAATTTCACATTCTTCCATTTTAAACATGTCAATACATAATTGCAGCTAATTTCAATTAAAATATAAAATATCAACAAGTATATTTTCCATCATTATGTCCTTAGTTAAAAGTTAGATATTGTTTAAATAGCACTTGTTAAACTATATGCCAATACAATATTACCTCCAAACTGTGTATAGGCCTGTTTGATATCACACAGGGTGCTGACAAGCTGTTCACAGGGGATAGGTTCTTGGTACTGTAATAAGTATCTGTAATAAATTACTTCAATTAAATGCCTGCTCAAAACATATACAGGGAAAGCTGCTTGAGTGCCATGGGTCTGTGTAAACTCAATAATTTTCACATTCTTGAGTATAAATCATATTAGAGGTGTTTGTTAAGTTTACATTTGATTATTGACATAAAGTAAAGCAGTGCTTTTAACATCAAACTTCAGGTCACCATAGTTATAGGTATTTTTTTAATCATTCTGGCTTTCTTAGAAATCAAACGGCTCACAATATTATAGGGTAATAGATGTTTTGCAGTCAGTTGAAACAAAATATTATAATTGTGGAACATGTATCTAAATCACAACATATCCCAGTTTTGATGGTAAAATTTTAAGGTTAAATCAACTGAATTTCTCCTATCTGATATCTTTAACTATACCTACATTTATGACACAATGACAAAAATGCACTGTCTTCTAAATTTTCCATGTGCTATCTGATTTTTATACAACACTGTCATTTTCTGCTGTATATTAATTGTTTAAAATATGAAACTTTCCTCTATTAGGTTGCAAGTAATTAAATAATTCATACCTCTGTGCTATTAACCTCAGTTCATTTGTCAATACATTAGCATCTGATGTTATCCCAGCAACACTGCAGGCCATATCACTGTAATGATAAAATTAAAACAGATTAAAAAATGATGTCCTTGATAAAGGAGATAAAGGTCTTTATTATCCAAAATGAAGTATTCCTTATACTGCTAGTCAACTGTATTGATGTACAAAATAACTAGAAAAAAATTCAAACCAACTTAAGCCACTAATGGACTTTTGCAGTTTTGACTATGTTGGGGTTTGTTCATAAAATGTCAATTCTACAATGGACTATATATACATGTATATTATGTACAGATGACAAAACCTACTCATTCAGGTTGTAGATCTTTTCTGAGTATGAAACCTCATCAAGTAATTTATTGGTATTTCTCCTCTCGGCAGCTAGAACGACACCATCACTGGCTAGAATCCCTAGACAGGTTCCAGCATGTCCTATGGCTTCCATAGCATACTCAACCTGATATAATCTCCCTGTAACACAGAAAAACAACTCAAGTCAAACAAAACTAGAGTAAAAACACCTGTGAGCAATGCTCACCATTGATACCCCCCGCTTTACAATTACTTTGAAAATGCAGGTGTTCTTAATTATGAAATTGAAACTTTATCTAGTTAAACGTGAAGGCGAAATTGCAGATAATACATGTAACCCTCCCCAATCCCCCAAAGAATGGCATCCCCTATGTCAATTACAAAGTCCATGTTTTTCTATGGCAAACCTCCAATAATATTCTGATCAAAATGTTTAATATCCAATGCACAATGGCAATATGTGACCAAGATTCTGTATAAGTTTCAACAAATTCCATTCAGTTGTGTAGGAGGAATTGCAAATAAAAGATGGGTATCCCATTATGTCCATTACAAACTCCATGTTTTTCTATGGGAAACCCCAAATATCATTACAATCGAAATGTTATATATCTAGTGCACAATGGCAATATATGACACAATTCTGTGTAAGTTTCATTAAATTCCATTAAGTGGTGTAGGAGGAGTTGCCCATAAGAAATGGGTATCCCCTTATGTCAATGACAGTCCGTGTTGTTCTATGGGAAACCCCAAATATCATTCCGATCAAAATAATATATATCTCCTGCACAATGGCACTATGTGACAAGGATTCTGTGTAAGTTTCATTAAATTCCATTCAGTGGTGTAGGAGGAGTTGCACATAAGAGATGAGGACCCCCTTAGGTCAATGACAATGTCCATGTTTTTCTATGGGAAACCCCAAATATCGATCTGATCAAAATGTTTAATATCTCCTGCACAATGGCACTATGTGACAAGGATTCTGTGTAAGTTTCATTAAATTCCATTCAGTGGTGTAGGAGGAGTTGCACATAAGAGATGAGGACCCCCTTAGGTCAATGACAATGTCCATGTTTTTCTATGGGAAACCCCAAATATCGATCCAATCAAAATGTTTAATATCTCCTGCACAATGGCACTATGTGACAAGGATTCTGTGTAAGTTTCATTAAATTCCATTCAGTGGTGTAGGAGGAGTTGCACATAAGAGATAGGGACCCCCTTAGGTCAATGACAAAGTCCATGTTTTTCTATGGGAAACCCCAAATATCATTCCGATCAAAATGTTAAATATCTCCTGCACAATGGCACTATGAGACAAAGATTCTGTGTAAGTTTCATCAAATTCCTTTCAGTGGTGTAGGAGGAGTTGCAAATAATAGAAAGTGTAACGGACGGACGGACGGAAGGACGGACGGACACCATGAACACTATATACCCCCCGCTTTTCAAGCGGGGGGTATAAATATCTATGTCATTTCCATCCTAACAAGTCAGGGTTTCTGTGCCCACATGTGTCAGAAACCCTGACTTGTGAGGATGTGTCATTTCTGGTAAATATATTATTTACTCTGACATCAGGGGTTTGTTTTTTAATCTTTAAATAACAATGTACATGGTACCTGAATCCTATGATTAGTAGAATTGTGAAATAGCAGTCAAACAGCAGGTTAAGTATATCTTCATTATCGCTATTTTGCAGTATTTTCCTTTGATCTCTGTGTGCGATATTATTCCATCTCACTCTACTAGCTTGAGATGGGCCCATCCCACCTCGCTGTCAAGACGTCCTTAAGTAATTTGTGACGTCACAATGATACAAAACAGCGATAAACAGATTATTTTTTACGTTTTATGAAACATGATGCACGTTCTTGTCATCTCATCTCAGGGCTGTCGCCCTTTGATGAGATATGAACGAGAAAACGCATCTCGTATCAAAAAATGTAAATAACCTATAAATATTAGCAATATTTATATTGATTTGAAAGACATTTTAAAAACAAATTTAAATACAGTTTGACCTTTTTGCTAATCACTCTAATTAGCACATCGAGTGTTGCATACCAAAGCAATAATCTAACCAACCATTGAAAACAAATAATATTTGCAATTCATATTAACCCCTGTTGTTTGCAGAAGAATACATGTAAAAGTATATACATGTATAGTCAACAACATCAATGTCATCAATCAGTCATGCACTGGGGGACTGGCTAAAATACTAAGTTACACTGTACGAAACTGATAATGGTGCTCACCTAGAGTATTTAGAAGAATAAAAATCTTGCAGGCTAACTTCCAAATGTCAAATGGAAATAATTTCACATAAACTTTAAATCAACAGTGAATACATAAAGAAAATCTTTATAAATATAAATACCTTCAGGAGAAAAAATTGTTGTTCTTGAATCATATCGTCTTGACTGTAAGAAAATAAGTAACACAATGTTAGTTTATTCCAAAACAACATGTTCATGTATCTTACATGTACATTGCAACTGGTCTAAAAAGATCCCATCTTGATAGGACATCCAAGTAAAATTATGACAATAATTTGATGTGCAGTTATAGAAAAAAACTTCTTCTGTGCACCACAAAATACAATTGCAAGCATAACATGATTACGATACATATAATATAGGGATAGTTAGTTTTATACTGCAATCAGTACATTTACTGTCCAATAAAGGCAGCAGAATAAATTTTTGCTTTATTAGGCAGTGCCGAATCAAATCTCCTGGTACCCTTAACCTCACTTCTTACGTCATTCAGTACTCTGTTCTGGTTTACGACGTTTGTGATGTCAGTATAACTAGAATACGCGCTGAGAAATCGGCTAAATGTGAACATTTTTCAGTATTATAAAATGTATTTAAGGGTTGCAGGATAAAAACAATATTTGTACAGTGTCAGACAATATAAAATTTATTTGTACTGGCTGCAAAACAGGTGAGAAATGCTTGGCAGAGCCTCGCATTTCTACCGGTTTCTAAGGCTCGTAAAAATAAATTTTATATTTTCTGACACTTGTCCAATATTGTATATATAATAGACAGGACTACAGCTGGTATCAGTACAACCTACAAATGTTCTCAAAATAAAGTGTGCCAACATTTTTGAAGTGTTCTGCCTAGGCAGCATATTTGCCCATTTAACGATTTAAATGACCAAATCAAGCCAAAGTTTACTAAATTGCGTCATTTTCAAGCATCCGAATTTCTACACTTGTTTTAGACAGTCAGCCATTTTTGAAATTGTCTTCATTTGCAAAAACCTATCTTTTTTGGTAATGACAAGGACATTCAGGACAATGCAGAAATAATATAGAAGGAATAATACATGCTACTGTAGATTTCTAATTTTTAATATGAAAACTATTATTTATGTTTTGTACCTCATGCATTGACTGCAACTTAAAAGTACCATACCAGGAGCTACCAAGGTAATAGGCCTTTTTTTAACGTTTAAATTCTGATGAAGACGCAAGATGCATGTTTAAGCACTTTTTCGTTCCAGTAGAAAAACTTTAAAATAAATTATTCCTCAATAATAATGTACATGTTCCTATTACCGTGTACACCACACTAGACATTTTCACAACTGAAATGCGGGTGTACTACCATAAATGATATTAAATCAATTATGATATGAGGTTAAAAATTAAGTAAAGTGAACCAGGAATGCAACTTAAAAAAAAAAAACTAAGTGGAGGTCAAGAAAACCCACTAAAAAAATTTCAATTCTTAAAAAAAGAAAAACAGAATCTTGTGCAATTATGTTTAATATGACATTCTTCATGTCAATTCAGTAGTTTACTGTTGTTTTGTATTGCTTTGAAAATTTAACCCACTTATAAAAAATGTCACTCACAAAAATTGAACAACTTTGTAAATCTTTGTTTAAAAAATGCCATGCATGGTATCAGGTCATCATGATCACTTTGGTACTGAACTATTTGGTCAGTTCTGTACAAGTCAGTTCCATATCCGTTTAATTATGGGTGTTTTGAAGTAAAAAATTATTGTTATTGTTACTATGTGTTTTGTTTATATAAACAAGAAAATGAGCTGTATATATAAACAATTCTAATATAACGTCCTTCATATGCTTTGAGAACACATTAAGGGTTCTAATAAGCATAGAGCCCGCTGTGATATCACGATAGGAATTCCAACATCATACCCTGAACTGGAACAATGTAATTTTATTCAGATTAATCAATATTTGTTGCTTCCAAGGTGAGTATTCAATAAAGTGAAGAGCATATATTTTTTGTCAATTTTATTAAAGATTGTTGAAATTAGGCTCTATGCGAATTAGAACATGGTGAAATAAAATATTGAAACATATAAGGTCTGACCATGTTCTAATTCACATAGAGCCTGCTTGCAATAATCTATTTCTTAAATTAATAACTTTTACATGATTAATCTCTATTTTTACTTGCGGTTAAAAAAACTGCATCTGTTGTCACGAAAAGACTATTTGATATTGAAATAAATTTGTTGCATTGTTTTTGTAATGTTTGTATATGCCAATTAAATTATCATCTAATTAACCTCATTAATAGATGTTACTATAGCCATAGGCAACAGGTGATTTTGAATATTAGAACACAGATGTAACTTCTAAGCTTGTTTAATCAAGCTATAAAACATGTGTGGTTCTACCTCAGACAAGCATAAAGTAAATGGGGGAATAAACATCAGTTAATTAATTAACGATCATGTTACACAGCAGGGGGTTTTAAACATCCTCACTCAGACATTAACACCTGTCATTCACCTGAAGCATAAAATTTATTTAGACATTTCAAAAGTTTTCAACAGGACAAACAGTTGTTTTTAGTAGCCAAAGTGGACACTAGGGCATTTTTTACATTGGGAAGTTGTCATTTAATTAATTTATTTAACTATACAGTACTGTATGTTATATTTATTGGTTTTGTTTGCAAGATCATCAAAGTTAATTAACAAAACTAATCATTGATCCATTTTGTCGCAACTGCAAAGAAAAAATCTTGACCTTATTTGAGAAATTTTGCAAAAAAATATATATGCCACACTCAGTCAGAGGAAACATAAATAATGGGTCAACCTACATTCAATTTACACTAGCGAGCTTGAAATTAAAGACACCACCAATACACTAAGGTCAGCCTCTTACTTAGACCTACTTCTAGAAATAGATTGATTGATTGACGTTTGTACGTCCAGCAAGCAATATTTCAGCTATATTCAGGACGTGAAAGTAATAATAATAATTTGATTATTTGAACATGTCTAACAATTGTTCATCCCTCCCTTAGTTCTAAAACATTATCTCATACAATAATATGAGCATATATACAGATAAAAGGTAAGTAAAACAATAAAAATATTGATCACAAATCGCCTGAAAAATTAAATTTTACTGTAAAAATTAATTTCCTTTAAAAATTTTTAAAATTGTGTCGCCTGCGACTGTTGTAAAAAAAATACTGTAAGTAAACATTCCCGAATGTGAGCCACATCAATGCAGTCCATCAAGACATGCTTGATAGTGTATGGACTGCTGCATGGCACACTATGTTCTAGATATAGACTCAGGAAAACTACAAACTAGACTCTATGACAAACGTGATGACTTCAAGTTTCCAATTGTCAACTTCCCGTTCATCGACAGCAACATTCCAGCAGCTCCAGTTTAGGGAAGTACATTTCACAACTTTTACGTTATTCTAGATCCTGCGATCGGTATTCCAATTTTCTAGACTGATCCCTGCTGTTGACTGCTAAACTACTCAAACAAGGGTTTGTTGCACCTAGGTTGATGTTATCTCTCCAGAAGTTCTATGGTCGTCACCATGACTTAATTGATCGTTATGGGAAATCAGTGTCTTAAATACGATTTAACATTTTTGCTGAGTCAAAGGTAGTGATACCTATTCCTGGATTTGACTTTTCCCTAGACATGACAATGAGTAACTTAACAAGTGTCTAATTAGAGGCAGGCTCTGCTTACTCGTCCAGAGCACCTGAGTGCACCAATTGTTTTAATTGGGTTCGGTTTACTCTCTTTCTGTTTTTTGTGTTTTTGGTCTTTGTGTTGCGTTTGTCTATATCCGAATTTTTAACTGTTCCTTGACTTTTGGCTCGTTATTCGGTTGGTTTTCTCAATCCAAATCAAAACCACACAATATAAAAAAAATGAACGAGTTTCCATGTATAAAGTGTAAAAGCAAAATCTGTCCTAGACAAAAGGCTGTCCAGTGTGAAAAATGCTCCCGTACACTACTAGACAAGCTCTAAACTAAAAAGTTACACCCTATTGCGCTTAGTGTTTTGCATGCATTTTTATTATTCCATATTGTACCTTTGTAGCGTAAAAATCCAATTAAAAAAATTTCTACACGATAACTCGTCCATATTTTATATTATGCCTTTGTTGTATTCAAGTTCCAAATCTTCCTTGACATTTGCTACAGGAATTTTACATAAAAGTCAGCCATTTGAGTTTCCAAAGGGACCTCGCATTGTTTTCAAAAAGATTGTCTGCTTTCGTAACATTCAGTGGTATTCGGACAAACCGCAAGGATTTTCCCGCTTAAACTATATTACCCAAAGAATTTCGAACAGACGACAATGGACTCTTCCAAACATACACTTCCCTTGTAATTAGGTCAAACTTTAATGAATTATTATTGTTTGTATTGTCATTGCCCTTTGAGGGTCCATAATTGGTCAATAAACTTGTATTCTTGTATAGAAAATTGCTCTATCACAATGAAAAATCAGCCGCATTTCAAAACGCTTAATAACTGTGAAAATTAAAGTGATTAATTCAATTTACACATTTTTTTATCTACAAAACGAGTTTAAGCTGGACCATACATACGCGGTAAGTAGTTTTCATTTGACACGCAAAAAACAATAACCAAAAATATGTCAACATTTAGTATAGCTTATAATGATCCATATTGGTGTACAGTCAAGGAACCGGTTAACGGCATTCGTGCGTCCGGTGATTCCTGCGCACGTTATGTATCTTCCTATTTCTGTATTATTTAAAAAATATATATTTTATTTAACCTTCCTGGACAAATGTTGGTCAATATATTACATATGCAGACATTGAATTCTGCAACATAATTTGTATAAACATCGTTTCTTAAAAATCATACAAAACGCTAACCTGAAAGACACGATCTTTAAAAACTTCAAAAAATCTTTAGTACATCAAAGACTGTTTGATTTCTTTTATTGTAAAAATTTAACTGCTTCATGATGTCATTGTTTAACTTTAGAATTGTTACATATAAAAATCATTTCTTAATTCAATCCTGTATTGATTTTTTATGCACATGTGCGATATCACCAGACACACCACTGTTTACATAAAACAAGGTCATGCTGAACAAAATGACAAAATTAAATACTTTGCCGACGAACTTTAACAAATTGGTTTGTATGTTTCAAAAATAATGTATTCAAAGATAAAAACATTCAATTTTCAAAATAAATAATTTTTTCTGAAACTGACAAAAATTGCACAAATTTCTTAGGTGCCCGATAACACTGGACTACTCTATGTGTATTATTTTTATTATGTTAAGTTTTGATTTATTAAGCTGCATTGATATCATTAAATTATAGATGGATGGTGAATTTCTTTTTTTTTTTCATTCTTTACATCGTAGTACGAGTAATCTTTTTTCCTCCTCCAAGCAATATTATCGTGCCTCAACCTGTTCTTGATAGAAACCTATTCTCGATAGTCATGCAAAAATTCATTTTGTCATAAAACTAGGATTCGCACATGTCTTCTGTTGGTCTGCAATTTTCCTTTAGGACACCGCTTTGCTCCTCGGTAATGAAAAAATTAACAGGTTCCGCCTTTAGATGTTTAAAATTCTCCCAAATACAGAGTACCATATATTTCGATACCTTTCCGTAATCCCAAAAATGTCTTCAACGTATGGTACAATAGACGGGTCCTATCTTTTAAACCAATGCTCCAATTTAAACAAATTTTACTGGTCAGAGAGTAGTTCTCGCCATTAAAAAGACGGAAGCAATTCTCGCCATTTTTGTGACTGTGCCTTTATTTTTCCATGTAAATCAATAGAAAAAGCTTTATTTAATAGATTTTACCGTCTTTCATCCAAGACAAATTACTCTGGTCACTTTAAAAAGGCCAAATTTTCACAAAAACTGTCAAAAGATCGGGTGGCGAGAATTACTTGCTGGCGAGAACTACTCCGTGACCAGTATATGAATAACATTTTTAATTACATTTTATAATATTGTATTGTCAGAATAGCCCTGCATAGCTAATTACGCATACATTATCGAGAACTGGTGACTTAGTAATAAGTATACAATATGTAAAAAATTAGGTCGTTCGAATAATTAGAAGAGCTTGGCAATAACCGGACGCTTCCTTGTAATTTTTGCAAGTGTGTAGTTGTTTATCTATGAAACAAATGGGTAAATAAATAAATAATATCTATTAGATAAGAACAAAGTTTTATCACATATCTTAAGCTATCGAGAACCGGCAAAGCCAGTATACTGTTGACTATTGTTGTTTATACCGGCACATAAACACCCCCCTTTTTGTTAAAGGCATTTTATTACATTTCCGCCGAGTTTGGGACAGAAGACAGCTAAAATGGAAAGAACAAACATTACTTTTGCTTTGAAAATTTATATATAAATCAGTAAAAATAACTTGTTTTTTAAGCAAACTTTTATTTGGGACGATGATACAGCAGACCTACCATTTTCTATGTTCAGAGCTATGAGAAATTATTTTCGTATTTCGTTTCACTATAAAGTGTTGCATTTAGTAAAATATTGTAAAGTGCTGATTTTATACTAGATACTTGCATAAAGACATAGGCTTTTAGCGAGAACAGCTAGTAAGTATAACTATTTTGTTTAATTATAGTTAAATTGTATAATAAAAGCCATTTCAAATATTTTCCCATAAGTTTATATTAAAAAAACTATTATTGCACCGGCAGCCGCATCTTTAATTCCGATTTGATTTAAAACTAGAGGCTCTTAAGTATGGTGGCTTATTTCTGACATCTTCAGGTGTAGGACCACCATAGATTTTTTACTCTTCGGCTATATTAAAATTTGATAATTTTGACTTATCCTAGAAAATTTACCTTTGTTTCAAATTAAGTGACACTTCTGTCCCCTATAAAAATGCACTGGCCAAATATTCTGTCAAAATTTCACAATATGTTTCATTGCATATAAGAAAAAACACTCAACCTGAAGTCCATGTGGTCTAAAAATCTACTTTCACTTTCTATTTCAGTCCAAAAATAGTGCTTGTCCCTAATTGACTCTCAACATTTTTATGTTCATTTAAAACCAATAAAACTTTATCCTCAAGTTTCCTAGAATATTCAGCTTTCCAAAAATACCAAATTTATTCTGGTATCATGTGCGGTTCAAATTCTATATGATGCAAGAGTGAACCTGTCTGTTGACTAGTACTACTTTTACGTACAACCTCTGGACTGGTTCCCGGTATTTGGTGGTCCTACACCTAAAGAAGATGTTTTTGTTCAACAAATTAAATAAAATTTTTCCTGGTCTTAGATTTATGTTAGTCGAAACAAATTCTAAAATTTTTTTGAATTCCTTTCAGCGGTTTTCAAGAAATGCATGAAAACATACAAAGACCTCACATGCGCGTTATCATGAAAAATTAGCTTGGTGATCAAGAAATGCATTATTCCTTAATTTTTCAATTTCTTAGTTGCAGATGTAAATAGCAAGCTTGGCAATATACATCCAACACAAATGGACTTATTTCACACATAGAAAGGCACTAATTACATAATTTTATCATAAATTTTGCATCTTTTTTAGTTAATTTCACATCCCCCCCCTTTTTACAAAGTGAGATACTGAGTACCTTCAAACTGTTGGGATAAGACTTTTATCTCTTGAAATACATTTCAATTAAGAAAAATAGTATGAAACTGTCCTAATTATGCACCTAGTACATCCTGAGAAAGTTTTTGAGTTCAAATTTAAATTTATTGATATTCAGTTGTACTATACTTTGGAGGTGTACATTAATAGTTTCTAAACTGAGACTAAAATTTTATGAATTTCATTAAATGCGTTCACTATTCCATTAAGCTTAATAGTTAAATGAACATTCCTTACTAAAAAAAACCCCACTAAAGTTCAAACTGGCATACAAAGAAACAAAATTATATCTTGCTTTGGTATGAAATTGCAAAAATTGGCCAATTTCCCATTACTGCTCATGTTTAAGGAATTTTTGACAGAAGTACTATCATCTCAAGGCCCAATTATCTTAACAAGTACAATTATTGCATATGGTTACTAGTTTACTAACAAATTTACCCTTAGCAAGCATCAGATTAGAAAATAAATAATTTTAGTATTAACCCATGCCAGCAATGTAACCGACTTAAGCCGCAGGTGTAAAATTGACAAATTCATCTTAAATACACTATTTTTCTGCATACTAGAATGTCTACCAGTTCTAGTTTTATACATTTTGACCATTTCATTACATCCAAAGCCTAAAACAGGAGTTTATTTAAATTAAAGCACATTCTACTAAGCGCGGACCACTGCAGACCCCATAATTTCATACAATATTACATAATACCATATTAAGGCTGAAATTTGACCCCCCACTATAGGTTTTGGCTTTGATAAGCAATTAAAATGATAGTCTTGGTGATTTACCTTCAATTAGTACCATTTTTATCAAAAGAAATAGAAGTTGATATACCTGTCTATGGCCTCTTCAAAGAAGATGTTTTTGTTCAACAAATTAAATAAAATTTTTCCTGGTCTTAGATTTATGTTAGTCGAAACAAATTCTAAAATTTTGTTGAATTCCTTTCAGCGGTTTTCAAGAAATGCATGAAAACATACAAAGACCTCACATGCGCGTTATCATGAAAAATTAGCTTGGTGATCAAGAAATGCATTATTCCTTAATTTTTCAATTTCTTAGTTGCAGATGTAAATAGCAAGCTTGGCAATATACATCCAACACAAATGGACTTATTTCACACATAGAAAGGCACTAATTACATAATTTTATCATAAATTTTGCATCTTTTTTAGTTAATTTCACATCCCCCCCCTTTTTACAAAGTGAGATACTGAGTACCTTCAAACTGTTGGGATAAGACTTTTATCTCTTGAAATACATTTCAATTAAGAAAAATAGTATGAAACTGTCCTAATTATGCACCTAGTACATCCTGAGAAAGTTTTTGAGTTCAAATTTAAATTTATTGATATTCAGTTGTACTATACTTTGGAGGTGTACATTAATAGTTTCTAAACTGAGACTAAAATTTTATGAATTTCATTAAATGCGTTCACTATTCCATTAAGCTTAATAGTTAAATGAACATTCCTTACTAAAAAAAAAACCACTAAAGTTCAAACTGGCATACAAAGAAACAAAATTATATCTTGCTTTGGTATGAAATTGCAAAAATTGGCCAATTTCCCATTACTGCTCATGTTTAAGGAATTTTTGACAGAAGTACTATCATCTCAAGGCCCAATTATCTTAACAAGTACAATTATTGCATATGGTTACTAGTTTACTAACAAATTTACCCTTAGCAAGCATCAGATTAGAAAATAAATAATTTTAGTATTAACCCATGCCAGCAATGTAACCGACTTAAGCCGCAGGTGTAAAATTGACAAATTCATCTTAAATACACTATTTTTCTGCATACTAGAATGTCTACCAGTTCTAGTTTTATACATTTTGACCATTTCATTACATCCAAAGCCTAAAACAGGAGTTTATTTAAATTAAAGCACATTCTACTAAGCGCGGACCACTGCAGACCCCATAATTTCATACAATATTACATAATACCATATTAAGGCTGAAATTTGACCCCCACTATAGGTTTTGGCTTTGATAAGCAATTAAAATGATAGTCTTGGTGATTTACCTTCAATTAGTACCATTTTTATCAAAAGAAATAGAAGTTGATATACCTGTCTATGGCCTCTTCAGGTGTAGGACCACCATAGATTTTTTACTCTTCGGCTATATTAAAATTTGATAATTTTGACTTATCCTAGAAAATTTACCTTTGTTTCAAATTAAGTGACACTTCTGTCCCCTATAAAAATGCACTGGCCAAATATTCTGTCAAAATTTCACAATATGTTTCATTGCATATAAGAAAAAACACTCAACCTGAAGTCCATGTGGTCTAAAAATCTACTTTCACTTTCTATTTCAGTCCAAAAATAGTGCTTGTCCCTAATTGACTCTCAACATTTTTATGTTCATTTAAAACCAATAAAACTTTATCCTCAAGTTTCCTAGAATATTCAGCTTTCCAAAAATACCAAATTTATTCTGGTATCATGTGCGGTTCAAATTCTATATGATGCAAGAGTGAACCTGTCTGTTGACTAGTACTACTTTTACGTACAACCTCTGGACTGGTTCCCGGTATTTGGTGGTCCTACACCTAAAGAAGATGTTTTTGTTCAACAAATTAAATAAAATTTTTCCTGGTCTTAGATTTATGTTAGTCGAAACAAATTCTAAAATTTTGTTGAATTCCTTTCAGCGGTTTTCAAGAAATGCATGAAAACATACAAAGACCTCACATGCGCGTTATCATGAAAAATTAGCTTGGTGATCAAGAAATGCATTATTCCTTAATTTTTCAATTTCTTAGTTGCAGATGTAAATAGCAAGCTTGGCAATATACATCCAACACAAATGGACTTATTTCACACATAGAAAGGCACTAATTACATAATTTTATCATAAATTTTGCATCTTTTTTAGTTAATTTCACATCCCCCCCCCTTTTTACAAAGTGAGATACTGAGTACCTTCAAACTGTTGGGATAAGACTTTTATCTCTTGAAATACATTTCAATTAAGAAAAATAGTATGAAACTGTCCTAATTATGCACCTAGTACATCCTGAGAAAGTTTTTGAGTTCAAATTTAAATTTATTGATATTCAGTTGTACTATACTTTGGAGGTGTACATTAATAGTTTCTAAACTGAGACTAAAATTTTATGAATTTCATTAAATGCGTTCACTATTCCATTAAGCTTAATAGTTAAATGAACATTCCTTACTAAAAAAAACCCCACTAAAGTTCAAACTGGCATACAAAGAAACAAAATTATATCTTGCTTTGGTATGAAATTGCAAAAATTGGCCAATTTCCCATTACTGCTCATGTTTAAGGAATTTTTGACAGAAGTACTATCATCTCAAGGCCCAATTATCTTAACAAGTACAATTATTGCATATGGTTACTAGTTTACTAACAAATTTACCCTTAGCAAGCATCAGATTAGAAAATAAATAATTTTAGTATTAACCCATGCCAGCAATGTAACCGACTTAAGCCGCAGGTGTAAAATTGACAAATTCATCTTAAATACACTATTTTTCTGCATACTAGAATGTCTACCAGTTCTAGTTTTATACATTTTGACCATTTCATTACATCCAAAGCCTAAAACAGGAGTTTATTTAAATTAAAGCACATTCTACTAAGCGCGGACCACTGCAGACCCCATAATTTCATACAATATTACATAATACCATATTAAGGCTGAAATTTGACCCCCACTATAGGTTTTGGCTTTGATAAGCAATTAAAATGATAGTCTTGGTGATTTACCTTCAATTAGTACCATTTTTATCAAAAGAAATAGAAGTTGATATACCTGTCTATGGCCTCTTCAGGTGTAGGACCACCATAGATTTTTTACTCTTCGGCTATATTAAAATTTGATAATTTTGACTTATCCTAGAAAATTTACCTTTGTTTCAAATTAAGTGACACTTCTGTCCCCTATAAAAATGCACTGGCCAAATATTCTGTCAAAATTTCACAATATGTTTCATTGCATATAAGAAAAAACACTCAACCTGAAGTCCATGTGGTCTAAAAATCTACTTTCACTTTCTATTTCAGTCCAAAAATAGTGCTTGTCCCTAATTGACTCTCAACATTTTTATGTTCATTTAAAACCAATAAAACTTTATCCTCAAGTTTCCTAGAATATTCAGCTTTCCAAAAATACCAAATTTATTCTGGTATCATGTGCGGTTCAAATTCTATATGATGCAAGAGTGAACCTGTCTGTTGACTAGTACTACTTTTACGTACAACCTCTGGACTGGTTCCCGGTATTTGGTGGTCCTACACCTAAAGAAGATGTTTTTGTTCAACAAATTAAATAAAATTTTTCCTGGTCTTAGATTTATGTTAGTCGAAACAAATTCTAAAATTTTGTTGAATTCCTTTCAGCGGTTTTCAAGAAATGCATGAAAACATACAAAGACCTCACATGCGCGTTATCATGAAAAATTAGCTTGGTGATCAAGAAATGCATTATTCCTTAATTTTTCAATTTCTTAGTTGCAGATGTAAATAGCAAGCTTGGCAATATACATCCAACACAAATGGACTTATTTCACACATAGAAAGGCACTAATTACATAATTTTATCATAAATTTTGCATCTTTTTTAGTTAATTTCACATCCCCCCCCCTTTTTACAAAGTGAGATACTGAGTACCTTCAAACTGTTGGGATAAGACTTTTATCTCTTGAAATACATTTCAATTAAGAAAAATAGTATGAAACTGTCCTAATTATGCACCTAGTACATCCTGAGAAAGTTTTTGAGTTCAAATTTAAATTTATTGATATTCAGTTGTACTATACTTTGGAGGTGTACATTAATAGTTTCTAAACTGAGACTAAAATTTTATGAATTTCATTAAATGCGTTCACTATTCCATTAAGCTTAATAGTTAAATGAACATTCCTTACTAAAAAAAAACCCACTAAAGTTCAAACTGGCATACAAAGAAACAAAATTATATCTTGCTTTGGTATGAAATTGCAAAAATTGGCCAATTTCCCATTACTGCTCATGTTTAAGGAATTTTTGACAGAAGTACTATCATCTCAAGGCCCAATTATCTTAACAAGTACAATTATTGCATATGGTTACTAGTTTACTAACAAATTTACCCTTAGCAAGCATCAGATTAGAAAATAAATAATTTTAGTATTAACCCATGCCAGCAATGTAACCGACTTAAGCCGCAGGTGTAAAATTGACAAATTCATCTTAAATACACTATTTTTCTGCATACTAGAATGTCTACCAGTTCTAGTTTTATACATTTTGACCATTTCATTACATCCAAAGCCTAAAACAGGAGTTTATTTAAATTAAAGCACATTCTACTAAGCGCGGACCACTGCAGACCCCATAATTTCATACAATATTACATAATACCATATTAAGGCTGAAATTTGACCCCCACTATAGGTTTTGGCTTTGATAAGCAATTAAAATGATAGTCTTGGTGATTTACCTTCAATTAGTACCATTTTTATCAAAAGAAATAGAAGTTGATATACCTGTCTATGGCCTCTTCAAAGAAGATGTTTTTGTTCAACAAATTAAATAAAATTTTTCCTGGTCTTAGATTTATGTTAGTCGAAACAAATTCTAAAATTTTGTTGAATTCCTTTCAGCGGTTTTCAAGAAATGCATGAAAACATACAAAGACCTCACATGCGCGTTATCATGAAAAATTAGCTTGGTGATCAAGAAATGCATTATTCCTTAATTTTTCAATTTCTTAGTTGCAGATGTAAATAGCAAGCTTGGCAATATACATCCAACACAAATGGACTTATTTCACACATAGAAAGGCACTAATTACATAATTTTATCATAAATTTTGCATCTTTTTTAGTTAATTTCACATCCCCCCCCTTTTTACAAAGTGAGATACTGAGTACCTTCAAACTGTTGGGATAAGACTTTTATCTCTTGAAATACATTTCAATTAAGAAAAATAGTATGAAACTGTCCTAATTATGCACCTAGTACATCCTGAGAAAGTTTTTGAGTTCAAATTTAAATTTATTGATATTCAGTTGTACTATACTTTGGAGGTGTACATTAATAGTTTCTAAACTGAGACTAAAATTTTATGAATTTCATTAAATGCGTTCACTATTCCATTAAGCTTAATAGTTAAATGAACATTCCTTACTAAAAAAAAACCCACTAAAGTTCAAACTGGCATACAAAGAAACAAAATTATATCTTGCTTTGGTATGAAATTGCAAAAATTGGCCAATTTCCCATTACTGCTCATGTTTAAGGAATTTTTGACAGAAGTACTATCATCTCAAGGCCCAATTATCTTAACAAGTACAATTATTGCATATGGTTACTAGTTTACTAACAAATTTACCCTTAGCAAGCATCAGATTAGAAAATAAATAATTTTAGTATTAACCCATGCCAGCAATGTAACCGACTTAAGCCGCAGGTGTAAAATTGACAAATTCATCTTAAATACACTATTTTTCTGCATACTAGAATGTCTACCAGTTCTAGTTTTATACATTTTGACCATTTCATTACATCCAAAGCCTAAAACAGGAGTTTATTTAAATTAAAGCACATTCTACTAAGCGCGGACCACTGCAGACCCCATAATTTCATACAATATTACATAATACCATATTAAGGCTGAAATTTGACCCCCACTATAGGTTTTGGCTTTGATAAGCAATTAAAATGATAGTCTTGGTGATTTACCTTCAATTAGTACCATTTTTATCAAAAGAAATAGAAGTTGATATACCTGTCTATGGCCTCTTCATAAAGAAGATGTTTTTGTTCAACAAATTAAATAAAATTTTTCCTGGTCTTAGATTTATGTTAGTCGAAACAAATTCTAAAATTTTGTTGAATTCCTTTCAGCGGTTTTCAAGAAATGCATGAAAACATACAAAGACCTCACATGCGCGTTATCATGAAAAATTAGCTTGGTGATCAAGAAATGCATTATTCCTTAATTTTTCAATTTCTTAGTTGCAGATGTAAATAGCAAGCTTGGCAATATACATCCAACACAAATGGACTTATTTCACACATAGAAAGGCACTAATTACATAATTTTATCATAAATTTTGCATCTTTTTTAGTTAATTTCACATCCCCCCCCTTTTTACAAAGTGAGATACTGAGTACCTTCAAACTGTTGGGATAAGACTTTTATCTCTTGAAATACATTTCAATTAAGAAAAATAGTATGAAACTGTCCTAATTATGCACCTAGTACATCCTGAGAAAGTTTTTGAGTTCAAATTTAAATTTATTGATATTCAGTTGTACTATACTTTGGAGGTGTACATTAATAGTTTCTAAACTGAGACTAAAATTTTATGAATTTCATTAAATGCGTTCACTATTCCATTAAGCTTAATAGTTAAATGAACATTCCTTACTAAAAAAAAACCCACTAAAGTTCAAACTGGCATACAAAGAAACAAAATTATATCTTGCTTTGGTATGAAATTGCAAAAATTGGCCAATTTCCCATTACTGCTCATGTTTAAGGAATTTTTGACAGAAGTACTATCATCTCAAGGCCCAATTATCTTAACAAGTACAATTATTGCATATGGTTACTAGTTTACTAACAAATTTACCCTTAGCAAGCATCAGATTAGAAAATAAATAATTTTAGTATTAACCCATGCCAGCAATGTAACCGACTTAAGCCGCAGGTGTAAAATTGACAAATTCATCTTAAATACACTATTTTTCTGCATACTAGAATGTCTACCAGTTCTAGTTTTATACATTTTGACCATTTCATTACATCCAAAGCCTAAAACAGGAGTTTATTTAAATTAAAGCACATTCTACTAAGCGCGGACCACTGCAGACCCCATAATTTCATACAATATTACATAATACCATATTAAGGCTGAAATTTGACCCCCACTATAGGTTTTGGCTTTGATAAGCAATTAAAATGATAGTCTTGGTGATTTACCTTCAATTAGTACCATTTTTATCAAAAGAAATAGAAGTTGATATACCTGTCTATGGCCTCTTCATAAAGAAGATGTTTTTGTTCAACAAATTAAATAAAATTTTTCCTGGTCTTAGATTTATGTTAGTCGAAACAAATTCTAAAATTTTGTTGAATTCCTTTCAGCGGTTTTCAAGAAATGCATGAAAACATACAAAGACCTCACATGCGCGTTATCATGAAAAATTAGCTTGGTGATCAAGAAATGCATTATTCCTTAATTTTTCAATTTCTTAGTTGCAGATGTAAATAGCAAGCTTGGCAATATACATCCAACACAAATGGACTTATTTCACACATAGAAAGGCACTAATTACATAATTTTATCATAAATTTTGCATCTTTTTTAGTTAATTTCACATCCCCCCCCTTTTTACAAAGTGAGATACTGAGTACCTTCAAACTGTTGGGATAAGACTTTTATCTCTTGAAATACATTTCAATTAAGAAAAATAGTATGAAACTGTCCTAATTATGCACCTAGTACATCCTGAGAAAGTTTTTGAGTTCAAATTTAAATTTATTGATATTCAGTTGTACTATACTTTGGAGGTGTACATTAATAGTTTCTAAACTGAGACTAAAATTTTATGAATTTCATTAAATGCGTTCACTATTCCATTAAGCTTAATAGTTAAATGAACATTCCTTACTAAAAAAAAACCCACTAAAGTTCAAACTGGCATACAAAGAAACAAAATTATATCTTGCTTTGGTATGAAATTGCAAAAATTGGCCAATTTCCCATTACTGCTCATGTTTAAGGAATTTTTGACAGAAGTACTATCATCTCAAGGCCCAATTATCTTAACAAGTACAATTATTGCATATGGTTACTAGTTTACTAACAAATTTACCCTTAGCAAGCATCAGATTAGAAAATAAATAATTTTAGTATTAACCCATGCCAGCAATGTAACCGACTTAAGCCGCAGGTGTAAAATTGACAAATTCATCTTAAATACACTATTTTTCTGCATACTAGAATGTCTACCAGTTCTAGTTTTATACATTTTGACCATTTCATTACATCCAAAGCCTAAAACAGGAGTTTATTTAAATTAAAGCACATTCTACTAAGCGCGGACCACTGCAGACCCCATAATTTCATACAATATTACATAATACCATATTAAGGCTGAAATTTGACCCCCACTATAGGTTTTGGCTTTGATAAGCAATTAAAATGATAGTCTTGGTGATTTACCTTCAATTAGTACCATTTTTATCAAAAGAAATAGAAGTTGATATACCTGTCTATGGCCTCTTCAAAGAAGATGTTTTTGTTCAACAAATTAAATAAAATTTTTCCTGGTCTTAGATTTATGTTAGTCGAAACAAATTCTAAAATTTTGTTGAATTCCTTTCAGCGGTTTTCAAGAAATGCATGAAAACATACAAAGACCTCACATGCGCGTTATCATGAAAAATTAGCTTGGTGATCAAGAAATGCATTATTCCTTAATTTTTCAATTTCTTAGTTGCAGATGTAAATAGCAAGCTTGGCAATATACATCCAACACAAATGGACTTATTTCACACATAGAAAGGCACTAATTACATAATTTTATCATAAATTTTGCATCTTTTTTAGTTAATTTCACATCCCCCCCCTTTTTACAAAGTGAGATACTGAGTACCTTCAAACTGTTGGGATAAGACTTTTATCTCTTGAAATACATTTCAATTAAGAAAAATAGTATGAAACTGTCCTAATTATGCACCTAGTACATCCTGAGAAAGTTTTTGAGTTCAAATTTAAATTTATTGATATTCAGTTGTACTATACTTTGGAGGTGTACATTAATAGTTTCTAAACTGAGACTAAAATTTTATGAATTTCATTAAATGCGTTCACTATTCCATTAAGCTTAATAGTTAAATGAACATTCCTTACTAAAAAAAAACCCACTAAAGTTCAAACTGGCATACAAAGAAACAAAATTATATCTTGCTTTGGTATGAAATTGCAAAAATTGGCCAATTTCCCATTACTGCTCATGTTTAAGGAATTTTTGACAGAAGTACTATCATCTCAAGGCCCAATTATCTTAACAAGTACAATTATTGCATATGGTTACTAGTTTACTAACAAATTTACCCTTAGCAAGCATCAGATTAGAAAATAAATAATTTTAGTATTAACCCATGCCAGCAATGTAACCGACTTAAGCCGCAGGTGTAAAATTGACAAATTCATCTTAAATACACTATTTTTCTGCATACTAGAATGTCTACCAGTTCTAGTTTTATACATTTTGACCATTTCATTACATCCAAAGCCTAAAACAGGAGTTTATTTAAATTAAAGCACATTCTACTAAGCGCGGACCACTGCAGACCCCATAATTTCATACAATATTACATAATACCATATTAAGGCTGAAATTTGACCCCCACTATAGGTTTTGGCTTTGATAAGCAATTAAAATGATAGTCTTGGTGATTTACCTTCAATTAGTACCATTTTTATCAAAAGAAATAGAAGTTGATATACCTGTCTATGGCCTCTTCAGGTGTAGGACCACCATAGATTTTTTACTCTTCGGCTATATTAAAATTTGATAATTTTGACTTATCCTAGAAAATTTACCTTTGTTTCAAATTAAGTGACACTTCTGTCCCCTATAAAAATGCACTGGCCAAATATTCTGTCAAAATTTCACAATATGTTTCATTGCATATAAGAAAAAACACTCAACCTGAAGTCCATGTGGTCTAAAAATCTACTTTCACTTTCTATTTCAGTCCAAAAATAGTGCTTGTCCCTAATTGACTCTCAACATTTTTATGTTCATTTAAAACCAATAAAACTTTATCCTCAAGTTTCCTAGAATATTCAGCTTTCCAAAAATACCAAATTTATTCTGGTATCATGTGCGGTTCAAATTCTATATGATGCAAGAGTGAACCTGTCTGTTGACTAGTACTACTTTTACGTACAACCTCTGGACTGGTTCCCGGTATTTGGTGGTCCTACACCTAAAGAAGATGTTTTTGTTCAACAAATTAAATAAAATTTTTCCTGGTCTTAGATTTATGTTAGTCGAAACAAATTCTAAAATTTTGTTGAATTCCTTTCAGCGGTTTTCAAGAAATGCATGAAAACATACAAAGACCTCACATGCGCGTTATCATGAAAAATTAGCTTGGTGATCAAGAAATGCATTATTCCTTAATTTTTCAATTTCTTAGTTGCAGATGTAAATAGCAAGCTTGGCAATATACATCCAACACAAATGGACTTATTTCACACATAGAAAGGCACTAATTACATAATTTTATCATAAATTTTGCATCTTTTTTAGTTAATTTCACATCCCCCCCCTTTTTACAAAGTGAGATACTGAGTACCTTCAAACTGTTGGGATAAGACTTTTATCTCTTGAAATACATTTCAATTAAGAAAAATAGTATGAAACTGTCCTAATTATGCACCTAGTACATCCTGAGAAAGTTTTTGAGTTCAAATTTAAATTTATTGATATTCAGTTGTACTATACTTTGGAGGTGTACATTAATAGTTTCTAAACTGAGACTAAAATTTTATGAATTTCATTAAATGCGTTCACTATTCCATTAAGCTTAATAGTTAAATGAACATTCCTTACTAAAAAAAAACCCACTAAAGTTCAAACTGGCATACAAAGAAACAAAATTATATCTTGCTTTGGTATGAAATTGCAAAAATTGGCCAATTTCCCATTACTGCTCATGTTTAAGGAATTTTTGACAGAAGTACTATCATCTCAAGGCCCAATTATCTTAACAAGTACAATTATTGCATATGGTTACTAGTTTACTAACAAATTTACCCTTAGCAAGCATCAGATTAGAAAATAAATAATTTTAGTATTAACCCATGCCAGCAATGTAACCGACTTAAGCCGCAGGTGTAAAATTGACAAATTCATCTTAAATACACTATTTTTCTGCATACTAGAATGTCTACCAGTTCTAGTTTTATACATTTTGACCATTTCATTACATCCAAAGCCTAAAACAGGAGTTTATTTAAATTAAAGCACATTCTACTAAGCGCGGACCACTGCAGACCCCATAATTTCATACAATATTACATAATACCATATTAAGGCTGAAATTTGACCCCCACTATAGGTTTTGGCTTTGATAAGCAATTAAAATGATAGTCTTGGTGATTTACCTTCAATTAGTACCATTTTTATCAAAAGAAATAGAAGTTGATATACCTGTCTATGGCCTCTTCAAAGAAGATGTTTTTGTTCAACAAATTAAATAAAATTTTTCCTGGTCTTAGATTTATGTTAGTCGAAACAAATTCTAAAATTTTGTTGAATTCCTTTCAGCGGTTTTCAAGAAATGCATGAAAACATACAAAGACCTCACATGCGCGTTATCATGAAAAATTAGCTTGGTGATCAAGAAATGCATTATTCCTTAATTTTTCAATTTCTTAGTTGCAGATGTAAATAGCAAGCTTGGCAATATACATCCAACACAAATGGACTTATTTCACACATAGAAAGGCACTAATTACATAATTTTATCATAAATTTTGCATCTTTTTTAGTTAATTTCACATCCCCCCCCTTTTTACAAAGTGAGATACTGAGTACCTTCAAACTGTTGGGATAAGACTTTTATCTCTTGAAATACATTTCAATTAAGAAAAATAGTATGAAACTGTCCTAATTATGCACCTAGTACATCCTGAGAAAGTTTTTGAGTTCAAATTTAAATTTATTGATATTCAGTTGTACTATACTTTGGAGGTGTACATTAATAGTTTCTAAACTGAGACTAAAATTTTATGAATTTCATTAAATGCGTTCACTATTCCATTAAGCTTAATAGTTAAATGAACATTCCTTACTAAAAAAAAACCCACTAAAGTTCAAACTGGCATACAAAGAAACAAAATTATATCTTGCTTTGGTATGAAATTGCAAAAATTGGCCAATTTCCCATTACTGCTCATGTTTAAGGAATTTTTGACAGAAGTACTATCATCTCAAGGCCCAATTATCTTAACAAGTACAATTATTGCATATGGTTACTAGTTTACTAACAAATTTACCCTTAGCAAGCATCAGATTAGAAAATAAATAATTTTAGTATTAACCCATGCCAGCAATGTAACCGACTTAAGCCGCAGGTGTAAAATTGACAAATTCATCTTAAATACACTATTTTTCTGCATACTAGAATGTCTACCAGTTCTAGTTTTATACATTTTGACCATTTCATTACATCCAAAGCCTAAAACAGGAGTTTATTTAAATTAAAGCACATTCTACTAAGCGCGGACCACTGCAGACCCCATAATTTCATACAATATTACATAATACCATATTAAGGCTGAAATTTGACCCCCACTATAGGTTTTGGCTTTGATAAGCAATTAAAATGATAGTCTTGGTGATTTACCTTCAATTAGTACCATTTTTATCAAAAGAAATAGAAGTTGATATACCTGTCTATGGCCTCTTCAGGTGTAGGACCACCATAGATTTTTTACTCTTCGGCTATATTAAAATTTGATAATTTTGACTTATCCTAGAAAATTTACCTTTGTTTCAAATTAAGTGACACTTCTGTCCCCTATAAAAATGCACTGGCCAAATATTCTGTCAAAATTTCACAATATGTTTCATTGCATATAAGAAAAAACACTCAACCTGAAGTCCATGTGGTCTAAAAATCTACTTTCACTTTCTATTTCAGTCCAAAAATAGTGCTTGTCCCTAATTGACTCTCAACATTTTTATGTTCATTTAAAACCAATAAAACTTTATCCTCAAGTTTCCTAGAATATTCAGCTTTCCAAAAATACCAAATTTATTCTGGTATCATGTGCGGTTCAAATTCTATATGATGCAAGAGTGAACCTGTCTGTTGACTAGTACTACTTTTACGTACAACCTCTGGACTGGTTCCCGGTATTTGGTGGTCCTACACCTAAAGAAGATGTTTTTGTTCAACAAATTAAATAAAATTTTTCCTGGTCTTAGATTTATGTTAGTCGAAACAAATTCTAAAATTTTGTTGAATTCCTTTCAGCGGTTTTCAAGAAATGCATGAAAACATACAAAGACCTCACATGCGCGTTATCATGAAAAATTAGCTTGGTGATCAAGAAATGCATTATTCCTTAATTTTTCAATTTCTTAGTTGCAGATGTAAATAGCAAGCTTGGCAATATACATCCAACACAAATGGACTTATTTCACACATAGAAAGGCACTAATTACATAATTTTATCATAAATTTTGCATCTTTTTTAGTTAATTTCACATCCCCCCCCTTTTTACAAAGTGAGATACTGAGTACCTTCAAACTGTTGGGATAAGACTTTTATCTCTTGAAATACATTTCAATTAAGAAAAATAGTATGAAACTGTCCTAATTATGCACCTAGTACATCCTGAGAAAGTTTTTGAGTTCAAATTTAAATTTATTGATATTCAGTTGTACTATACTTTGGAGGTGTACATTAATAGTTTCTAAACTGAGACTAAAATTTTATGAATTTCATTAAATGCGTTCACTATTCCATTAAGCTTAATAGTTAAATGAACATTCCTTACTAAAAAAAAACCCACTAAAGTTCAAACTGGCATACAAAGAAACAAAATTATATCTTGCTTTGGTATGAAATTGCAAAAATTGGCCAATTTCCCATTACTGCTCATGTTTAAGGAATTTTTGACAGAAGTACTATCATCTCAAGGCCCAATTATCTTAACAAGTACAATTATTGCATATGGTTACTAGTTTACTAACAAATTTACCCTTAGCAAGCATCAGATTAGAAAATAAATAATTTTAGTATTAACCCATGCCAGCAATGTAACCGACTTAAGCCGCAGGTGTAAAATTGACAAATTCATCTTAAATACACTATTTTTCTGCATACTAGAATGTCTACCAGTTCTAGTTTTATACATTTTGACCATTTCATTACATCCAAAGCCTAAAACAGGAGTTTATTTAAATTAAAGCACATTCTACTAAGCGCGGACCACTGCAGACCCCATAATTTCATACAATATTACATAATACCATATTAAGGCTGAAATTTGACCCCCACTATAGGTTTTGGCTTTGATAAGCAATTAAAATGATAGTCTTGGTGATTTACCTTCAATTAGTACCATTTTTATCAAAAGAAATAGAAGTTGATATACCTGTCTATGGCCTCTTCAGGTGTAGGACCACCATAGATTTTTTACTCTTCGGCTATATTAAAATTTGATAATTTTGACTTATCCTAGAAAATTTACCTTTGTTTCAAATTAAGTGACACTTCTGTCCCCTATAAAAATGCACTGGCCAAATATTCTGTCAAAATTTCACAATATGTTTCATTGCATATAAGAAAAAACACTCAACCTGAAGTCCATGTGGTCTAAAAATCTACTTTCACTTTCTATTTCAGTCCAAAAATAGTGCTTGTCCCTAATTGACTCTCAACATTTTTATGTTCATTTAAAACCAATAAAACTTTATCCTCAAGTTTCCTAGAATATTCAGCTTTCCAAAAATACCAAATTTATTCTGGTATCATGTGCGGTTCAAATTCTATATGATGCAAGAGTGAACCTGTCTGTTGACTAGTACTACTTTTACGTACAACCTCTGGACTGGTTCCCGGTATTTGGTGGTCCTACACCTAAAGAAGATGTTTTTGTTCAACAAATTAAATAAAATTTTTCCTGGTCTTAGATTTATGTTAGTCGAAACAAATTCTAAAATTTTGTTGAATTCCTTTCAGCGGTTTTCAAGAAATGCATGAAAACATACAAAGACCTCACATGCGCGTTATCATGAAAAATTAGCTTGGTGATCAAGAAATGCATTATTCCTTAATTTTTCAATTTCTTAGTTGCAGATGTAAATAGCAAGCTTGGCAATATACATCCAACACAAATGGACTTATTTCACACATAGAAAGGCACTAATTACATAATTTTATCATAAATTTTGCATCTTTTTTAGTTAATTTCACATCCCCCCCCTTTTTACAAAGTGAGATACTGAGTACCTTCAAACTGTTGGGATAAGACTTTTATCTCTTGAAATACATTTCAATTAAGAAAAATAGTATGAAACTGTCCTAATTATGCACCTAGTACATCCTGAGAAAGTTTTTGAGTTCAAATTTAAATTTATTGATATTCAGTTGTACTATACTTTGGAGGTGTACATTAATAGTTTCTAAACTGAGACTAAAATTTTATGAATTTCATTAAATGCGTTCACTATTCCATTAAGCTTAATAGTTAAATGAACATTCCTTACTAAAAAAAAACCCACTAAAGTTCAAACTGGCATACAAAGAAACAAAATTATATCTTGCTTTGGTATGAAATTGCAAAAATTGGCCAATTTCCCATTACTGCTCATGTTTAAGGAATTTTTGACAGAAGTACTATCATCTCAAGGCCCAATTATCTTAACAAGTACAATTATTGCATATGGTTACTAGTTTACTAACAAATTTACCCTTAGCAAGCATCAGATTAGAAAATAAATAATTTTAGTATTAACCCATGCCAGCAATGTAACCGACTTAAGCCGCAGGTGTAAAATTGACAAATTCATCTTAAATACACTATTTTTCTGCATACTAGAATGTCTACCAGTTCTAGTTTTATACATTTTGACCATTTCATTACATCCAAAGCCTAAAACAGGAGTTTATTTAAATTAAAGCACATTCTACTAAGCGCGGACCACTGCAGACCCCATAATTTCATACAATATTACATAATACCATATTAAGGCTGAAATTTGACCCCCACTATAGGTTTTGGCTTTGATAAGCAATTAAAATGATAGTCTTGGTGATTTACCTTCAATTAGTACCATTTTTATCAAAAGAAATAGAAGTTGATATACCTGTCTATGGCCTCTTCAGGTGTAGGACCACCATAGATTTTTTACTCTTCGGCTATATTAAAATTTGATAATTTTGACTTATCCTAGAAAATTTACCTTTGTTTCAAATTAAGTGACACTTCTGTCCCCTATAAAAATGCACTGGCCAAATATTCTGTCAAAATTTCACAATATGTTTCATTGCATATAAGAAAAAACACTCAACCTGAAGTCCATGTGGTCTAAAAATCTACTTTCACTTTCTATTTCAGTCCAAAAATAGTGCTTGTCCCTAATTGACTCTCAACATTTTTATGTTCATTTAAAACCAATAAAACTTTATCCTCAAGTTTCCTAGAATATTCAGCTTTCCAAAAATACCAAATTTATTCTGGTATCATGTGCGGTTCAAATTCTATATGATGCAAGAGTGAACCTGTCTGTTGACTAGTACTACTTTTACGTACAACCTCTGGACTGGTTCCCGGTATTTGGTGGTCCTACACCTAAAGAAGATGTTTTTGTTCAACAAATTAAATAAAATTTTTCCTGGTCTTAGATTTATGTTAGTCGAAACAAATTCTAAAATTTTGTTGAATTCCTTTCAGCGGTTTTCAAGAAATGCATGAAAACATACAAAGACCTCACATGCGCGTTATCATGAAAAATTAGCTTGGTGATCAAGAAATGCATTATTCCTTAATTTTTCAATTTCTTAGTTGCAGATGTAAATAGCAAGCTTGGCAATATACATCCAACACAAATGGACTTATTTCACACATAGAAAGGCACTAATTACATAATTTTATCATAAATTTTGCATCTTTTTTAGTTAATTTCACATCCCCCCCCTTTTTACAAAGTGAGATACTGAGTACCTTCAAACTGTTGGGATAAGACTTTTATCTCTTGAAATACATTTCAATTAAGAAAAATAGTATGAAACTGTCCTAATTATGCACCTAGTACATCCTGAGAAAGTTTTTGAGTTCAAATTTAAATTTATTGATATTCAGTTGTACTATACTTTGGAGGTGTACATTAATAGTTTCTAAACTGAGACTAAAATTTTATGAATTTCATTAAATGCGTTCACTATTCCATTAAGCTTAATAGTTAAATGAACATTCCTTACTAAAAAAAAAACCCACTAAAGTTCAAACTGGCATACAAAGAAACAAAATTATATCTTGCTTTGGTATGAAATTGCAAAAATTGGCCAATTTCCCATTACTGCTCATGTTTAAGGAATTTTTGACAGAAGTACTATCATCTCAAGGCCCAATTATCTTAACAAGTACAATTATTGCATATGGTTACTAGTTTACTAACAAATTTACCCTTAGCAAGCATCAGATTAGAAAATAAATAATTTTAGTATTAACCCATGCCAGCAATGTAACCGACTTAAGCCGCAGGTGTAAAATTGACAAATTCATCTTAAATACACTATTTTTCTGCATACTAGAATGTCTACCAGTTCTAGTTTTATACATTTTGACCATTTCATTACATCCAAAGCCTAAAACAGGAGTTTATTTAAATTAAAGCACATTCTACTAAGCGCGGACCACTGCAGACCCCATAATTTCATACAATATTACATAATACCATATTAAGGCTGAAATTTGACCCCCACTATAGGTTTTGGCTTTGATAAGCAATTAAAATGATAGTCTTGGTGATTTACCTTCAATTAGTACCATTTTTATCAAAAGAAATAGAAGTTGATATACCTGTCTATGGCCTCTTCATAAAGAAGATGTTTTTGTTCAACAAATTAAATAAAATTTTTCCTGGTCTTAGATTTATGTTAGTCGAAACAAATTCTAAAATTTTGTTGAATTCCTTTCAGCGGTTTTCAAGAAATGCATGAAAACATACAAAGACCTCACATGCGCGTTATCATGAAAAATTAGCTTGGTGATCAAGAAATGCATTATTCCTTAATTTTTCAATTTCTTAGTTGCAGATGTAAATAGCAAGCTTGGCAATATACATCCAACACAAATGGACTTATTTCACACATAGAAAGGCACTAATTACATAATTTTATCATAAATTTTGCATCTTTTTTAGTTAATTTCACATCCCCCCCCTTTTTACAAAGTGAGATACTGAGTACCTTCAAACTGTTGGGATAAGACTTTTATCTCTTGAAATACATTTCAATTAAGAAAAATAGTATGAAACTGTCCTAATTATGCACCTAGTACATCCTGAGAAAGTTTTTGAGTTCAAATTTAAATTTATTGATATTCAGTTGTACTATACTTTGGAGGTGTACATTAATAGTTTCTAAACTGAGACTAAAATTTTATGAATTTCATTAAATGCGTTCACTATTCCATTAAGCTTAATAGTTAAATGAACATTCCTTACTAAAAAAAAACCCACTAAAGTTCAAACTGGCATACAAAGAAACAAAATTATATCTTGCTTTGGTATGAAATTGCAAAAATTGGCCAATTTCCCATTACTGCTCATGTTTAAGGAATTTTTGACAGAAGTACTATCATCTCAAGGCCCAATTATCTTAACAAGTACAATTATTGCATATGGTTACTAGTTTACTAACAAATTTACCCTTAGCAAGCATCAGATTAGAAAATAAATAATTTTAGTATTAACCCATGCCAGCAATGTAACCGACTTAAGCCGCAGGTGTAAAATTGACAAATTCATCTTAAATACACTATTTTTCTGCATACTAGAATGTCTACCAGTTCTAGTTTTATACATTTTGACCATTTCATTACATCCAAAGCCTAAAACAGGAGTTTATTTAAATTAAAGCACATTCTACTAAGCGCGGACCACTGCAGACCCCATAATTTCATACAATATTACATAATACCATATTAAGGCTGAAATTTGACCCCCACTATAGGTTTTGGCTTTGATAAGCAATTAAAATGATAGTCTTGGTGATTTACCTTCAATTAGTACCATTTTTATCAAAAGAAATAGAAGTTGATATACCTGTCTATGGCCTCTTCAGGTGTAGGACCACCATAGATTTTTTACTCTTCGGCTATATTAAAATTTGATAATTTTGACTTATCCTAGAAAATTTACCTTTGTTTCAAATTAAGTGACACTTCTGTCCCCTATAAAAATGCACTGGCCAAATATTCTGTCAAAATTTCACAATATGTTTCATTGCATATAAGAAAAAACACTCAACCTGAAGTCCATGTGGTCTAAAAATCTACTTTCACTTTCTATTTCAGTCCAAAAATAGTGCTTGTCCCTAATTGACTCTCAACATTTTTATGTTCATTTAAAACCAATAAAACTTTATCCTCAAGTTTCCTAGAATATTCAGCTTTCCAAAAATACCAAATTTATTCTGGTATCATGTGCGGTTCAAATTCTATATGATGCAAGAGTGAACCTGTCTGTTGACTAGTACTACTTTTACGTACAACCTCTGGACTGGTTCCCGGTATTTGGTGGTCCTACACCTAAAGAAGATGTTTTTGTTCAACAAATTAAATAAAATTTTTCCTGGTCTTAGATTTATGTTAGTCGAAACAAATTCTAAAATTTTGTTGAATTCCTTTCAGCGGTTTTCAAGAAATGCATGAAAACATACAAAGACCTCACATGCGCGTTATCATGAAAAATTAGCTTGGTGATCAAGAAATGCATTATTCCTTAATTTTTCAATTTCTTAGTTGCAGATGTAAATAGCAAGCTTGGCAATATACATCCAACACAAATGGACTTATTTCACACATAGAAAGGCACTAATTACATAATTTTATCATAAATTTTGCATCTTTTTTAGTTAATTTCACATCCCCCCCCTTTTTACAAAGTGAGATACTGAGTACCTTCAAACTGTTGGGATAAGACTTTTATCTCTTGAAATACATTTCAATTAAGAAAAATAGTATGAAACTGTCCTAATTATGCACCTAGTACATCCTGAGAAAGTTTTTGAGTTCAAATTTAAATTTATTGATATTCAGTTGTACTATACTTTGGAGGTGTACATTAATAGTTTCTAAACTGAGACTAAAATTTTATGAATTTCATTAAATGCGTTCACTATTCCATTAAGCTTAATAGTTAAATGAACATTCCTTACTAAAAAAAAACCCACTAAAGTTCAAACTGGCATACAAAGAAACAAAATTATATCTTGCTTTGGTATGAAATTGCAAAAATTGGCCAATTTCCCATTACTGCTCATGTTTAAGGAATTTTTGACAGAAGTACTATCATCTCAAGGCCCAATTATCTTAACAAGTACAATTATTGCATATGGTTACTAGTTTACTAACAAATTTACCCTTAGCAAGCATCAGATTAGAAAATAAATAATTTTAGTATTAACCCATGCCAGCAATGTAACCGACTTAAGCCGCAGGTGTAAAATTGACAAATTCATCTTAAATACACTATTTTTCTGCATACTAGAATGTCTACCAGTTCTAGTTTTATACATTTTGACCATTTCATTACATCCAAAGCCTAAAACAGGAGTTTATTTAAATTAAAGCACATTCTACTAAGCGCGGACCACTGCAGACCCCATAATTTCATACAATATTACATAATACCATATTAAGGCTGAAATTTGACCCCCACTATAGGTTTTGGCTTTGATAAGCAATTAAAATGATAGTCTTGGTGATTTACCTTCAATTAGTACCATTTTTATCAAAAGAAATAGAAGTTGATATACCTGTCTATGGCCTCTTCAAAGAAGATGTTTTTGTTCAACAAATTAAATAAAATTTTTCCTGGTCTTAGATTTATGTTAGTCGAAACAAATTCTAAAATTTTGTTGAATTCCTTTCAGCGGTTTTCAAGAAATGCATGAAAACATACAAAGACCTCACATGCGCGTTATCATGAAAAATTAGCTTGGTGATCAAGAAATGCATTATTCCTTAATTTTTCAATTTCTTAGTTGCAGATGTAAATAGCAAGCTTGGCAATATACATCCAACACAAATGGACTTATTTCACACATAGAAAGGCACTAATTACATAATTTTATCATAAATTTTGCATCTTTTTTAGTTAATTTCACATCCCCCCCCTTTTTACAAAGTGAGATACTGAGTACCTTCAAACTGTTGGGATAAGACTTTTATCTCTTGAAATACATTTCAATTAAGAAAAATAGTATGAAACTGTCCTAATTATGCACCTAGTACATCCTGAGAAAGTTTTTGAGTTCAAATTTAAATTTATTGATATTCAGTTGTACTATACTTTGGAGGTGTACATTAATAGTTTCTAAACTGAGACTAAAATTTTATGAATTTCATTAAATGCGTTCACTATTCCATTAAGCTTAATAGTTAAATGAACATTCCTTACTAAAAAAAAACCCACTAAAGTTCAAACTGGCATACAAAGAAACAAAATTATATCTTGCTTTGGTATGAAATTGCAAAAATTGGCCAATTTCCCATTACTGCTCATGTTTAAGGAATTTTTGACAGAAGTACTATCATCTCAAGGCCCAATTATCTTAACAAGTACAATTATTGCATATGGTTACTAGTTTACTAACAAATTTACCCTTAGCAAGCATCAGATTAGAAAATAAATAATTTTAGTATTAACCCATGCCAGCAATGTAACCGACTTAAGCCGCAGGTGTAAAATTGACAAATTCATCTTAAATACACTATTTTTCTGCATACTAGAATGTCTACCAGTTCTAGTTTTATACATTTTGACCATTTCATTACATCCAAAGCCTAAAACAGGAGTTTATTTAAATTAAAGCACATTCTACTAAGCGCGGACCACTGCAGACCCCATAATTTCATACAATATTACATAATACCATATTAAGGCTGAAATTTGACCCCCACTATAGGTTTTGGCTTTGATAAGCAATTAAAATGATAGTCTTGGTGATTTACCTTCAATTAGTACCATTTTTATCAAAAGAAATAGAAGTTGATATACCTGTCTATGGCCTCTAAAGAAGATGTTTTTGTTCAACAAATTAAATAAAATTTTTCCTGGTCTTAGATTTATGTTAGTCGAAACAAATTCTAAAATTTTGTTGAATTCCTTTCAGCGGTTTTCAAGAAATGCATGAAAACATACAAAGACCTCACATGCGCGTTATCATGAAAAATTAGCTTGGTGATCAAGAAATGCATTATTCCTTAATTTTTCAATTTCTTAGTTGCAGATGTAAATAGCAAGCTTGGCAATATACATCCAACACAAATGGACTTATTTCACACATAGAAAGGCACTAATTACATAATTTTATCATAAATTTTGCATCTTTTTTAGTTAATTTCACATCCCCCCCCCCTTTTTACAAAGTGAGATACTGAGTACCTTCAAACTGTTGGGATAAGACTTTTATCTCTTGAAATACATTTCAATTAAGAAAAATAGTATGAAACTGTCCTAATTATGCACCTAGTACATCCTGAGAAAGTTTTTGAGTTCAAATTTAAATTTATTGATATTCAGTTGTACTATACTTTGGAGGTGTACATTAATAGTTTCTAAACTGAGACTAAAATTTTATGAATTTCATTAAATGCGTTCACTATTCCATTAAGCTTAATAGTTAAATGAACATTCCTTACTAAAAAAAAACCCACTAAAGTTCAAACTGGCATACAAAGAAACAAAATTATATCTTGCTTTGGTATGAAATTGCAAAAATTGGCCAATTTCCCATTACTGCTCATGTTTAAGGAATTTTTGACAGAAGTACTATCATCTCAAGGCCCAATTATCTTAACAAGTACAATTATTGCATATGGTTACTAGTTTACTAACAAATTTACCCTTAGCAAGCATCAGATTAGAAAATAAATAATTTTAGTATTAACCCATGCCAGCAATGTAACCGACTTAAGCCGCAGGTGTAAAATTGACAAATTCATCTTAAATACACTATTTTTCTGCATACTAGAATGTCTACCAGTTCTAGTTTTATACATTTTGACCATTTCATTACATCCAAAGCCTAAAACAGGAGTTTATTTAAATTAAAGCACATTCTACTAAGCGCGGACCACTGCAGACCCCATAATTTCATACAATATTACATAATACCATATTAAGGCTGAAATTTGACCCCCACTATAGGTTTTGGCTTTGATAAGCAATTAAAATGATAGTCTTGGTGATTAACCTTCAATTAGTACCATTTTTATCAAAAGAAATAGAAGTTGATATACCTGTCTATGGCCTCTTCATAAAGAAGATGTTTTTGTTCAACAAATTAAATAAAATTTTTCCTGGTCTTAGATTTATGTTAGTCGAAACAAATTCTAAAATTTTGTTGAATTCCTTTCAGCGGTTTTCAAGAAATGCATGAAAACATACAAAGACCTCACATGCGCGTTATCATGAAAAATTAGCTTGGTGATCAAGAAATGCATTATTCCTTAATTTTTCAATTTCTTAGTTGCAGATGTAAATAGCAAGCTTGGCAATATACATCCAACACAAATGGACTTATTTCACACATAGAAAGGCACTAATTACATAATTTTATCATAAATTTTGCATCTTTTTTAGTTAATTTCACATCCCCCCCCTTTTTACAAAGTGAGATACTGAGTACCTTCAAACTGTTGGGATAAGACTTTTATCTCTTGAAATACATTTCAATTAAGAAAAATAGTATGAAACTGTCCTAATTATGCACCTAGTACATCCTGAGAAAGTTTTTGAGTTCAAATTTAAATTTATTGATATTCAGTTGTACTATACTTTGGAGGTGTACATTAATAGTTTCTAAACTGAGACTAAAATTTTATGAATTTCATTAAATGCGTTCACTATTCCATTAAGCTTAATAGTTAAATGAACATTCCTTACTAAAAAAAAACCCACTAAAGTTCAAACTGGCATACAAAGAAACAAAATTATATCTTGCTTTGGTATGAAATTGCAAAAATTGGCCAATTTCCCATTACTGCTCATGTTTAAGGAATTTTTGACAGAAGTACTATCATCTCAAGGCCCAATTATCTTAACAAGTACAATTATTGCATATGGTTACTAGTTTACTAACAAATTTACCCTTAGCAAGCATCAGATTAGAAAATAAATAATTTTAGTATTAACCCATGCCAGCAATGTAACCGACTTAAGCCGCAGGTGTAAAATTGACAAATTCATCTTAAATACACTATTTTTCTGCATACTAGAATGTCTACCAGTTCTAGTTTTATACATTTTGACCATTTCATTACATCCAAAGCCTAAAACAGGAGTTTATTTAAATTAAAGCACATTCTACTAAGCGCGGACCACTGCAGACCCCATAATTTCATACAATATTACATAATACCATATTAAGGCTGAAATTTGACCCCCACTATAGGTTTTGGCTTTGATAAGCAATTAAAATGATAGTCTTGGTGATTAACCTTCAATTAGTACCATTTTTATCAAAAGAAATAGAAGTTGATATACCTGTCTATGGCCTCTTCATAAAGAAGATGTTTTTGTTCAACAAATTAAATAAAATTTTTCCTGGTCTTAGATTTATGTTAGTCGAAACAAATTCTAAAATTTTGTTGAATTCCTTTCAGCGGTTTTCAAGAAATGCATGAAAACATACAAAGACCTCACATGCGCGTTATCATGAAAAATTAGCTTGGTGATCAAGAAATGCATTATTCCTTAATTTTTCAATTTCTTAGTTGCAGATGTAAATAGCAAGCTTGGCAATATACATCCAACACAAATGGACTTATTTCACACATAGAAAGGCACTAATTACATAATTTTATCATAAATTTTGCATCTTTTTTAGTTAATTTCACATCCCCCCCCTTTTTACAAAGTGAGATACTGAGTACCTTCAAACTGTTGGGATAAGACTTTTATCTCTTGAAATACATTTCAATTAAGAAAAATAGTATGAAACTGTCCTAATTATGCACCTAGTACATCCTGAGAAAGTTTTTGAGTTCAAATTTAAATTTATTGATATTCAGTTGTACTATACTTTGGAGGTGTACATTAATAGTTTCTAAACTGAGACTAAAATTTTATGAATTTCATTAAATGCGTTCACTATTCCATTAAGCTTAATAGTTAAATGAACATTCCTTACTAAAAAAAAACCCACTAAAGTTCAAACTGGCATACAAAGAAACAAAATTATATCTTGCTTTGGTATGAAATTGCAAAAATTGGCCAATTTCCCATTACTGCTCATGTTTAAGGAATTTTTGACAGAAGTACTATCATCTCAAGGCCCAATTATCTTAACAAGTACAATTATTGCATATGGTTACTAGTTTACTAACAAATTTACCCTTAGCAAGCATCAGATTAGAAAATAAATAATTTTAGTATTAACCCATGCCAGCAATGTAACCGACTTAAGCCGCAGGTGTAAAATTGACAAATTCATCTTAAATACACTATTTTTCTGCATACTAGAATGTCTACCAGTTCTAGTTTTATACATTTTGACCATTTCATTACATCCAAAGCCTAAAACAGGAGTTTATTTAAATTAAAGCACATTCTACTAAGCGCGGACCACTGCAGACCCCATAATTTCATACAATATTACATAATACCATATTAAGGCTGAAATTTGACCCCCACTATAGGTTTTGGCTTTGATAAGCAATTAAAATGATAGTCTTGGTGATTTACCTTCAATTAGTACCATTTTTATCAAAAGAAATAGAAGTTGATATACCTGTCTATGGCCTCTTCAGGTGTAGGACCACCATAGATTTTTTACTCTTCGGCTATATTAAAATTTGATAATTTTGACTTATCCTAGAAAATTTACCTTTGTTTCAAATTAAGTGACACTTCTGTCCCCTATAAAAATGCACTGGCCAAATATTCTGTCAAAATTTCACAATATGTTTCATTGCATATAAGAAAAAACACTCAACCTGAAGTCCATGTGGTCTAAAAATCTACTTTCACTTTCTATTTCAGTCCAAAAATAGTGCTTGTCCCTAATTGACTCTCAACATTTTTATGTTCATTTAAAACCAATAAAACTTTATCCTCAAGTTTCCTAGAATATTCAGCTTTCCAAAAATACCAAATTTATTCTGGTATCATGTGCGGTTCAAATTCTATATGATGCAAGAGTGAACCTGTCTGTTGACTAGTACTACTTTTACGTACAACCTCTGGACTGGTTCCCGGTATTTGGTGGTCCTACACCTAAAGAAGATGTTTTTGTTCAACAAATTAAATAAAATTTTTCCTGGTCTTAGATTTATGTTAGTCGAAACAAATTCTAAAATTTTGTTGAATTCCTTTCAGCGGTTTTCAAGAAATGCATGAAAACATACAAAGACCTCACATGCGCGTTATCATGAAAAATTAGCTTGGTGATCAAGAAATGCATTATTCCTTAATTTTTCAATTTCTTAGTTGCAGATGTAAATAGCAAGCTTGGCAATATACATCCAACACAAATGGACTTATTTCACACATAGAAAGGCACTAATTACATAATTTTATCATAAATTTTGCATCTTTTTTAGTTAATTTCACATCCCCCCCCTTTTTACAAAGTGAGATACTGAGTACCTTCAAACTGTTGGGATAAGACTTTTATCTCTTGAAATACATTTCAATTAAGAAAAATAGTATGAAACTGTCCTAATTATGCACCTAGTACATCCTGAGAAAGTTTTTGAGTTCAAATTTAAATTTATTGATATTCAGTTGTACTATACTTTGGAGGTGTACATTAATAGTTTCTAAACTGAGACTAAAATTTTATGAATTTCATTAAATGCGTTCACTATTCCATTAAGCTTAATAGTTAAATGAACATTCCTTACTAAAAAAAAACCCACTAAAGTTCAAACTGGCATACAAAGAAACAAAATTATATCTTGCTTTGGTATGAAATTGCAAAAATTGGCCAATTTCCCATTACTGCTCATGTTTAAGGAATTTTTGACAGAAGTACTATCATCTCAAGGCCCAATTATCTTAACAAGTACAATTATTGCATATGGTTACTAGTTTACTAACAAATTTACCCTTAGCAAGCATCAGATTAGAAAATAAATAATTTTAGTATTAACCCATGCCAGCAATGTAACCGACTTAAGCCGCAGGTGTAAAATTGACAAATTCATCTTAAATACACTATTTTTCTGCATACTAGAATGTCTACCAGTTCTAGTTTTATACATTTTGACCATTTCATTACATCCAAAGCCTAAAACAGGAGTTTATTTAAATTAAAGCACATTCTACTAAGCGCGGACCACTGCAGACCCCATAATTTCATACAATATTACATAATACCATATTAAGGCTGAAATTTGACCCCCACTATAGGTTTTGGCTTTGATAAGCAATTAAAATGATAGTCTTGGTGATTTACCTTCAATTAGTACCATTTTTATCAAAAGAAATAGAAGTTGATATACCTGTCTATGGCCTCTTCAGGTGTAGGACCACCATAGATTTTTTACTCTTCGGCTATATTAAAATTTGATAATTTTGACTTATCCTAGAAAATTTACCTTTGTTTCAAATTAAGTGACACTTCTGTCCCCTATAAAAATGCACTGGCCAAATATTCTGTCAAAATTTCACAATATGTTTCATTGCATATAAGAAAAAACACTCAACCTGAAGTCCATGTGGTCTAAAAATCTACTTTCACTTTCTATTTCAGTCCAAAAATAGTGCTTGTCCCTAATTGACTCTCAACATTTTTATGTTGATTTAAAACCAATAAAACTTTATCCTCAAGTTTCCTAGAATATTCAGCTTTCCAAAAATACCAAATTTATTCTGGTATCATGTGCGGTTCAAATTCTATATGATTAAAATGATAGTCTTGGTGATTTACCTTCAATTAGTACCATTTTTATCAAAAGAAATAGAAGTTGATATACCTGTCTATGGCCTCTTCATAAAGAAGATGTTTTTGTTCAACAAATTAAATAAAATTTTTCCTGGTCTTAGATTTATGTTAGTCGAAACAAATTCTAAAATTTTGTTGAATTCCTTTCAGCGGTTTTCAAGAAATGCATGAAAACATACAAAGACCTCACATGCGCGTTATCATGAAAAATTAGCTTGGTGATCAAGAAATGCATTATTCCTTAATTTTTCAATTTCTTAGTTGCAGATGTAAATAGCAAGCTTGGCAATATACATCCAACACAAATGGACTTATTTCACACATAGAAAGGCACTAATTACATAATTTTATCATAAATTTTGCATCTTTTTTAGTTAATTTCACATCCCCCCCCTTTTTACAAAGTGAGATACTGAGTACCTTCAAACTGTTGGGATAAGACTTTTATCTCTTGAAATACATTTCAATTAAGAAAAATAGTATGAAACTGTCCTAATTATGCACCTAGTACATCCTGAGAAATTTTTGAGTTCAAATTTAAATTTATTGATATTCAGTTGTACTATACTTTGGAGGTGTACATTAATAGTTTCTAAACTGAGACTAAAATTTTATGAATTTCATTAAATGCGTTCACTATTCCATTAAGCTTAATAGTTAAATGAACATTCCTTACTAAAAAAAAACCCACTAAAGTTCAAACTGGCATACAAAGAAACAAAATTATATCTTGCTTTGGTATGAAATTGCAAAAATTGGCCAATTTCCCATTACTGCTCATGTTTAAGGAATTTTTGACAGAAGTACTATCATCTCAAGGCCCAATTATCTTAACAAGTACAATTATTGCATATGGTTACTAGTTTACTAACAAATTTACCCTTAGCAAGCATCAGATTAGAAAATAAATAATTTTAGTATTAACCCATGCCAGCAATGTAACCGACTTAAGCCGCAGGTGTAAAATTGACAAATTCATCTTAAATACACTATTTTTCTGCATACTAGAATGTCTACCAGTTCTAGTTTTATACATTTTGACCATTTCATTACATCCAAAGCCTAAAACAGGAGTTTATTTAAATTAAAGCACATTCTACTAAGCGCGGACCACTGCAGACCCCATAATTTCATACAATATTACATAATACCATATTAAGGCTGAAATTTGACCCCCACTATAGGTTTTGGCTTTGATAAGCAATTAAAATGATAGTCTTGGTGATTTACCTTCAATTAGTACCATTTTTATCAAAAGAAATAGAAGTTGATATACCTGTCTATGGCCTCTTCAGGTGTAGGACCACCATAGATTTTTTACTCTTCGGCTATATTAAAATTTGATAATTTTGACTTATCCTAGAAAATTTACCTTTGTTTCAAATTAAGTGACACTTCTGTCCCCTATAAAAATGCACTGGCCAAATATTCTGTCAAAATTTCACAATATGTTTCATTGCATATAAGAAAAAACACTCAACCTGAAGTCCATGTGGTCTAAAAATCTACTTTCACTTTCTATTTCAGTCCAAAAATAGTGCTTGTCCCTAATTGACTCTCAACATTTTTATGTTCATTTAAAACCAATAAAACTTTATCCTCAAGTTTCCTAGAATATTCAGCTTTCCAAAAATACCAAATTTATTCTGGTATCATGTGCGGTTCAAATTCTATATGATGCAAGAGTGAACCTGTCTGTTGACTAGTACTACTTTTACGTACAACCTCTGGACTGGTTCCCGGTATTTGGTGGTCCTACACCTAAAGAAGATGTTTTTGTTCAACAAATTAAATAAAATTTTTCCTGGTCTTAGATTTATGTTAGTCGAAACAAATTCTAAAATTTTGTTGAATTCCTTTCAGCGGTTTTCAAGAAATGCATGAAAACATACAAAGACCTCACATGCGCGTTATCATGAAAAATTAGCTTGGTGATCAAGAAATGCATTATTCCTTAATTTTTCAATTTCTTAGTTGCAGATGTAAATAGCAAGCTTGGCAATATACATCCAACACAAATGGACTTATTTCACACATAGAAAGGCACTAATTACATAATTTTATCATAAATTTTGCATCTTTTTTAGTTAATTTCACATCCCCCCCCTTTTTACAAAGTGAGATACTGAGTACCTTCAAACTGTTGGGATAAGACTTTTATCTCTTGAAATACATTTCAATTAAGAAAAATAGTATGAAACTGTCCTAATTATGCACCTAGTACATCCTGAGAAAGTTTTTGAGTTCAAATTTAAATTTATTGATATTCAGTTGTACTATACTTTGGAGGTGTACATTAATAGTTTCTAAACTGAGACTAAAATTTTATGAATTTCATTAAATGCGTTCACTATTCCATTAAGCTTAATAGTTAAATGAACATTCCTTACTAAAAAAAAACCCACTAAAGTTCAAACTGGCATACAAAGAAACAAAATTATATCTTGCTTTGGTATGAAATTGCAAAAATTGGCCAATTTCCCATTACTGCTCATGTTTAAGGAATTTTTGACAGAAGTACTATCATCTCAAGGCCCAATTATCTTAACAAGTACAATTATTGCATATGGTTACTAGTTTACTAACAAATTTACCCTTAGCAAGCATCAGATTAGAAAATAAATAATTTTAGTATTAACCCATGCCAGCAATGTAACCGACTTAAGCCGCAGGTGTAAAATTGACAAATTCATCTTAAATACACTATTTTTCTGCATACTAGAATGTCTACCAGTTCTAGTTTTATACATTTTGACCATTTCATTACATCCAAAGCCTAAAACAGGAGTTTATTTAAATTAAAGCACATTCTACTAAGCGCGGACCACTGCAGACCCCATAATTTCATACAATATTACATAATACCATATTAAGGCTGAAATTTGACCCCCACTATAGGTTTTGGCTTTGATAAGCAATTAAAATGATAGTCTTGGTGATTTACCTTCAATTAGTACCATTTTTATCAAAAGAAATAGAAGTTGATATACCTGTCTATGGCCTCTTCAGGTGTAGGACCACCATAGATTTTTTACTCTTCGGCTATATTAAAATTTGATAATTTTGACTTATCCTAGAAAATTTACCTTTGTTTCAAATTAAGTGACACTTCTGTCCCCTATAAAAATGCACTGGCCAAATATTCTGTCAAAATTTCACAATATGTTTCATTGCATATAAGAAAAAACACTCAACCTGAAGTCCATGTGGTCTAAAAATCTACTTTCACTTTCTATTTCAGTCCAAAAATAGTGCTTGTCCCTAATTGACTCTCAACATTTTTATGTTCATTTAAAACCAATAAAACTTTATCCTCAAGTTTCCTAGAATATTCAGCTTTCCAAAAATACCAAATTTATTCTGGTATCATGTGCGGTTCAAATTCTATATGATGCAAGAGTGAACCTGTCTGTTGACTAGTACTACTTTTACGTACAACCTCTGGACTGGTTCCCGGTATTTGGTGGTCCTACACCTAAAGAAGATGTTTTTGTTCAACAAATTAAATAAAATTTTTCCTGGTCTTAGATTTATGTTAGTCGAAACAAATTCTAAAATTTTGTTGAATTCCTTTCAGCGGTTTTCAAGAAATGCATGAAAACATACAAAGACCTCACATGCGCGTTATCATGAAAAATTAGCTTGGTGATCAAGAAATGCATTATTCCTTAATTTTTCAATTTCTTAGTTGCAGATGTAAATAGCAAGCTTGGCAATATACATCCAACACAAATGGACTTATTTCACACATAGAAAGGCACTAATTACATAATTTTATCATAAATTTTGCATCTTTTTTAGTTAATTTCACATCCCCCCCCCTTTTTACAAAGTGAGATACTGAGTACCTTCAAACTGTTGGGATAAGACTTTTATCTCTTGAAATACATTTCAATTAAGAAAAATAGTATGAAACTGTCCTAATTATGCACCTAGTACATCCTGAGAAAGTTTTTGAGTTCAAATTTAAATTTATTGATATTCAGTTGTACTATACTTTGGAGGTGTACATTAATAGTTTCTAAACTGAGACTAAAATTTTATGAATTTCATTAAATGCGTTCACTATTCCATTAAGCTTAATAGTTAAATGAACATTCCTTACTAAAAAAAAACCCACTAAAGTTCAAACTGGCATACAAAGAAACAAAATTATATCTTGCTTTGGTATGAAATTGCAAAAATTGGCCAATTTCCCATTACTGCTCATGTTTAAGGAATTTTTGACAGAAGTACTATCATCTCAAGGCCCAATTATCTTAACAAGTACAATTATTGCATATGGTTACTAGTTTACTAACAAATTTACCCTTAGCAAGCATCAGATTAGAAAATAAATAATTTTAGTATTAACCCATGCCAGCAATGTAACCGACTTAAGCCGCAGGTGTAAAATTGACAAATTCATCTTAAATACACTATTTTTCTGCATACTAGAATGTCTACCAGTTCTAGTTTTATACATTTTGACCATTTCATTACATCCAAAGCCTAAAACAGGAGTTTATTTAAATTAAAGCACATTCTACTAAGCGCGGACCACTGCAGACCCCATAATTTCATACAATATTACATAATACCATATTAAGGCTGAAATTTGACCCCCACTATAGGTTTTGGCTTTGATAAGCAATTAAAATGATAGTCTTGGTGATTTACCTTCAATTAGTACCATTTTTATCAAAAGAAATAGAAGTTGATATACCTGTCTATGGCCTCTTCATAAAGAAGATGTTTTTGTTCAACAAATTAAATAAAATTTTTCCTGGTCTTAGATTTATGTTAGTCGAAACAAATTCTAAAATTTTGTTGAATTCCTTTCAGCGGTTTTCAAGAAATGCATGAAAACATACAAAGACCTCACATGCGCGTTATCATGAAAAATTAGCTTGGTGATCAAGAAATGCATTATTCCTTAATTTTTCAATTTCTTAGTTGCAGATGTAAATAGCAAGCTTGGCAATATACATCCAACACAAATGGACTTATTTCACACATAGAAAGGCACTAATTACATAATTTTATCATAAATTTTGCATCTTTTTTAGTTAATTTCACATCCCCCCCCTTTTTACAAAGTGAGATACTGAGTACCTTCAAACTGTTGGGATAAGACTTTTATCTCTTGAAATACATTTCAATTAAGAAAAATAGTATGAAACTGTCCTAATTATGCACCTAGTACATCCTGAGAAAGTTTTTGAGTTCAAATTTAAATTTATTGATATTCAGTTGTACTATACTTTGGAGGTGTACATTAATAGTTTCTAAACTGAGACTAAAATTTTATGAATTTCATTAAATGCGTTCACTATTCCATTAAGCTTAATAGTTAAATGAACATTCCTTACTAAAAAAAAACCCACTAAAGTTCAAACTGGCATACAAAGAAACAAAATTATATCTTGCTTTGGTATGAAATTGCAAAAATTGGCCAATTTCCCATTACTGCTCATGTTTAAGGAATTTTTGACAGAAGTACTATCATCTCAAGGCCCAATTATCTTAACAAGTACAATTATTGCATATGGTTACTAGTTTACTAACAAATTTACCCTTAGCAAGCATCAGATTAGAAAATAAATAATTTTAGTATTAACCCATGCCAGCAATGTAACCGACTTAAGCCGCAGGTGTAAAATTGACAAATTCATCTTAAATACACTATTTTTCTGCATACTAGAATGTCTACCAGTTCTAGTTTTATACATTTTGACCATTTCATTACATCCAAAGCCTAAAACAGGAGTTTATTTAAATTAAAGCACATTCTACTAAGCGCGGACCACTGCAGACCCCATAATTTCATACAATATTACATAATACCATATTAAGGCTGAAATTTGACCCCCACTATAGGTTTTGGCTTTGATAAGCAATTAAAATGATAGTCTTGGTGATTTACCTTCAATTAGTACCATTTTTATCAAAAGAAATAGAAGTTGATATACCTGTCTATGGCCTCTTCAGGTGTAGGACCACCATAGATTTTTTACTCTTCGGCTATATTAAAATTTGATAATTTTGACTTATCCTAGAAAATTTACCTTTGTTTCAAATTAAGTGACACTTCTGTCCCCTATAAAAATGCACTGGCCAAATATTCTGTCAAAATTTCACAATATGTTTCATTGCATATAAGAAAAAACACTCAACCTGAAGTCCATGTGGTCTAAAAATCTACTTTCACTTTCTATTTCAGTCCAAAAATAGTGCTTGTCCCTAATTGACTCTCAACATTTTTATGTTCATTTAAAACCAATAAAACTTTATCCTCAAGTTTCCTAGAATATTCAGCTTTCCAAAAATACCAAATTTATTCTGGTATCATGTGCGGTTCAAATTCTATATGATGCAAGAGTGAACCTGTCTGTTGACTAGTACTACTTTTACGTACAACCTCTGGACTGGTTCCCGGTATTTGGTGGTCCTACACCTAAAGAAGATGTTTTTGTTCAACAAATTAAATAAAATTTTTCCTGGTCTTAGATTTATGTTAGTCGAAACAAATTCTAAAATTTTGTTGAATTCCTTTCAGCGGTTTTCAAGAAATGCATGAAAACATACAAAGACCTCACATGCGCGTTATCATGAAAAATTAGCTTGGTGATCAAGAAATGCATTATTCCTTAATTTTTCAATTTCTTAGTTGCAGATGTAAATAGCAAGCTTGGCAATATACATCCAACACAAATGGACTTATTTCACACATAGAAAGGCACTAATTACATAATTTTATCATAAATTTTGCATCTTTTTTAGTTAATTTCACATCCCCCCCCTTTTTACAAAGTGAGATACTGAGTACCTTCAAACTGTTGGGATAAGACTTTTATCTCTTGAAATACATTTCAATTAAGAAAAATAGTATGAAACTGTCCTAATTATGCACCTAGTACATCCTGAGAAAGTTTTTGAGTTCAAATTTAAATTTATTGATATTCAGTTGTACTATACTTTGGAGGTGTACATTAATAGTTTCTAAACTGAGACTAAAATTTTATGAATTTCATTAAATGCGTTCACTATTCCATTAAGCTTAATAGTTAAATGAACATTCCTTACTAAAAAAAAACCCACTAAAGTTCAAACTGGCATACAAAGAAACAAAATTATATCTTGCTTTGGTATGAAATTGCAAAAATTGGCCAATTTCCCATTACTGCTCATGTTTAAGGAATTTTTGACAGAAGTACTATCATCTCAAGGCCCAATTATCTTAACAAGTACAATTATTGCATATGGTTACTAGTTTACTAACAAATTTACCCTTAGCAAGCATCAGATTAGAAAATAAATAATTTTAGTATTAACCCATGCCAGCAATGTAACCGACTTAAGCCGCAGGTGTAAAATTGACAAATTCATCTTAAATACACTATTTTTCTGCATACTAGAATGTCTACCAGTTCTAGTTTTATACATTTTGACCATTTCATTACATCCAAAGCCTAAAACAGGAGTTTATTTAAATTAAAGCACATTCTACTAAGCGCGGACCACTGCAGACCCCATAATTTCATACAATATTACATAATACCATATTAAGGCTGAAATTTGACCCCCACTATAGGTTTTGGCTTTGATAAGCAATTAAAATGATAGTCTTGGTGATTTACCTTCAATTAGTACCATTTTTATCAAAAGAAATAGAAGTTGATATACCTGTCTATGGCCTCTTCAGGTGTAGGACCACCATAGATTTTTTACTCTTCGGCTATATTAAAATTTGATAATTTTGACTTATCCTAGAAAATTTACCTTTGTTTCAAATTAAGTGACACTTCTGTCCCCTATAAAAATGCACTGGCCAAATATTCTGTCAAAATTTCACAATATGTTTCATTGCATATAAGAAAAAACACTCAACCTGAAGTCCATGTGGTCTAAAAATCTACTTTCACTTTCTATTTCAGTCCAAAAATAGTGCTTGTCCCTAATTGACTCTCAACATTTTTATGTTCATTTAAAACCAATAAAACTTTATCCTCAAGTTTCCTAGAATATTCAGCTTTCCAAAAATACCAAATTTATTCTGGTATCATGTGCGGTTCAAATTCTATATGATGCAAGAGTGAACCTGTCTGTTGACTAGTACTACTTTTACGTACAACCTCTGGACTGGTTCCCGGTATTTGGTGGTCCTACACCTAAAGAAGATGTTTTTGTTCAACAAATTAAATAAAATTTTTCCTGGTCTTAGATTTATGTTAGTCGAAACAAATTCTAAAATTTTGTTGAATTCCTTTCAGCGGTTTTCAAGAAATGCATGAAAACATACAAAGACCTCACATGCGCGTTATCATGAAAAATTAGCTTGGTGATCAAGAAATGCATTATTCCTTAATTTTTCAATTTCTTAGTTGCAGATGTAAATAGCAAGCTTGGCAATATACATCCAACACAAATGGACTTATTTCACACATAGAAAGGCACTAATTACATAATTTTATCATAAATTTTGCATCTTTTTTAGTTAATTTCACATCCCCCCCCCTTTTTACAAAGTGAGATACTGAGTACCTTCAAACTGTTGGGATAAGACTTTTATCTCTTGAAATACATTTCAATTAAGAAAAATAGTATGAAACTGTCCTAATTATGCACCTAGTACATCCTGAGAAAGTTTTTGAGTTCAAATTTAAATTTATTGATATTCAGTTGTACTATACTTTGGAGGTGTACATTAATAGTTTCTAAACTGAGACTAAAATTTTATGAATTTCATTAAATGCGTTCACTATTCCATTAAGCTTAATAGTTAAATGAACATTCCTTACTAAAAAAAAACCCACTAAAGTTCAAACTGGCATACAAAGAAACAAAATTATATCTTGCTTTGGTATGAAATTGCAAAAATTGGCCAATTTCCCATTACTGCTCATGTTTAAGGAATTTTTGACAGAAGTACTATCATCTCAAGGCCCAATTATCTTAACAAGTACAATTATTGCATATGGTTACTAGTTTACTAACAAATTTACCCTTAGCAAGCATCAGATTAGAAAATAAATAATTTTAGTATTAACCCATGCCAGCAATGTAACCGACTTAAGCCGCAGGTGTAAAATTGACAAATTCATCTTAAATACACTATTTTTCTGCATACTAGAATGTCTACCAGTTCTAGTTTTATACATTTTGACCATTTCATTACATCCAAAGCCTAAAACAGGAGTTTATTTAAATTAAAGCACATTCTACTAAGCGCGGACCACTGCAGACCCCATAATTTCATACAATATTACATAATACCATATTAAGGCTGAAATTTGACCCCCACTATAGGTTTTGGCTTTGATAAGCAATTAAAATGATAGTCTTGGTGATTTACCTTCAATTAGTACCATTTTTATCAAAAGAAATAGAAGTTGATATACCTGTCTATGGCCTCTTCAGGTGTAGGACCACCATAGATTTTTTACTCTTCGGCTATATTAAAATTTGATAATTTTGACTTATCCTAGAAAATTTACCTTTGTTTCAAATTAAGTGACACTTCTGTCCCCTATAAAAATGCACTGGCCAAATATTCTGTCAAAATTTCACAATATGTTTCATTGCATATAAGAAAAAACACTCAACCTGAAGTCCATGTGGTCTAAAAATCTACTTTCACTTTCTATTTCAGTCCAAAAATAGTGCTTGTCCCTAATTGACTCTCAACATTTTTATGTTCATTTAAAACCAATAAAACTTTATCCTCAAGTTTCCTAGAATATTCAGCTTTCCAAAAATACCAAATTTATTCTGGTATCATGTGCGGTTCAAATTCTATATGATGCAAGAGTGAACCTGTCTGTTGACTAGTACTACTTTTACGTACAACCTCTGGACTGGTTCCCGGTATTTGGTGGTCCTACACCTAAAGAAGATGTTTTTGTTCAACAAATTAAATAAAATTTTTCCTGGTCTTAGATTTATGTTAGTCGAAACAAATTCTAAAATTTTGTTGAATTCCTTTCAGCGGTTTTCAAGAAATGCATGAAAACATACAAAGACCTCACATGCGCGTTATCATGAAAAATTAGCTTGGTGATCAAGAAATGCATTATTCCTTAATTTTTCAATTTCTTAGTTGCAGATGTAAATAGCAAGCTTGGCAATATACATCCAACACAAATGGACTTATTTCACACATAGAAAGGCACTAATTACATAATTTTATCATAAATTTTGCATCTTTTTTAGTTAATTTCACATCCCCCCCCTTTTTACAAAGTGAGATACTGAGTACCTTCAAACTGTTGGGATAAGACTTTTATCTCTTGAAATACATTTCAATTAAGAAAAATAGTATGAAACTGTCCTAATTATGCACCTAGTACATCCTGAGAAAGTTTTTGAGTTCAAATTTAAATTTATTGATATTCAGTTGTACTATACTTTGGAGGTGTACATTAATAGTTTCTAAACTGAGACTAAAATTTTATGAATTTCATTAAATGCGTTCACTATTCCATTAAGCTTAATAGTTAAATGAACATTCCTTACTAAAAAAAAAACCCACTAAAGTTCAAACTGGCATACAAAGAAACAAAATTATATCTTGCTTTGGTATGAAATTGCAAAAATTGGCCAATTTCCCATTACTGCTCATGTTTAAGGAATTTTTGACAGAAGTACTATCATCTCAAGGCCCAATTATCTTAACAAGTACAATTATTGCATATGGTTACTAGTTTACTAACAAATTTACCCTTAGCAAGCATCAGATTAGAAAATAAATAATTTTAGTATTAACCCATGCCAGCAATGTAACCGACTTAAGCCGCAGGTGTAAAATTGACAAATTCATCTTAAATACACTATTTTTCTGCATACTAGAATGTCTACCAGTTCTAGTTTTATACATTTTGACCATTTCATTACATCCAAAGCCTAAAACAGGAGTTTATTTAAATTAAAGCACATTCTACTAAGCGTGGACCACTGCAGACCCCATAATTTCATACAATATTACATAATACCATATTAAGGCTGAAATTTGACCCCCACTATAGGTTTTGGCTTTGATAAGCAATTAAAATGATAGTCTTGGTGATTTACCTTCAATTAGTACCATTTTTATCAAAAGAAATAGAAGTTGATATACCTGTCTATGGCCTCTTCAGGTGTAGGACCACCATAGATTTTTTACTCTTCGGCTATATTAAAATTTGATAATTTTGACTTATCCTAGAAAATTTACCTTTGTTTCAAATTAAGTGACACTTCTGTCCCCTATAAAAATGCACTGGCCAAATATTCTGTCAAAATTTCACAATATGTTTCATTGCATATAAGAAAAAACACTCAACCTGAAGTCCATGTGGTCTAAAAATCTACTTTCACTTTCTATTTCAGTCCAAAAATAGTGCTTGTCCCTAATTGACTCTCAACATTTTTATGTTCATTTAAAACCAATAAAACTTTATCCTCAAGTTTCCTAGAATATTCAGCTTTCCAAAAATACCAAATTTATTCTGGTATCATGTGCGGTTCAAATTCTATATGATGCAAGAGTGAACCTGTCTGTTGACTAGTACTACTTTTACGTACAACCTCTGGACTGGTTCCCGGTATTTGGTGGTCCTACACCTAAAGAAGATGTTTTTGTTCAACAAATTAAATAAAATTTTTCCTGGTCTTAGATTTATGTTAGTCGAAACAAATTCTAAAATTTTGTTGAATTCCTTTCAGCGGTTTTCAAGAAATGCATGAAAACATACAAAGACCTCACATGCGCGTTATCATGAAAAATTAGCTTGGTGATCAAGAAATGCATTATTCCTTAATTTTTCAATTTCTTAGTTGCAGATGTAAATAGCAAGCTTGGCAATATACATCCAACACAAATGGACTTATTTCACACATAGAAAGGCACTAATTACATAATTTTATCATAAATTTTGCATCTTTTTTAGTTAATTTCACATCCCCCCCCTTTTTACAAAGTGAGATACTGAGTACCTTCAAACTGTTGGGATAAGACTTTTATCTCTTGAAATACATTTCAATTAAGAAAAATAGTATGAAACTGTCCTAATTATGCACCTAGTACATCCTGAGAAAGTTTTTGAGTTCAAATTTAAATTTATTGATATTCAGTTGTACTATACTTTGGAGGTGTACATTAATAGTTTCTAAACTGAGACTAAAATTTTATGAATTTCATTAAATGCGTTCACTATTCCATTAAGCTTAATAGTTAAATGAACATTCCTTACTAAAAAAAAAACCCACTAAAGTTCAAACTGGCATACAAAGAAACAAAATTATATCTTGCTTTGGTATGAAATTGCAAAAATTGGCCAATTTCCCATTACTGCTCATGTTTAAGGAATTTTTGACAGAAGTACTATCATCTCAAGGCCCAATTATCTTAACAAGTACAATTATTGCATATGGTTACTAGTTTACTAACAAATTTACCCTTAGCAAGCATCAGATTAGAAAATAAATAATTTTAGTATTAACCCATGCCAGCAATGTAACCGACTTAAGCCGCAGGTGTAAAATTGACAAATTCATCTTAAATACACTATTTTTCTGCATACTAGAATGTCTACCAGTTCTAGTTTTATACATTTTGACCATTTCATTACATCCAAAGCCTAAAACAGGAGTTTATTTAAATTAAAGCACATTCTACTAAGCGCGGACCACTGCAGACCCCATAATTTCATACAATATTACATAATACCATATTAAGGCTGAAATTTGACCCCCACTATAGGTTTTGGCTTTGATAAGCAATTAAAATGATAGTCTTGGTGATTTACCTTCAATTAGTACCATTTTTATCAAAAGAAATAGAAGTTGATATACCTGTCTATGGCCTCTTCAGGTGTAGGACCACCATAGATTTTTTACTCTTCGGCTATATTAAAATTTGATAATTTTGACTTATCCTAGAAAATTTACCTTTGTTTCAAATTAAGTGACACTTCTGTCCCCTATAAAAATGCACTGGCCAAATATTCTGTCAAAATTTCACAATATGTTTCATTGCATATAAGAAAAAACACTCAACCTGAAGTCCATGTGGTCTAAAAATCTACTTTCACTTTCTATTTCAGTCCAAAAATAGTGCTTGTCCCTAATTGACTCTCAACATTTTTATGTTCATTTAAAACCAATAAAACTTTATCCTCAAGTTTCCTAGAATATTCAGCTTTCCAAAAATACCAAATTTATTCTGGTATCATGTGCGGTTCAAATTCTATATGATGCAAGAGTGAACCTGTCTGTTGACTAGTACTACTTTTACGTACAACCTCTGGACTGGTTCCCGGTATTTGGTGGTCCTACACCTAAAGAAGATGTTTTTGTTCAACAAATTAAATAAAATTTTTCCTGGTCTTAGATTTATGTTAGTCGAAACAAATTCTAAAATTTTGTTGAATTCCTTTCAGCGGTTTTCAAGAAATGCATGAAAACATACAAAGACCTCACATGCGCGTTATCATGAAAAATTAGCTTGGTGATCAAGAAATGCATTATTCCTTAATTTTTCAATTTCTTAGTTGCAGATGTAAATAGCAAGCTTGGCAATATACATCCAACACAAATGGACTTATTTCACACATAGAAAGGCACTAATTACATAATTTTATCATAAATTTTGCATCTTTTTTAGTTAATTTCACATCCCCCCCCTTTTTACAAAGTGAGATACTGAGTACCTTCAAACTGTTGGGATAAGACTTTTATCTCTTGAAATACATTTCAATTAAGAAAAATAGTATGAAACTGTCCTAATTATGCACCTAGTACATCCTGAGAAAGTTTTTGAGTTCAAATTTAAATTTATTGATATTCAGTTGTACTATACTTTGGAGGTGTACATTAATAGTTTCTAAACTGAGACTAAAATTTTATGAATTTCATTAAATGCGTTCACTATTCCATTAAGCTTAATAGTTAAATGAACATTCCTTACTAAAAAAAAACCCACTAAAGTTCAAACTGGCATACAAAGAAACAAAATTATATCTTGCTTTGGTATGAAATTGCAAAAATTGGCCAATTTCCCATTACTGCTCATGTTTAAGGAATTTTTGACAGAAGTACTATCATCTCAAGGCCCAATTATCTTAACAAGTACAATTATTGCATATGGTTACTAGTTTACTAACAAATTTACCCTTAGCAAGCATCAGATTAGAAAATAAATAATTTTAGTATTAACCCATGCCAGCAATGTAACCGACTTAAGCCGCAGGTGTAAAATTGACAAATTCATCTTAAATACACTATTTTTCTGCATACTAGAATGTCTACCAGTTCTAGTTTTATACATTTTGACCATTTCATTACATCCAAAGCCTAAAACAGGAGTTTATTTAAATTAAAGCACATTCTACTAAGCGCGGACCACTGCAGACCCCATAATTTCATACAATATTACATAATACCATATTAAGGCTGAAATTTGACCCCCACTATAGGTTTTGGCTTTGATAAGCAATTAAAATGATAGTCTTGGTGATTTACCTTCAATTAGTACCATTTTTATCAAAAGAAATAGAAGTTGATATACCTGTCTATGGCCTCTTCAGGTGTAGGACCACCATAGATTTTTTACTCTTCGGCTATATTAAAATTTGATAATTTTGACTTATCCTAGAAAATTTACCTTTGTTTCAAATTAAGTGACACTTCTGTCCCCTATAAAAATGCACTGGCCAAATATTCTGTCAAAATTTCACAATATGTTTCATTGCATATAAGAAAAAACACTCAACCTGAAGTCCATGTGGTCTAAAAATCTACTTTCACTTTCTATTTCAGTCCAAAAATAGTGCTTGTCCCTAATTGACTCTCAACATTTTTATGTTCATTTAAAACCAATAAAACTTTATCCTCAAGTTTCCTAGAATATTCAGCTTTCCAAAAATACCAAATTTATTCTGGTATCATGTGCGGTTCAAATTCTATATGATGCAAGAGTGAACCTGTCTGTTGACTAGTACTACTTTTACGTACAACCTCTGGACTGGTTCCCGGTATTTGGTGGTCCTACACCTAAAGAAGATGTTTTTGTTCAACAAATTAAATAAAATTTTTCCTGGTCTTAGATTTATGTTAGTCGAAACAAATTCTAAAATTTTGTTGAATTCCTTTCAGCGGTTTTCAAGAAATGCATGAAAACATACAAAGACCTCACATGCGCGTTATCATGAAAAATTAGCTTGGTGATCAAGAAATGCATTATTCCTTAATTTTTCAATTTCTTAGTTGCAGATGTAAATAGCAAGCTTGGCAATATACATCCAACACAAATGGACTTATTTCACACATAGAAAGGCACTAATTACATAATTTTATCATAAATTTTGCATCTTTTTTAGTTAATTTCACATCCCCCCCCTTTTTACAAAGTGAGATACTGAGTACCTTCAAACTGTTGGGATAAGACTTTTATCTCTTGAAATACATTTCAATTAAGAAAAATAGTATGAAACTGTCCTAATTATGCACCTAGTACATCCTGAGAAAGTTTTTGAGTTCAAATTTAAATTTATTGATATTCAGTTGTACTATACTTTGGAGGTGTACATTAATAGTTTCTAAACTGAGACTAAAATTTTATGAATTTCATTAAATGCGTTCACTATTCCATTAAGCTTAATAGTTAAATGAACATTCCTTACTAAAAAAAAACCCACTAAAGTTCAAACTGGCATACAAAGAAACAAAATTATATCTTGCTTTGGTATGAAATTGCAAAAATTGGCCAATTTCCCATTACTGCTCATGTTTAAGGAATTTTTGACAGAAGTACTATCATCTCAAGGCCCAATTATCTTAACAAGTACAATTATTGCATATGGTTACTAGTTTACTAACAAATTTACCCTTAGCAAGCATCAGATTAGAAAATAAATAATTTTAGTATTAACCCATGCCAGCAATGTAACCGACTTAAGCCGCAGGTGTAAAATTGACAAATTCATCTTAAATACACTATTTTTCTGCATACTAGAATGTCTACCAGTTCTAGTTTTATACATTTTGACCATTTCATTACATCCAAAGCCTAAAACAGGAGTTTATTTAAATTAAAGCACATTCTACTAAGCGCGGACCACTGCAGACCCCATAATTTCATACAATATTACATAATACCATATTAAGGCTGAAATTTGACCCCCACTATAGGTTTTGGCTTTGATAAGCAATTAAAATGATAGTCTTGGTGATTTACCTTCAATTAGTACCATTTTTATCAAAAGAAATAGAAGTTGATATACCTGTCTATGGCCTCTTCATAAAGAAGATGTTTTTGTTCAACAAATTAAATAAAATTTTTCCTGGTCTTAGATTTATGTTAGTCGAAACAAATTCTAAAATTTTGTTGAATTCCTTTCAGCGGTTTTCAAGAAATGCATGAAAACATACAAAGACCTCACATGCGCGTTATCATGAAAAATTAGCTTGGTGATCAAGAAATGCATTATTCCTTAATTTTTCAATTTCTTAGTTGCAGATGTAAATAGCAAGCTTGGCAATATACATCCAACACAAATGGACTTATTTCACACATAGAAAGGCACTAATTACATAATTTTATCATAAATTTTGCATCTTTTTTAGTTAATTTCACATCCCCCCCCTTTTTACAAAGTGAGATACTGAGTACCTTCAAACTGTTGGGATAAGACTTTTATCTCTTGAAATACATTTCAATTAAGAAAAATAGTATGAAACTGTCCTAATTATGCACCTAGTACATCCTGAGAAAGTTTTTGAGTTCAAATTTAAATTTATTGATATTCAGTTGTACTATACTTTGGAGGTGTACATTAATAGTTTCTAAACTGAGACTAAAATTTTATGAATTTCATTAAATGCGTTCACTATTCCATTAAGCTTAATAGTTAAATGAACATTCCTTACTAAAAAAAAACCCACTAAAGTTCAAACTGGCATACAAAGAAACAAAATTATATCTTGCTTTGGTATGAAATTGCAAAAATTGGCCAATTTCCCATTACTGCTCATGTTTAAGGAATTTTTGACAGAAGTACTATCATCTCAAGGCCCAATTATCTTAACAAGTACAATTATTGCATATGGTTACTAGTTTACTAACAAATTTACCCTTAGCAAGCATCAGATTAGAAAATAAATAATTTTAGTATTAACCCATGCCAGCAATGTAACCGACTTAAGCCGCAGGTGTAAAATTGACAAATTCATCTTAAATACACTATTTTTCTGCATACTAGAATGTCTACCAGTTCTAGTTTTATACATTTTGACCATTTCATTACATCCAAAGCCTAAAACAGGAGTTTATTTAAATTAAAGCACATTCTACTAAGCGCGGACCACTGCAGACCCCATAATTTCATACAATATTACATAATACCATATTAAGGCTGAAATTTGACCCCCACTATAGGTTTTGGCTTTGATAAGCAATTAAAATGATAGTCTTGGTGATTTACCTTCAATTAGTACCATTTTTATCAAAAGAAATAGAAGTTGATATACCTGTCTATGGCCTCTTCAGGTGTAGGACCACCATAGATTTTTTACTCTTCGGCTATATTAAAATTTGATAATTTTGACTTATCCTAGAAAATTTACCTTTGTTTCAAATTAAGTGACACTTCTGTCCCCTATAAAAATGCACTGGCCAAATATTCTGTCAAAATTTCACAATATGTTTCATTGCATATAAGAAAAAACACTCAACCTGAAGTCCATGTGGTCTAAAAATCTACTTTCACTTTCTATTTCAGTCCAAAAATAGTGCTTGTCCCTAATTGACTCTCAACATTTTTATGTTCATTTAAAACCAATAAAACTTTATCCTCAAGTTTCCTAGAATATTCAGCTTTCCAAAAATACCAAATTTATTCTGGTATCATGTGCGGTTCAAATTCTATATGATGCAAGAGTGAACCTGTCTGTTGACTAGTACTACTTTTACGTACAACCTCTGGACTGGTTCCCGGTATTTGGTGGTCCTACACCTAAAGAAGATGTTTTTGTTCAACAAATTAAATAAAATTTTTCCTGGTCTTAGATTTATGTTAGTCGAAACAAATTCTAAAATTTTGTTGAATTCCTTTCAGCGGTTTTCAAGAAATGCATGAAAACATACAAAGACCTCACATGCGCGTTATCATGAAAAATTAGCTTGGTGATCAAGAAATGCATTATTCCTTAATTTTTCAATTTCTTAGTTGCAGATGTAAATAGCAAGCTTGGCAATATACATCCAACACAAATGGACTTATTTCACACATAGAAAGGCACTAATTACATAATTTTATCATAAATTTTGCATCTTTTTTAGTTAATTTCACATCCCCCCCCTTTTTACAAAGTGAGATACTGAGTACCTTCAAACTGTTGGGATAAGACTTTTATCTCTTGAAATACATTTCAATTAAGAAAAATAGTATGAAACTGTCCTAATTATGCACCTAGTACATCCTGAGAAAGTTTTTGAGTTCAAATTTAAATTTATTGATATTCAGTTGTACTATACTTTGGAGGTGTACATTAATAGTTTCTAAACTGAGACTAAAATTTTATGAATTTCATTAAATGCGTTCACTATTCCATTAAGCTTAATAGTTAAATGAACATTCCTTACTAAAAAAAAAACCCACTAAAGTTCAAACTGGCATACAAAGAAACAAAATTATATCTTGCTTTGGTATGAAATTGCAAAAATTGGCCAATTTCCCATTACTGCTCATGTTTAAGGAATTTTTGACAGAAGTACTATCATCTCAAGGCCCAATTATCTTAACAAGTACAATTATTGCATATGGTTACTAGTTTACTAACAAATTTACCCTTAGCAAGCATCAGATTAGAAAATAAATAATTTTAGTATTAACCCATGCCAGCAATGTAACCGACTTAAGCCGCAGGTGTAAAATTGACAAATTCATCTTAAATACACTATTTTTCTGCATACTAGAATGTCTACCAGTTCTAGTTTTATACATTTTGACCATTTCATTACATCCAAAGCCTAAAACAGGAGTTTATTTAAATTAAAGCACATTCTACTAAGCGCGGACCACTGCAGACCCCATAATTTCATACAATATTACATAATACCATATTAAGGCTGAAATTTGACCCCCACTATAGGTTTTGGCTTTGATAAGCAATTAAAATGATAGTCTTGGTGATTTACCTTCAATTAGTACCATTTTTATCAAAAGAAATAGAAGTTGATATACCTGTCTATGGCCTCTTCATAAAGAAGATGTTTTTGTTCAACAAATTAAATAAAATTTTTCCTGGTCTTAGATTTATGTTAGTCGAAACAAATTCTAAAATTTTGTTGAATTCCTTTCAGCGGTTTTCAAGAAATGCATGAAAACATACAAAGACCTCACATGCGCGTTATCATGAAAAATTAGCTTGGTGATCAAGAAATGCATTATTCCTTAATTTTTCAATTTCTTAGTTGCAGATGTAAATAGCAAGCTTGGCAATATACATCCAACACAAATGGACTTATTTCACACATAGAAAGGCACTAATTACATAATTTTATCATAAATTTTGCATCTTTTTTAGTTAATTTCACATCCCCCCCCCTTTTTACAAAGTGAGATACTGAGTACCTTCAAACTGTTGGGATAAGACTTTTATCTCTTGAAATACATTTCAATTAAGAAAAATAGTATGAAACTGTCCTAATTATGCACCTAGTACATCCTGAGAAAGTTTTTGAGTTCAAATTTAAATTTATTGATATTCAGTTGTACTATACTTTGGAGGTGTACATTAATAGTTTCTAAACTGAGACTAAAATTTTATGAATTTCATTAAATGCGTTCACTATTCCATTAAGCTTAATAGTTAAATGAACATTCCTTACTAAAAAAAAACCCACTAAAGTTCAAACTGGCATACAAAGAAACAAAATTATATCTTGCTTTGGTATGAAATTGCAAAAATTGGCCAATTTCCCATTACTGCTCATGTTTAAGGAATTTTTGACAGAAGTACTATCATCTCAAGGCCCAATTATCTTAACAAGTACAATTATTGCATATGGTTACTAGTTTACTAACAAATTTACCCTTAGCAAGCATCAGATTAGAAAATAAATAATTTTAGTATTAACCCATGCCAGCAATGTAACCGACTTAAGCCGCAGGTGTAAAATTGACAAATTCATCTTAAATACACTATTTTTCTGCATACTAGAATGTCTACCAGTTCTAGTTTTATACATTTTGACCATTTCATTACATCCAAAGCCTAAAACAGGAGTTTATTTAAATTAAAGCACATTCTACTAAGCGCGGACCACTGCAGACCCCATAATTTCATACAATATTACATAATACCATATTAAGGCTGAAATTTGACCCCCACTATAGGTTTTGGCTTTGATAAGCAATTAAAATGATAGTCTTGGTGATTTACCTTCAATTAGTACCATTTTTATCAAAAGAAATAGAAGTTGATATACCTGTCTATGGCCTCTTCAGGTGTAGGACCACCATAGATTTTTTACTCTTCGGCTATATTAAAATTTGATAATTTTGACTTATCCTAGAAAATTTACCTTTGTTTCAAATTAAGTGACACTTCTGTCCCCTATAAAAATGCACTGGCCAAATATTCTGTCAAAATTTCACAATATGTTTCATTGCATATAAGAAAAAACACTCAACCTGAAGTCCATGTGGTCTAAAAATCTACTTTCACTTTCTATTTCAGTCCAAAAATAGTGCTTGTCCCTAATTGACTCTCAACATTTTTATGTTCATTTAAAACCAATAAAACTTTATCCTCAAGTTTCCTAGAATATTCAGCTTTCCAAAAATACCAAATTTATTCTGGTATCATGTGCGGTTCAAATTCTATATGATGCAAGAGTGAACCTGTCTGTTGACTAGTACTACTTTTACGTACAACCTCTGGACTGGTTCCCGGTATTTGGTGGTCCTACACCTAAAGAAGATGTTTTTGTTCAACAAATTAAATAAAATTTTTCCTGGTCTTAGATTTATGTTAGTCGAAACAAATTCTAAAATTTTGTTGAATTCCTTTCAGCGGTTTTCAAGAAATGCATGAAAACATACAAAGACCTCACATGCGCGTTATCATGAAAAATTAGCTTGGTGATCAAGAAATGCATTATTCCTTAATTTTTCAATTTCTTAGTTGCAGATGTAAATAGCAAGCTTGGCAATATACATCCAACACAAATGGACTTATTTCACACATAGAAAGGCACTAATTACATAATTTTATCATAAATTTTGCATCTTTTTTAGTTAATTTCACATCCCCCCCCTTTTTACAAAGTGAGATACTGAGTACCTTCAAACTGTTGGGATAAGACTTTTATCTCTTGAAATACATTTCAATTAAGAAAAATAGTATGAAACTGTCCTAATTATGCACCTAGTACATCCTGAGAAAGTTTTTGAGTTCAAATTTAAATTTATTGATATTCAGTTGTACTATACTTTGGAGGTGTACATTAATAGTTTCTAAACTGAGACTAAAATTTTATGAATTTCATTAAATGCGTTCACTATTCCATTAAGCTTAATAGTTAAATGAACATTCCTTACTAAAAAAAAACCCACTAAAGTTCAAACTGGCATACAAAGAAACAAAATTATATCTTGCTTTGGTATGAAATTGCAAAAATTGGCCAATTTCCCATTACTGCTCATGTTTAAGGAATTTTTGACAGAAGTACTATCATCTCAAGGCCCAATTATCTTAACAAGTACAATTATTGCATATGGTTACTAGTTTACTAACAAATTTACCCTTAGCAAGCATCAGATTAGAAAATAAATAATTTTAGTATTAACCCATGCCAGCAATGTAACCGACTTAAGCCGCAGGTGTAAAATTGACAAATTCATCTTAAATACACTATTTTTCTGCATACTAGAATGTCTACCAGTTCTAGTTTTATACATTTTGACCATTTCATTACATCCAAAGCCTAAAACAGGAGTTTATTTAAATTAAAGCACATTCTACTAAGCGCGGACCACTGCAGACCCCATAATTTCATACAATATTACATAATACCATATTAAGGCTGAAATTTGACCCCCACTATAGGTTTTGGCTTTGATAAGCAATTAAAATGATAGTCTTGGTGATTTACCTTCAATTAGTACCATTTTTATCAAAAGAAATAGAAGTTGATATACCTGTCTATGGCCTCTTCAGGTGTAGGACCACCATAGATTTTTTACTCTTCGGCTATATTAAAATTTGATAATTTTGACTTATCCTAGAAAATTTACCTTTGTTTCAAATTAAGTGACACTTCTGTCCCCTATAAAAATGCACTGGCCAAATATTCTGTCAAAATTTCACAATATGTTTCATTGCATATAAGAAAAAACACTCAACCTGAAGTCCATGTGGTCTAAAAATCTACTTTCACTTTCTATTTCAGTCCAAAAATAGTGCTTGTCCCTAATTGACTCTCAACATTTTTATGTTCATTTAAAACCAATAAAACTTTATCCTCAAGTTTCCTAGAATATTCAGCTTTCCAAAAATACCAAATTTATTCTGGTATCATGTGCGGTTCAAATTCTATATGATGCAAGAGTGAACCTGTCTGTTGACTAGTACTACTTTTACGTACAACCTCTGGACTGGTTCCCGGTATTTGGTGGTCCTACACCTAAAGAAGATGTTTTTGTTCAACAAATTAAATAAAATTTTTCCTGGTCTTAGATTTATGTTAGTCGAAACAAATTCTAAAATTTTGTTGAATTCCTTTCAGCGGTTTTCAAGAAATGCATGAAAACATACAAAGACCTCACATGCGCGTTATCATGAAAAATTAGCTTGGTGATCAAGAAATGCATTATTCCTTAATTTTTCAATTTCTTAGTTGCAGATGTAAATAGCAAGCTTGGCAATATACATCCAACACAAATGGACTTATTTCACACATAGAAAGGCACTAATTACATAATTTTATCATAAATTTTGCATCTTTTTTAGTTAATTTCACATCCCCCCCCTTTTTACAAAGTGAGATACTGAGTACCTTCAAACTGTTGGGATAAGACTTTTATCTCTTGAAATACATTTCAATTAAGAAAAATAGTATGAAACTGTCCTAATTATGCACCTAGTACATCCTGAGAAAGTTTTTGAGTTCAAATTTAAATTTATTGATATTCAGTTGTACTATACTTTGGAGGTGTACATTAATAGTTTCTAAACTGAGACTAAAATTTTATGAATTTCATTAAATGCGTTCACTATTCCATTAAGCTTAATAGTTAAATGAACATTCCTTACTAAAAAAAAAACCCACTAAAGTTCAAACTGGCATACAAAGAAACAAAATTATATCTTGCTTTGGTATGAAATTGCAAAAATTGGCCAATTTCCCATTACTGCTCATGTTTAAGGAATTTTTGACAGAAGTACTATCATCTCAAGGCCCAATTATCTTAACAAGTACAATTATTGCATATGGTTACTAGTTTACTAACAAATTTACCCTTAGCAAGCATCAGATTAGAAAATAAATAATTTTAGTATTAACCCATGCCAGCAATGTAACCGACTTAAGCCGCAGGTGTAAAATTGACAAATTCATCTTAAATACACTATTTTTCTGCATACTAGAATGTCTACCAGTTCTAGTTTTATACATTTTGACCATTTCATTACATCCAAAGCCTAAAACAGGAGTTTATTTAAATTAAAGCACATTCTACTAAGCGCGGACCACTGCAGACCCCATAATTTCATACAATATTACATAATACCATATTAAGGCTGAAATTTGACCCCCACTATAGGTTTTGGCTTTGATAAGCAATTAAAATGATAGTCTTGGTGATTTACCTTCAATTAGTACCATTTTTATCAAAAGAAATAGAAGTTGATATACCTGTCTATGGCCTCTTCATAAAGAAGATGTTTTTGTTCAACAAATTAAATAAAATTTTTCCTGGTCTTAGATTTATGTTAGTCGAAACAAATTCTAAAATTTTGTTGAATTCCTTTCAGCGGTTTTCAAGAAATGCATGAAAACATACAAAGACCTCACATGCGCGTTATCATGAAAAATTAGCTTGGTGATCAAGAAATGCATTATTCCTTAATTTTTCAATTTCTTAGTTGCAGATGTAAATAGCAAGCTTGGCAATATACATCCAACACAAATGGACTTATTTCACACATAGAAAGGCACTAATTACATAATTTTATCATAAATTTTGCATCTTTTTTAGTTAATTTCACATCCCCCCCCTTTTTACAAAGTGAGATACTGAGTACCTTCAAACTGTTGGGATAAGACTTTTATCTCTTGAAATACATTTCAATTAAGAAAAATAGTATGAAACTGTCCTAATTATGCACCTAGTACATCCTGAGAAAGTTTTTGAGTTCAAATTTAAATTTATTGATATTCAGTTGTACTATACTTTGGAGGTGTACATTAATAGTTTCTAAACTGAGACTAAAATTTTATGAATTTCATTAAATGCGTTCACTATTCCATTAAGCTTAATAGTTAAATGAACATTCCTTACTAAAAAAAACCCACTAAAGTTCAAACTGGCATACAAAGAAACAAAATTATATCTTGCTTTGGTATGAAATTGCAAAAATTGGCCAATTTCCCATTACTGCTCATGTTTAAGGAATTTTTGACAGAAGTACTATCATCTCAAGGCCCAATTATCTTAACAAGTACAATTATTGCATATGGTTACTAGTTTACTAACAAATTTGCCCTTAGCAAGCATCAGATTAGAAAATAAATAATTTTAGTATTAACCCATGCCAGCAATGTAACCGACTTAAGCCGCAGGTGTAAAATTGACAAATTCATCTTAAATACACTATTTTTCTGCATACTAGAATGTCTACCAGTTCTAGTTTTATACATTTTGACCATTTCATTACATCCAAAGCCTAAAACAGGAGTTTATTTAAATTAAAGCACATTCTACTAAGCGCGGACCACTGCAGACCCCATAATTTCATACAATATTACATAATACCATATTAAGGCTGAAATTTGACCCCCACTATAGGTTTTGGCTTTGATAAGCAATTAAAATGATAGTCTTGGTGATTTACCTTCAATTAGTACCATTTTTATCAAAAGAAATAGAAGTTGATATACCTGTCTATGGCCTCTTCAGGTGTAGGACCACCATAGATTTTTTACTCTTCGGCTATATTAAAATTTGATAATTTTGACTTATCCTAGAAAATTTACCTTTGTTTCAAATTAAGTGACACTTCTGTCCCCTATAAAAATGCACTGGCCAAATATTCTGTCAAAATTTCACAATATGTTTCATTGCATATAAGAAAAAACACTCAACCTGAAGTCCATGTGGTCTAAAAATCTACTTTCACTTTCTATTTCAGTCCAAAAATAGTGCTTGTCCCTAATTGACTCTCAACATTTTTATGTTCATTTAAAACCAATAAAACTTTATCCTCAAGTTTCCTAGAATATTCAGCTTTCCAAAAATACCAAATTTATTCTGGTATCATGTGCGGTTCAAATTCTATATGATGCAAGAGTGAACCTGTCTGTTGACTAGTACTACTTTTACGTACAACCTCTGGACTGGTTCCCGGTATTTGGTGGTCCTACACCTAAAGAAGATGTTTTTGTTCAACAAATTAAATAAAATTTTTCCTGGTCTTAGATTTATGTTAGTCGAAACAAATTCTAAAATTTTGTTGAATTCCTTTCAGCGGTTTTCAAGAAATGCATGAAAACATACAAAGACCTCACATGCGCGTTATCATGAAAAATTAGCTTGGTGATCAAGAAATGCATTATTCCTTAATTTTTCAATTTCTTAGTTGCAGATGTAAATAGCAAGCTTGGCAATATACATCCAACACAAATGGACTTATTTCACACATAGAAAGGCACTAATTACATAATTTTATCATAAATTTTGCATCTTTTTTAGTTAATTTCACATCCCCCCCCTTTTTACAAAGTGAGATACTGAGTACCTTCAAACTGTTGGGATAAGACTTTTATCTCTTGAAATACATTTCAATTAAGAAAAATAGTATGAAACTGTCCTAATTATGCACCTAGTACATCCTGAGAAAGTTTTTGAGTTCAAATTTAAATTTATTGATATTCAGTTGTACTATACTTTGGAGGTGTACATTAATAGTTTCTAAACTGAGACTAAAATTTTATGAATTTCATTAAATGCGTTCACTATTCCATTAAGCTTAATAGTTAAATGAACATTCCTTACTAAAAAAAAACCCACTAAAGTTCAAACTGGCATACAAAGAAACAAAATTATATCTTGCTTTGGTATGAAATTGCAAAAATTGGCCAATTTCCCATTACTGCTCATGTTTAAGGAATTTTTGACAGAAGTACTATCATCTCAAGGCCCAATTATCTTAACAAGTACAATTATTGCATATGGTTACTAGTTTACTAACAAATTTACCCTTAGCAAGCATCAGATTAGAAAATAAATAATTTTAGTATTAACCCATGCCAGCAATGTAACCGACTTAAGCCGCAGGTGTAAAATTGACAAATTCATCTTAAATACACTATTTTTCTGCATACTAGAATGTCTACCAGTTCTAGTTTTATACATTTTGACCATTTCATTACATCCAAAGCCTAAAACAGGAGTTTATTTAAATTAAAGCACATTCTACTAAGCGCGGACCACTGCAGACCCCATAATTTCATACAATATTACATAATACCATATTAAGGCTGAAATTTGACCCCCACTATAGGTTTTGGCTTTGATAAGCAATTAAAATGATAGTCTTGGTGATTTACCTTCAATTAGTACCATTTTTATCAAAAGAAATAGAAGTTGATATACCTGTCTATGGCCTCTTCATAAAGAAGATGTTTTTGTTCAACAAATTAAATAAAATTTTTCCTGGTCTTAGATTTATGTTAGTCGAAACAAATTCTAAAATTTTGTTGAATTCCTTTCAGCGGTTTTCAAGAAATGCATGAAAACATACAAAGACCTCACATGCGCGTTATCATGAAAAATTAGCTTGGTGATCAAGAAATGCATTATTCCTTAATTTTTCAATTTCTTAGTTGCAGATGTAAATAGCAAGCTTGGCAATATACATCCAACACAAATGGACTTATTTCACACATAGAAAGGCACTAATTACATAATTTTATCATAAATTTTGCATCTTTTTTAGTTAATTTCACATCCCCCCCCTTTTTACAAAGTGAGATACTGAGTACCTTCAAACTGTTGGGATAAGACTTTTATCTCTTGAAATACATTTCAATTAAGAAAAATAGTATGAAACTGTCCTAATTATGCACCTAGTACATCCTGAGAAAGTTTTTGAGTTCAAATTTAAATTTATTGATATTCAGTTGTACTATACTTTGGAGGTGTACATTAATAGTTTCTAAACTGAGACTAAAATTTTATGAATTTCATTAAATGCGTTCACTATTCCATTAAGCTTAATAGTTAAATGAACATTCCTTACTAAAAAAAAACCCACTAAAGTTCAAACTGGCATACAAAGAAACAAAATTATATCTTGCTTTGGTATGAAATTGCAAAAATTGGCCAATTTCCCATTACTGCTCATGTTTAAGGAATTTTTGACAGAAGTACTATCATCTCAAGGCCCAATTATCTTAACAAGTACAATTATTGCATATGGTTACTAGTTTACTAACAAATTTACCCTTAGCAAGCATCAGATTAGAAAATAAATAATTTTAGTATTAACCCATGCCAGCAATGTAACCGACTTAAGCCGCAGGTGTAAAATTGACAAATTCATCTTAAATACACTATTTTTCTGCATACTAGAATGTCTACCAGTTCTAGTTTTATACATTTTGACCATTTCATTACATCCAAAGCCTAAAACAGGAGTTTATTTAAATTAAAGCACATTCTACTAAGCGCGGACCACTGCAGACCCCATAATTTCATACAATATTACATAATACCATATTAAGGCTGAAATTTGACCCCCACTATAGGTTTTGGCTTTGATAAGCAATTAAAATGATAGTCTTGGTGATTTACCTTCAATTAGTACCATTTTTATCAAAAGAAATAGAAGTTGATATACCTGTCTATGGCCTCTTCATAAAGAAGATGTTTTTGTTCAACAAATTAAATAAAATTTTTCCTGGTCTTAGATTTATGTTAGTCGAAACAAATTCTAAAATTTTGTTGAATTCCTTTCAGCGGTTTTCAAGAAATGCATGAAAACATACAAAGACCTCACATGCGCGTTATCATGAAAAATTAGCTTGGTGATCAAGAAATGCATTATTCCTTAATTTTTCAATTTCTTAGTTGCAGATGTAAATAGCAAGCTTGGCAATATACATCCAACACAAATGGACTTATTTCACACATAGAAAGGCACTAATTACATAATTTTATCATAAATTTTGCATCTTTTTTAGTTAATTTCACATCCCCCCCCTTTTTACAAAGTGAGATACTGAGTACCTTCAAACTGTTGGGATAAGACTTTTATCTCTTGAAATACATTTCAATTAAGAAAAATAGTATGAAACTGTCCTAATTATGCACCTAGTACATCCTGAGAAAGTTTTTGAGTTCAAATTTAAATTTATTGATATTCAGTTGTACTATACTTTGGAGGTGTACATTAATAGTTTCTAAACTGAGACTAAAATTTTATGAATTTCATTAAATGCGTTCACTATTCCATTAAGCTTAATAGTTAAATGAACATTCCTTACTAAAAAAAAACCCACTAAAGTTCAAACTGGCATACAAAGAAACAAAATTATATCTTGCTTTGGTATGAAATTGCAAAAATTGGCCAATTTCCCATTACTGCTCATGTTTAAGGAATTTTTGACAGAAGTACTATCATCTCAAGGCCCAATTATCTTAACAAGTACAATTATTGCATATGGTTACTAGTTTACTAACAAATTTACCCTTAGCAAGCATCAGATTAGAAAATAAATAATTTTAGTATTAACCCATGCCAGCAATGTAACCGACTTAAGCCGCAGGTGTAAAATTGACAAATTCATCTTAAATACACTATTTTTCTGCATACTAGAATGTCTACCAGTTCTAGTTTTATACATTTTGACCATTTCATTACATCCAAAGCCTAAAACAGGAGTTTATTTAAATTAAAGCACATTCTACTAAGCGCGGACCACTGCAGACCCCATAATTTCATACAATATTACATAATACCATATTAAGGCTGAAATTTGACCCCCACTATAGGTTTTGGCTTTGATAAGCAATTAAAATGATAGTCTTGGTGATTTACCTTCAATTAGTACCATTTTTATCAAAAGAAATAGAAGTTGATATACCTGTCTATGGCCTCTTCATAAAGAAGATGTTTTTGTTCAACAAATTAAATAAAATTTTTCCTGGTCTTAGATTTATGTTAGTCGAAACAAATTCTAAAATTTTGTTGAATTCCTTTCAGCGGTTTTCAAGAAATGCATGAAAACATACAAAGACCTCACATGCGCGTTATCATGAAAAATTAGCTTGGTGATCAAGAAATGCATTATTCCTTAATTTTTCAATTTCTTAGTTGCAGATGTAAATAGCAAGCTTGGCAATATACATCCAACACAAATGGACTTATTTCACACATAGAAAGGCACTAATTACATAATTTTATCATAAATTTTGCATCTTTTTTAGTTAATTTCACATCCCCCCCCTTTTTACAAAGTGAGATACTGAGTACCTTCAAACTGTTGGGATAAGACTTTTATCTCTTGAAATACATTTCAATTAAGAAAAATAGTATGAAACTGTCCTAATTATGCACCTAGTACATCCTGAGAAAGTTTTTGAGTTCAAATTTAAATTTATTGATATTCAGTTGTACTATACTTTGGAGGTGTACATTAATAGTTTCTAAACTGAGACTAAAATTTTATGAATTTCATTAAATGCGTTCACTATTCCATTAAGCTTAATAGTTAAATGAACATTCCTTACTAAAAAAAAACCCACTAAAGTTCAAACTGGCATACAAAGAAACAAAATTATATCTTGCTTTGGTATGAAATTGCAAAAATTGGCCAATTTCCCATTACTGCTCATGTTTAAGGAATTTTTGACAGAAGTACTATCATCTCAAGGCCCAATTATCTTAACAAGTACAATTATTGCATATGGTTACTAGTTTACTAACAAATTTACCCTTAGCAAGCATCAGATTAGAAAATAAATAATTTTAGTATTAACCCATGCCAGCAATGTAACCGACTTAAGCCGCAGGTGTAAAATTGACAAATTCATCTTAAATACACTATTTTTCTGCATACTAGAATGTCTACCAGTTCTAGTTTTATACATTTTGACCATTTCATTACATCCAAAGCCTAAAACAGGAGTTTATTTAAATTAAAGCACATTCTACTAAGCGCGGACCACTGCAGACCCCATAATTTCATACAATATTACATAATACCATATTAAGGCTGAAATTTGACCCCCACTATAGGTTTTGGCTTTGATAAGCAATTAAAATGATAGTCTTGGTGATTTACCTTCAATTAGTACCATTTTTATCAAAAGAAATAGAAGTTGATATACCTGTCTATGGCCTCTTCAGGTGTAGGACCACCATAGATTTTTTACTCTTCGGCTATATTAAAATTTGATAATTTTGACTTATCCTAGAAAATTTACCTTTGTTTCAAATTAAGTGACACTTCTGTCCCCTATAAAAATGCACTGGCCAAATATTCTGTCAAAATTTCACAATATGTTTCATTGCATATAAGAAAAAACACTCAACCTGAAGTCCATGTGGTCTAAAAATCTACTTTCACTTTCTATTTCAGTCCAAAAATAGTGCTTGTCCCTAATTGACTCTCAACATTTTTATGTTCATTTAAAACCAATAAAACTTTATCCTCAAGTTTCCTAGAATATTCAGCTTTCCAAAAATACCAAATTTATTCTGGTATCATGTGCGGTTCAAATTCTATATGATGCAAGAGTGAACCTGTCTGTTGACTAGTACTACTTTTACGTACAACCTCTGGACTGGTTCCCGGTATTTGGTGGTCCTACACCTAAAGAAGATGTTTTTGTTCAACAAATTAAATAAAATTTTTCCTGGTCTTAGATTTATGTTAGTCGAAACAAATTCTAAAATTTTGTTGAATTCCTTTCAGCGGTTTTCAAGAAATGCATGAAAACATACAAAGACCTCACATGCGCGTTATCATGAAAAATTAGCTTGGTGATCAAGAAATGCATTATTCCTTAATTTTTCAATTTCTTAGTTGCAGATGTAAATAGCAAGCTTGGCAATATACATCCAACACAAATGGACTTATTTCACACATAGAAAGGCACTAATTACATAATTTTATCATAAATTTTGCATCTTTTTTAGTTAATTTCACATCCCCCCCCTTTTTACAAAGTGAGATACTGAGTACCTTCAAACTGTTGGGATAAGACTTTTATCTCTTGAAATACATTTCAATTAAGAAAAATAGTATGAAACTGTCCTAATTATGCACCTAGTACATCCTGAGAAAGTTTTTGAGTTCAAATTTAAATTTATTGATATTCAGTTGTACTATACTTTGGAGGTGTACATTAATAGTTTCTAAACTGAGACTAAAATTTTATGAATTTCATTAAATGCGTTCACTATTCCATTAAGCTTAATAGTTAAATGAACATTCCTTACTAAAAAAAAACCCACTAAAGTTCAAACTGGCATACAAAGAAACAAAATTATATCTTGCTTTGGTATGAAATTGCAAAAATTGGCCAATTTCCCATTACTGCTCATGTTTAAGGAATTTTTGACAGAAGTACTATCATCTCAAGGCCCAATTATCTTAACAAGTACAATTATTGCATATGGTTACTAGTTTACTAACAAATTTACCCTTAGCAAGCATCAGATTAGAAAATAAATAATTTTAGTATTAACCCATGCCAGCAATGTAACCGACTTAAGCCGCAGGTGTAAAATTGACAAATTCATCTTAAATACACTATTTTTCTGCATACTAGAATGTCTACCAGTTCTAGTTTTATACATTTTGACCATTTCATTACATCCAAAGCCTAAAACAGGAGTTTATTTAAATTAAAGCACATTCTACTAAGCGCGGACCACTGCAGACCCCATAATTTCATACAATATTACATAATACCATATTAAGGCTGAAATTTGACCCCCACTATAGGTTTTGGCTTTGATAAGCAATTAAAATGATAGTCTTGGTGATTTACCTTCAATTAGTACCATTTTTATCAAAAGAAATAGAAGTTGATATACCTGTCTATGGCCTCTTCAGGTGTAGGACCACCATAGATTTTTTACTCTTCGGCTATATTAAAATTTGATAATTTTGACTTATCCTAGAAAATTTACCTTTGTTTCAAATTAAGTGACACTTCTGTCCCCTATAAAAATGCACTGGCCAAATATTCTGTCAAAATTTCACAATATGTTTCATTGCATATAAGAAAAAACACTCAACCTGAAGTCCATGTGGTCTAAAAATCTACTTTCACTTTCTATTTCAGTCCAAAAATAGTGCTTGTCCCTAATTGACTCTCAACATTTTTATGTTCATTTAAAACCAATAAAACTTTATCCTCAAGTTTCCTAGAATATTCAGCTTTCCAAAAATACCAAATTTATTCTGGTATCATGTGCGGTTCAAATTCTATATGATGCAAGAGTGAACCTGTCTGTTGACTAGTACTACTTTTACGTACAACCTCTGGACTGGTTCCCGGTATTTGGTGGTCCTACACCTAAAGAAGATGTTTTTGTTCAACAAATTAAATAAAATTTTTCCTGGTCTTAGATTTATGTTAGTCGAAACAAATTCTAAAATTTTGTTGAATTCCTTTCAGCGGTTTTCAAGAAATGCATGAAAACATACAAAGACCTCACATGCGCGTTATCATGAAAAATTAGCTTGGTGATCAAGAAATGCATTATTCCTTAATTTTTCAATTTCTTAGTTGCAGATGTAAATAGCAAGCTTGGCAATATACATCCAACACAAATGGACTTATTTCACACATAGAAAGGCACTAATTACATAATTTTATCATAAATTTTGCATCTTTTTTAGTTAATTTCACATCCCCCCCCTTTTTACAAAGTGAGATACTGAGTACCTTCAAACTGTTGGGATAAGACTTTTATCTCTTGAAATACATTTCAATTAAGAAAAATAGTATGAAACTGTCCTAATTATGCACCTAGTACATCCTGAGAAAGTTTTTGAGTTCAAATTTAAATTTATTGATATTCAGTTGTACTATACTTTGGAGGTGTACATTAATAGTTTCTAAACTGAGACTAAAATTTTATGAATTTCATTAAATGCGTTCACTATTCCATTAAGCTTAATAGTTAAATGAACATTCCTTACTAAAAAAAAACCCACTAAAGTTCAAACTGGCATACAAAGAAACAAAATTATATCTTGCTTTGGTATGAAATTGCAAAAATTGGCCAATTTCCCATTACTGCTCATGTTTAAGGAATTTTTGACAGAAGTACTATCATCTCAAGGCCCAATTATCTTAACAAGTACAATTATTGCATATGGTTACTAGTTTACTAACAAATTTACCCTTAGCAAGCATCAGATTAGAAAATAAATAATTTTAGTATTAACCCATGCCAGCAATGTAACCGACTTAAGCCGCAGGTGTAAAATTGACAAATTCATCTTAAATACACTATTTTTCTGCATACTAGAATGTCTACCAGTTCTAGTTTTATACATTTTGACCATTTCATTACATCCAAAGCCTAAAACAGGAGTTTATTTAAATTAAAGCACATTCTACTAAGCGCGGACCACTGCAGACCCCATAATTTCATACAATATTACATAATACCATATTAAGGCTGAAATTTGACCCCCACTATAGGTTTTGGCTTTGATAAGCAATTAAAATGATAGTCTTGGTGATTTACCTTCAATTAGTACCATTTTTATCAAAAGAAATAGAAGTTGATATACCTGTCTATGGCCTCTTCAGGTGTAGGACCACCATAGATTTTTTACTCTTCGGCTATATTAAAATTTGATAATTTTGACTTATCCTAGAAAATTTACCTTTGTTTCAAATTAAGTGACACTTCTGTCCCCTATAAAAATGCACTGGCCAAATATTCTGTCAAAATTTCACAATATGTTTCATTGCATATAAGAAAAAACACTCAACCTGAAGTCCATGTGGTCTAAAAATCTACTTTCACTTTCTATTTCAGTCCAAAAATAGTGCTTGTCCCTAATTGACTCTCAACATTTTTATGTTCATTTAAAACCAATAAAACTTTATCCTCAAGTTTCCTAGAATATTCAGCTTTCCAAAAATACCAAATTTATTCTGGTATCATGTGCGGTTCAAATTCTATATGATGCAAGAGTGAACCTGTCTGTTGACTAGTACTACTTTTACGTACAACCTCTGGACTGGTTCCCGGTATTTGGTGGTCCTACACCTAAAGAAGATGTTTTTGTTCAACAAATTAAATAAAATTTTTCCTGGTCTTAGATTTATGTTAGTCGAAACAAATTCTAAAATTTTGTTGAATTCCTTTCAGCGGTTTTCAAGAAATGCATGAAAACATACAAAGACCTCACATGCGCGTTATCATGAAAAATTAGCTTGGTGATCAAGAAATGCATTATTCCTTAATTTTTCAATTTCTTAGTTGCAGATGTAAATAGCAAGCTTGGCAATATACATCCAACACAAATGGACTTATTTCACACATAGAAAGGCACTAATTACATAATTTTATCATAAATTTTGCATCTTTTTTAGTTAATTTCACATCCCCCCCCTTTTTACAAAGTGAGATACTGAGTACCTTCAAACTGTTGGGATAAGACTTTTATCTCTTGAAATACATTTCAATTAAGAAAAATAGTATGAAACTGTCCTAATTATGCACCTAGTACATCCTGAGAAAGTTTTTGAGTTCAAATTTAAATTTATTGATATTCAGTTGTACTATACTTTGGAGGTGTACATTAATAGTTTCTAAACTGAGACTAAAATTTTATGAATTTCATTAAATGCGTTCACTATTCCATTAAGCTTAATAGTTAAATGAACATTCCTTACTAAAAAAAAACCCACTAAAGTTCAAACTGGCATACAAAGAAACAAAATTATATCTTGCTTTGGTATGAAATTGCAAAAATTGGCCAATTTCCCATTACTGCTCATGTTTAAGGAATTTTTGACAGAAGTACTATCATCTCAAGGCCCAATTATCTTAACAAGTACAATTATTGCATATGGTTACTAGTTTACTAACAAATTTACCCTTAGCAAGCATCAGATTAGAAAATAAATAATTTTAGTATTAACCCATGCCAGCAATGTAACCGACTTAAGCCGCAGGTGTAAAATTGACAAATTCATCTTAAATACACTATTTTTCTGCATACTAGAATGTCTACCAGTTCTAGTTTTATACATTTTGACCATTTCATTACATCCAAAGCCTAAAACAGGAGTTTATTTAAATTAAAGCACATTCTACTAAGCGCGGACCACTGCAGACCCCATAATTTCATACAATATTACATAATACCATATTAAGGCTGAAATTTGACCCCCACTATAGGTTTTGGCTTTGATAAGCAATTAAAATGATAGTCTTGGTGATTTACCTTCAATTAGTACCATTTTTATCAAAAGAAATAGAAGTTGATATACCTGTCTATGGCCTCTCATAAAGAAGATGTTTTTGTTCAACAAATTAAATAAAATTTTTCCTGGTCTTAGATTTATGTTAGTCGAAACAAATTCTAAAATTTTGTTGAATTCCTTTCAGCGGTTTTCAAGAAATGCATGAAAACATACAAAGACCTCACATGCGCGTTATCATGAAAAATTAGCTTGGTGATCAAGAAATGCATTATTCCTTAATTTTTCAATTTCTTAGTTGCAGATGTAAATAGCAAGCTTGGCAATATACATCCAACACAAATGGACTTATTTCACACATAGAAAGGCACTAATTACATAATTTTATCATAAATTTTGCATCTTTTTTAGTTAATTTCACATCCCCCCCCTTTTTACAAAGTGAGATACTGAGTACCTTCAAACTGTTGGGATAAGACTTTTATCTCTTGAAATACATTTCAATTAAGAAAAATAGTATGAAACTGTCCTAATTATGCACCTAGTACATCCTGAGAAAGTTTTTGAGTTCAAATTTAAATTTATTGATATTCAGTTGTACTATACTTTGGAGGTGTACATTAATAGTTTCTAAACTGAGACTAAAATTTTATGAATTTCATTAAATGCGTTCACTATTCCATTAAGCTTAATAGTTAAATGAACATTCCTTACTAAAAAAAAACCCACTAAAGTTCAAACTGGCATACAAAGAAACAAAATTATATCTTGCTTTGGTATGAAATTGCAAAAATTGGCCAATTTCCCATTACTGCTCATGTTTAAGGAATTTTTGACAGAAGTACTATCATCTCAAGGCCCAATTATCTTAACAAGTACAATTATTGCATATGGTTACTAGTTTACTAACAAATTTACCCTTAGCAAGCATCAGATTAGAAAATAAATAATTTTAGTATTAACCCATGCCAGCAATGTAACCGACTTAAGCCGCAGGTGTAAAATTGACAAATTCATCTTAAATACACTATTTTTCTGCATACTAGAATGTCTACCAGTTCTAGTTTTATACATTTTGACCATTTCATTACATCCAAAGCCTAAAACAGGAGTTTATTTAAATTAAAGCACATTCTACTAAGCGCGGACCACTGCAGACCCCATAATTTCATACAATATTACATAATACCATATTAAGGCTGAAATTTGACCCCCACTATAGGTTTTGGCTTTGATAAGCAATTAAAATGATAGTCTTGGTGATTTACCTTCAATTAGTACCATTTTTATCAAAAGAAATAGAAGTTGATATACCTGTCTATGGCCTCTTCAGGTGTAGGACCACCATAGATTTTTTACTCTTCTGCTATATTAAAATTTGATAATTTTGACTTATCCTAGAAAATTTACCTTTGTTTCAAATTAAGTGACACTTCTGTCCCCTATAAAAATGCACTGGCCAAATATTCTGTCAAAATTTCACAATATGTTTCATTGCATATAAGAAAAAACACTCAACCTGAAGTCCATGTGGTCTAAAAATCTACTTTCACTTTCTATTTCAGTCCAAAAATAGTGCTTGTCCCTAATTGACTCTCAACATTTTTATGTTCATTTAAAACCAATAAAACTTTATCCTCAAGTTTCCTAGAATATTCAGCTTTCCAAAAATACCAAATTTATTCTGGTATCATGTGCGGTTCAAATTCTATATGATGCAAGAGTGAACCTGTCTGTTGACTAGTACTACTTTTACGTACAACCTCTGGACTGGTTCCCGGTATTTGGTGGTCCTACACCTAAAGAAGATGTTTTTGTTCAACAAATTAAATAAAATTTTTCCTGGTCTTAGATTTATGTTAGTCGAAACAAATTCTAAAATTTTGTTGAATTCCTTTCAGCGGTTTTCAAGAAATGCATGAAAACATACAAAGACCTCACATGCGCGTTATCATGAAAAATTAGCTTGGTGATCAAGAAATGCATTATTCCTTAATTTTTCAATTTCTTAGTTGCAGATGTAAATAGCAAGCTTGGCAATATACATCCAACACAAATGGACTTATTTCACACATAGAAAGGCACTAATTACATAATTTTATCATAAATTTTGCATCTTTTTTAGTTAATTTCACATCCCCCCCCTTTTTACAAAGTGAGATACTGAGTACCTTCAAACTGTTGGGATAAGACTTTTATCTCTTGAAATACATTTCAATTAAGAAAAATAGTATGAAACTGTCCTAATTATGCACCTAGTACATCCTGAGAAAGTTTTTGAGTTCAAATTTAAATTTATTGATATTCAGTTGTACTATACTTTGGAGGTGTACATTAATAGTTTCTAAACTGAGACTAAAATTTTATGAATTTCATTAAATGCGTTCACTATTCCATTAAGCTTAATAGTTAAATGAACATTCCTTACTAAAAAAAAACCCACTAAAGTTCAAACTGGCATACAAAGAAACAAAATTATATCTTGCTTTGGTATGAAATTGCAAAAATTGGCCAATTTCCCATTACTGCTCATGTTTAAGGAATTTTTGACAGAAGTACTATCATCTCAAGGCCCAATTATCTTAACAAGTACAATTATTGCATATGGTTACTAGTTTACTAACAAATTTACCCTTAGCAAGCATCAGATTAGAAAATAAATAATTTTAGTATTAACCCATGCCAGCAATGTAACCGACTTAAGCCGCAGGTGTAAAATTGACAAATTCATCTTAAATACACTATTTTTCTGCATACTAGAATGTCTACCAGTTCTAGTTTTATACATTTTGACCATTTCATTACATCCAAAGCCTAAAACAGGAGTTTATTTAAATTAAAGCACATTCTACTAAGCGCGGACCACTGCAGACCCCATAATTTCATACAATATTACATAATACCATATTAAGGCTGAAATTTGACCCCCACTATAGGTTTTGGCTTTGATAAGCAATTAAAATGATAGTCTTGGTGATTTACCTTCAATTAGTACCATTTTTATCAAAAGAAATAGAAGTTGATATACCTGTCTATGGCCTCTTCAGGTGTAGGACCACCATAGATTTTTTACTCTTCGGCTATATTAAAATTTGATAATTTTGACTTATCCTAGAAAATTTACCTTTGTTTCAAATTAAGTGACACTTCTGTCCCCTATAAAAATGCACTGGCCAAATATTCTGTCAAAATTTCACAATATGTTTCATTGCATATAAGAAAAAACACTCAACCTGAAGTCCATGTGGTCTAAAAATCTACTTTCACTTTCTATTTCAGTCCAAAAATAGTGCTTGTCCCTAATTGACTCTCAACATTTTTATGTTCATTTAAAACCAATAAAACTTTATCCTCAAGTTTCCTAGAATATTCAGCTTTCCAAAAATACCAAATTTATTCTGGTATCATGTGCGGTTCAAATTCTATATGATGCAAGAGTGAACCTGTCTGTTGACTAGTACTACTTTTACGTACAACCTCTGGACTGGTTCCCGGTATTTGGTGGTCCTACACCTAAAGAAGATGTTTTTGTTCAACAAATTAAATAAAATTTTTCCTGGTCTTAGATTTATGTTAGTCGAAACAAATTCTAAAATTTTGTTGAATTCCTTTCAGCGGTTTTCAAGAAATGCATGAAAACATACAAAGACCTCACATGCGCGTTATCATGAAAAATTAGCTTGGTGATCAAGAAATGCATTATTCCTTAATTTTTCAATTTCTTAGTTGCAGATGTAAATAGCAAGCTTGGCAATATACATCCAACACAAATGGACTTATTTCACACATAGAAAGGCACTAATTACATAATTTTATCATAAATTTTGCATCTTTTTTAGTTAATTTCACATCCCCCCCCTTTTTACAAAGTGAGATACTGAGTACCTTCAAACTGTTGGGATAAGACTTTTATCTCTTGAAATACATTTCAATTAAGAAAAATAGTATGAAACTGTCCTAATTATGCACCTAGTACATCCTGAGAAAGTTTTTGAGTTCAAATTTAAATTTATTGATATTCAGTTGTACTATACTTTGGAGGTGTACATTAATAGTTTCTAAACTGAGACTAAAATTTTATGAATTTCATTAAATGCGTTCACTATTCCATTAAGCTTAATAGTTAAATGAACATTCCTTACTAAAAAAAAACCCACTAAAGTTCAAACTGGCATACAAAGAAACAAAATTATATCTTGCTTTGGTATGAAATTGCAAAAATTGGCCAATTTCCCATTACTGCTCATGTTTAAGGAATTTTTGACAGAAGTACTATCATCTCAAGGCCCAATTATCTTAACAAGTACAATTATTGCATATGGTTACTAGTTTACTAACAAATTTACCCTTAGCAAGCATCAGATTAGAAAATAAATAATTTTAGTATTAACCCATGCCAGCAATGTAACCGACTTAAGCCGCAGGTGTAAAATTGACAAATTCATCTTAAATACACTATTTTTCTGCATACTAGAATGTCTACCAGTTCTAGTTTTATACATTTTGACCATTTCATTACATCCAAAGCCTAAAACAGGAGTTTATTTAAATTAAAGCACATTCTACTAAGCGCGGACCACTGCAGACCCCATAATTTCATACAATATTACATAATACCATATTAAGGCTGAAATTTGACCCCCACTATAGGTTTTGGCTTTGATAAGCAATTAAAATGATAGTCTTGGTGATTTACCTTCAATTAGTACCATTTTTATCAAAAGAAATAGAAGTTGATATACCTGTCTATGGCCTCTTCAGGTGTAGGACCACCATAGATTTTTTACTCTTCTGCTATATTAAAATTTGATAATTTTGACTTATCCTAGAAAATTTACCTTTGTTTCAAATTAAGTGACACTTCTGTCCCCTATAAAAATGCACTGGCCAAATATTCTGTCAAAATTTCACAATATGTTTCATTGCATATAAGAAAAAACACTCAACCTGAAGTCCATGTGGTCTAAAAATCTACTTTCACTTTCTATTTCAGTCCAAAAATAGTGCTTGTCCCTAATTGACTCTCAACATTTTTATGTTCATTTAAAACCAATAAAACTTTATCCTCAAGTTTCCTAGAATATTCAGCTTTCCAAAAATACCAAATTTATTCTGGTATCATGTGCGGTTCAAATTCTATATGATGCAAGAGTGAACCTGTCTGTTGACTAGTACTACTTTTACGTACAACCTCTGGACTGGTTCCCGGTATTTGGTGGTCCTACACCTACATAATTTTGGTCGACATAGTTTTATCTTGACAAGTCGTGATATTATCATACCAAATTACGATAATTATCTCGTTATGTCGACTTTTTTTCTCTTTTTATCGTGACTGGTCGAGATAATAATATCTCGTCATTTTATGGAAAAGTCGAGATATTGTTTTTGTTTTCGTGATTTTTGTATCCTGAACTGCCTGTTTCTGCCATCCACATAATATTTTGTCAACAAAAATTTATAGTGATTGTCGAGATAAGTATCCTGACGAGTCGACATAATATGATAACACAGGCAAGATAGTTATAAATAGATGAAATCACCTGATTCGGAGTGACTGGGACAGACCTCTAGAACTCGAACTTCTTCACTCGCTTTGAAAAAAAGTTGTTGATAACGCTCATTGTGAGTATTAATTCAATTCAATTATTTTCTGAGAGAATTCAAAATTTCCATGAGATATGTATATACATTACTGTTCTTAATTCATCGTCAAATGATGTAATTTTCGAAGTTAAGGGAGTGGCTGCCAGGGCCGTAACTGCATTGAGACAAAGTAGCAAATGCCACATGACAAGAAAAAATAGGCATTTTTTTAATAACAAACTTAACTAGCTGATAATAAACTTCCGTAAATTGCGCAATACATTATATTTATTTTTTAAATTTACAACGATATACAGTCTCATATTCATGTTTGTTTCATGTTAAGGGTATAGCTTTATATACGCAACATTTCCCTTAAATTGATTATGATGTATTTGGTAGGTCCCTATAATTTTATATATAGGTCGTGTATCACCAACTAATTGATTTTTAAAAAAACTCACGGACGGGATAAATACATTACGAATTAGGTATAACGACTTATGACTTATAAAAAATAAATCGTGACTTCTAAGTCAAAATGTTCCTAGAGTGCTTCGCGTGAAATGTGAAACAGTCATATATGTAGGTTTTTTCTTTTATACTTAAGAGTACAATTTTATGGATGCCGTAAAACCTGGTTTAACCCATCATTTCTTTTGAAATGCCGGTACCAAGTCAGAACCATTGTGGTAACTCACAAAATTGTAGCTGTTGATCTTCGAACTCGCCAGTTTTTTTATTCTGATTTGTGGGATTGTGTTTTGAAATATACTTGGTGTTTTGTATTTTGTTATTACCTTCATGCATAATTCTTATTTTTCAGCACGAATATACATGTAGATACGTTGGAGACCTATTAAATAATGTGCAAGCACAAAATGCATTAGATCGTGATAACTTCGTAGCTATTTACTACTGGTTACTCTATTAAAGAAATAATGGGATTTCTAACTGTTCGTCATGGTACACCAATTAGTGAGCGACAAATTCATCGCATTTTGAGAAGATCGAATTTGATGGGACGAAATAACGAATCACCACGAGAAGAAATCATCTCAGCCATTCGGGAAGAACTGGCTGGTTCAGGGCGTAATGTTGGGTGTAGACTAATGAGACGTATAGACTATTGGATCACGATTTATATGCCTCATTTTATATACCGTGAGGATTGTACTTATAGTTCTTGATGAAGATGGTGTGCGCGCTCGCGGTCATCATGTACTGAGACGCCGTCAGTACCTGAACAGTGGTCCTAATTTTGCTATACATGTCGATGGTTGGGACAAACTAAAACCATATGGTATATCAATATTCGCTGCAATCGACGGGTCGAGCAGTTTGGCTAATAGCATGTAACTCAAATAAGAATCCACTATATATTGCCAATTTGTATCTGAACTACATTCGAGAGATAAATGGTGTTCCTTCTTTAATATATGCGGACAGGCGTACGGATAATTTCACCGTACTTCAGTATGCGCTCCGATGGCAACATGGAGATTCTTTTGAAGGTTTATCAAGCTTTGTGTATGGATCATCCAACCGAAATTCACGTATAGAGAGATTCTGGAGAAACCTCAGATGTATGTGGGCAAAGATGGATAGATGTGCTGAAAGGAATGGCCGAGTACAGAATACTTGACACTTCAGACATGATTCATTTAGAATGCGTCCGATTCTGTTTCATGCCATTGATAGATGTTGAATTGAAAAACACTCAGCGTTATTGGAATGAACATAGCATTAGACGTAGTAGAACTGCGATTGGTCCATTTGGTAAACCAGACGTCTTGTACTTCCAGCCAGAGATGTATGGTAGCAATGATTTTCGAATGCCCTTACCCGCAAACATTTATGCAATCCAAAAGCAGTGTACACAGGTTCCTCCAATCAATGGTGTATTCGAAGAGTTTAATGCAGTAGCAAGAGCTGTTATTTTACAAAAGGCATTTGTATTTCCACCCCGCACAAAAGATGATGCAGTTATTTTTGCGAATTTATACTTGCAATCAATGATATACAATAACATTTACGTTTGGTGGGAAATGCATAAAATAATTGAACTCAGTGTTGATGCAATTGGAAATTTTCTCTTAATGGCATGGCCAAGTGAAATCAAACAAAAAATTTTCAAAACAAAATATTATAAGGTTTTAAACGGAAACTATCCAATGTGTTTTCCAAAATAACATTGAATATGTAACACATACATATACTGTAATACAGATGGCAGAATATTTTTACGGAAGTGTCTTTGGTCTCCTTAGTTTTCGAATTTTCGTTTTGTGTACACAAAGTCAGTAAGAGCAAAACAAGCTTTTTTTTAACTTGTGCCAGACAAATGCATTTTCAAATAAGCAACTGAAGATTTTTCCACTCCTAGACAAAAGCTGTAATTAATGTGTTATGTGATTGGCTTGTAATGTGTATTCGTCCGCAAATTTGAGTGATGGTTTTGTCCTAAATAAGCAAGTAATGGTAAAATAAAGTATTGCATTGCTATGTAATTGGTCCGAAGTCTGTCTCATATAGGAGTTAATGCACCTTTAGCATAAAAAAATGAACATTGTTTATATTAATGACCTAAAGAAAGTAAGCCATAGCAGATAGAAAAAAGATGTTTGAGATCTTCATGTCAACTGGGTTGAAGTTGTTCTATTACTTTTTGCTGTTTTACTCCCAGACACATGTTGGTCTTAGTGTGGTCTAGCTTCCTATTCGGTAGATTTTAATTTGTTTTTAAAATTAACGCTCTTCATGTTCATATGTTGGTCTTGGATTTGCAAACTTTTGACTAGAATGTCTCTGACGAGTTTTTTTATAAACGCGCCTCGGGCGTATCAAAATTTATTGCCTGGAACTTTGTCGTAATTTTTATTGTTATAACAGTTTCAGTCCTAGTAAATAAAAAATAGTCGTCTTTGATGTTCCCTCCTTTGAGGTCAATGCCAGAGAAATGCTTGCAATTTGCTAAACACAGTTGACCAATGCTGTCAGGTGAGCGATTAAAGTTCATAAGGGCCTTGAGTTCTTATACATGTAGTAATGTTTGTTTGTTTGTTTGAATGGTGTTTTAACGCCACTTTCAGCAATTTTTCAGCTATTTCATGGCGTCCAGTTTTTATTGGGGGAGGAAGCCGGAGTACCCGGAGAGAACCCCCGACCTGCGGTAGGACATGTAGTAATGACTCGGTCGATTACTCATTATGTGGTCTATTACTAAGTAGGGATTTGTTTGTTGAAATGGACAAGTTTCTTGACTCACATTTGAATCTACATGTACTTGTCTGGCAGTAATGAAGTTACCTACACACTTTGCACCTGTTCACTATTGATGTATTCTTATATACTAGGTATATGTTCCAAAAGCTTTTTTCTAAAGGTCATATTAAATATGTCGTATAAAACATGCATTAAAAATGCTTGCTTTGTCATGCTAAGAAATCCACCACTGGAACATTTTATACGAACCTGACAAAACATTCACTTGGTACACAGTAAGCAGTTGTGTCAAAAATAATTAAGCGTGAAACGGTACAAGTCACCTACTGAATAAAGTGAATGAATTCAAATTTACTAGACATAGTTATAGAGAAATGCAATTTAAAACAATATAAAAGATAAACATGCGTGGAATACATTGAACAAGTCAAATACCAAATAAGCCAGCCAGCTTCCAAAGAACCTACTAATCTTTTACTTAAATGTGAATTAGGGTGAACCAGAGGAACTACAAATTTAGAGTCACTCAGTCAACAGATAATTATCATGCATTATACTAGAGGAGACACGGTACAGGACAACTAAATAAAGTTAACATTTCTTTTCTTCACCTGCGTAGGGTGTATACATCTCCCTAATAATTTGTTACGCAAGAGCTACATATACCAAATTGTCTGGTGTTTTTACCCTTCATTGTTGTCTTCGTTGCCAATATTTGAATCAGGGTTATAAGAATTTGTGTCTTATACGGACTCTTAAAACAGTTTTACCTTTCGATACCAGTGTTAAGATGATTACTTTTTTCCCGTTTGTGTTCCACAGCAATATGCCGTTGAATGACTGCCGGACAACTGTGTTCCAAAGAAAAACGGAGGTTTCATTTGGCAATCAAATCTCATCCAGTTGAACATTTACTTTAAAGGCCATAACTCCTACCCGGGGTCATCTGACAAATTTGACTAAAAGGAGAAATGTGTAGAGTTTTTAATTCTGTAGAGCCTGGGACCCTTAAGACTTTTTCTATTATAGTGGTTTGTCTTATTTATAAGACTTCTTTTGTGATTGTAGCCTATTTTCCGTTTTAAGCAACAGTGGCAATGTTTTTGACAAATCAAAAATTGGAACTATAATTTTAACAGCACACTCTAGAGAAGAATTATACCTAGTTTGGTTGCATTTGGCTCAACAGTTTCAGATGAGAAGATTTTTGACAAGTTGGACTTACAACAGGCGGACAGCAAGGGATGAAAAAAGCTCCCATGACCCTTTGGGTCAGATAAGCTAAAAAGTGTGAGCTGCAGCTCACAAATAAATACACCCCTACTAGCCCCCAAAAATCAATCAGATTTTTAATTAAAGGTGCACATGAACATGTTGATACAAAGATAGAGGAAAATGCCCATGAAAATCTAATGAATGGTTTAGGATGAGTTGTGAAAAAGAGATTAGTAACCCCTTATTATCTAATAGCTATATCCATGATTTGCTTTGGGAAACCCCCAAAAATCATTCAGATCAAATTTTCAAGTAAAAGATAAACATCTGCATTATGTAATAAGGATTGTGTGAAAGTTTCATGAAAATTCATCGAGTGGTTAATGAGAAGTTGTTGATAAGAGAAGGGTATAATTAGGTGTAATGGCGGACACCCCTATCACTTTTCAAGGGGGGTATAATAATGACAGTTAAACAACTTTATCGCAAGGTCAATGGCTATAAAAAGAACAACTAAAATTTTATCAAATCTATTAATAATTAATAAAATCACCCACCCCCAAAACTATAATGTAAACCAGCTTTCAGAGAGACTGTACATTGCAGTCTAATGTCACCTACCGGGAGTACAGAACAGTGGAATAGGATGTGGACACAACATAAGTTTCTGACTAAAATATAAAGCAGATGTACTATGAATATTTGACACAGTAAAAAACAATGACACACGGAAAGTTCAAATGTTTCACCTAAAGTTTACCTGATGGAAAAAACGTATATAATTTACAAAAACAATAGATCATAACTCCATAAAAAATTAAAATATATTTCCCGGATCTGTAAATTGTCAAATTTATAATAAAACCTTTAGGAAAGGTCAGGTAATTAAAAATAATCAAAGTCAAGGGAAATAAGCCACCACAGATTTCATATAATCCTGTGTTATCATATTATGTCGACTAGTCACGATACTTATCTCAACAAGTCACTATAAATTTTTGTTGACAAAATATTATGTGGATGGCAGAAACAGGCAGTTCAGGATAAAAAAATCCCCAAAACGAGAAAAATATTTCGACTTTTCCATAAAATGACGAGATATTATTATCTCGACCAGTCATGATAAAAAGAGAAAAATGTCGACATAACGAGATATTTATCGTAATTTGGTATGATAATATTAAGACTTGTCGAGATAAAACTATGTCGATCAAAATTATGTGGATGGCAGAAATAAGCCACCATACTTAAGAGCCTGTATCGCTCACCTGACTTACAAAAAAACTTTTTAAGACAATACTTTTCTTGCAAATTTTGATATTAAATGCTAAAGAGTTTATGTGAAGATGCTGTTTCTATGAATGTTGCCATGTTGAATTTACAATCAGCAGTAGGAGTGTTTCTGAGAAGAAGCAGTTTTTGTTTTTTCATAGGTTAGTATGTTAAGTGATGTTCCATAGTGGCAGCAATCTTGTATTTTGGATCGAAACAAACAACTCAAAATTGGTAGAGAACCATACAATATCACATATCCTAAAATCTGCCAAGCTGTTTGTGAGAAAACGAATTTTAAAATCTCAGCCAGTCAGAACGCATTTGCAGCTCTGGCAGCCATGTTGAATTTCCTATCGGCTCAAAACATACTTAAAATAATAAGATTACTATCACTTCTGCATTATTTGGTTAAATTGTGTGGAACTGAGTTTCAGAGAAGAAGCTGTTTGTATGGTTTTCCCATAGGGTCCTATGTTAAGCTGTGTTCCACCGTGGTGGCCTCTTGGAATTTAGATCGCCACAAAAAAAACTAAAATTTTGTAGAGGACCATCTAAGGTACATTTGTGCAATATTTCAAATCAATCTGCTAAGCGGTTTGTAAAAAGAAGATTTTTGAAATTTCAGCCAATCAGAACCCATTAGTTGCCCTGGAAGCCATGTTCAATTTGCAATTGGCTAAAAAAAACTCAAAATAATAAGATAAATATCCATTAATCATTTCTTCATAATTTGGCTTCATTTGTGTGGAACAGTTTCAGAGAAGACGTTGTTTGTATGTTTTTCCCATAGGGTCCTATGTTACACTATGTCCTGTGATGGCGGCCATCTTGGATTTTGGATCGGAACAAAAAACTCAAACCTTGTAGAGGACCACATAAGGTACATTTCTGCTATATTTTAAATCAATCTGCCAAGCAGTTTATGAGAAGAAGATTTTTGAATTTCAGCCAATCAGAACGCATTAATGGCCCTGGAAGCCATGTTGAATTTGCAATTGGCTGGAAAAACCCAAAATAATAAGATAATTATGCAACCTTCATTTCCCTATTAATTTGGCTTCATTGTGTGGAACAGTTTCAGAAAAGAAGTTGTTTATATGTTTTTCCCATAGGGTCCTATGTTAAACTATGTCCTGCGATGGCGGCCATCTTGGATTTTGGATCGGCACAAAAAACTCAAACTTTGTAGAGGACTATCAAAGGTACGTTTCTGCAATATTTCAAATCAATCTGCCAAGCAGTTTATGAGAAGAAGATTTTTGAATTTCAGCCAATCAGAACACATTAACGGCCCTTAAAGCCATGTTAAATTTGCAATTGGCTCGAAAAACCCAAAACAATAAGATAATTATGTAACCTTCATTTCCTTATTAATTTGGCTTAATTGTGTCGAACAGTTTCATAGAAGAAGTTGTTTATATGTTTTTCCCATAGGGTCCTATGTTAAACTATGTCCTGCAATGGCGGCCATTTTGGATTTTGGATCGGCACAAAAAACTCAAACTTTGTAGAGGACCATCTAAGGTACATTTCTGCAATATTTCAAATCAATCTGCCAAGCAGTTTATGAGAAGAAGATTTTTGAATTTCAGCCAATCAGAACACATTAATGGCCCTGGAAGCCATGTTGAATTTGCAATTGGCTCGAAAAACCCAAAACAATAAGATAATTATGCATCCTTCATTTCCTTATTAATTTGGCTTCATTGTGTGGAACCGTTTCATAGAAGAAGTTGTTTATATGTTTTTCCTATAGGGTCCTATGTTAAACTATGCCCTGCGATGGCGGCCATCTTGGATTTTGGATCGGCACAAAAAACTCAAACTTTGTAGAGGACCATCTAAGGTACATTTCTGCAATATTTCAAATCAATCTGCCAAGCAGTTTATGAGAAGAAGATTTTTGAATTTCAGCCAATCAGAACGCATTAATGGCCCTGGCAGCCATGTTTCATATTTGATCAGCACCAAAAACTCAAACTTTGTTAAGAACCACCCAATAAACATTCCTGCCAAGTTTGGTTCCAATTGGCCAAGTGGTTGTGGAGAAGAAGAATAAAATGTAAAAAGTTTACGGCCGACGACGACGAAGACGACGACGACGACGACGGACGCAAAGTGATGAGAATAGCTCACACTGACCCTTTGGGTCAGGTGAGCTAAAAACTGCAATGTCCTCAGTAAACAGTAAAATACAGGGATATTGAAGACTTCGTGCCAAGTAGATTTCGTAACGTCTTTTGGATATTGCCTATATGCTTGGTTTCAGCTGCCGGGGATATAGTTATTTTAAGTTTGTTTGAATAGGGTTTAGCACCACATGCAATTTTCTTAGTAAAATCGTGGCGTACAAGGAAAAAAGCCCTTCGGTAAGAAAATGACAGTCCTTGTCAATAAAGATTGCAATCTAATTAAAATTATATCTTTCACTTGCCCCCCCCCCCCCCCACCTTTTTTTATTGGTAGCTGCCATGGCAAGAAGGGGGGAACAAGTGAAAGATTTAATTTTATTTAGATTGTGAAGATTAGAGTCGAGTATAATGCCGTCTCTGGTGAGCATCAAACCCGCAACTTATATGTTGACAAACCTGTGATCAATGGTAGATAACTATCTTAATCACTTTGCCCAGACCCCTGTTTTAAAACAGTTTCTACATAGGTGCCTATATTTTAAGATGTCATGTGATTAAGACAATTTTAAATATCGGGATCAGAATAAACAAGTATACACTTTGCAATGGATCATCCAAGAAATATTCAGATACAATATTCGTACAGTGTCAGAAAATATCAAATTTATTTGTACGAGCCTTAGAAACGGGTCGAAATGCGAGTCTCTGCCGAGCATTTCTCACCTGTTTCGCGGCGAGTACAAATAAACTTTAGATTTTCTGACACTGTACGAATATTGTTTTTATCCTGCAACCCCAAAAAAAAACATTTTATAATCCTAAAAACGTTCACTTTTAGCCGATTTCTCAGTTAAAATTTTCGGCGCGAATTCTAGTTATACTGACGTCACAAACGTCGTAAACCAGAACTGAGTAGTAAATGTCGTAAGAAGTGAGGTCAAGGGTACAAGGAGATTTTATTCGGCACTGCCGAATACAGCAAAAATTTATTCGGCTACCTTTATTGGACAGTAAATGTACTGATTGCAGGATAAAAAAATATACAGAGTCAGCATTTAAAAGATTTTCGATTGATTCTACAAAATCCTATGGCGGTGGAAATTTTTAATTTCCAATTCAAGTTTTCAGCTGAATCGCGGAGTCCAGTCTTAGTTGGGGGTGAAGCCAGATTACCAGTTGAAAACACGACCATCTACAGGATATAATTTGTAAAACATTGTAATCAGGTTTGGTTTAAATTGTATGATAAAAATTTAAAGACGACAACAAGTTTATGCACGCAAAGCGAGTACTAATAGCGCACAATGATTTAAACTTAAAATATAGTGTTAAATAAAGACAATAATATGCGGATATGTATAAGATCAGAAGACCAGTAAAGGGGTTATAAAAACAAAAAATCATTCGTTTGCCTCAAATACGTTATACATTAATTTAGCTGCAGTCTGGTTATTTAATATTTAGTATTATAATACATAAAGCCGGAATGATTGGAAAGCGTAAGCGCGGATTATAATTTGTAATGTGTTTAGAGAGTGTCTTGCTTGCACAATATGCACCCGTTTTGTTGTGTTGATTTCGAAAAACAATGCGCATTGTAGCCGCTTCAATAGACCTAAATTCCCGTACCTAAAGTATATTTACATCAGATACCAGACAAAATTATCATGGTTGCAATGTTTCGCTTCCAATCAAGACAAAGTGAGGAATCTTGGTTTTCATACAGAACTTTACATACAACATATGCACTAAGTGAAGCAAATCATCTTTTCGTGAAAAGAACACCAAAATGTAATTTTTCAGTCAGTTTCTATGACAACCTTCCTCCGCTGATGGCCATTTTGAATTTCCATTTGGCATGAACGTAACAACACTTATTAAGGACCTCAAAAGGAACATATCTGCTTAATATAATTTCAATTTACCCAGCAGTCTTGAGAAGACGTTTTCCATGTTTGTTGATGAAATATCAGCACTAAAGTAACAATACATAGAAAGAATCTTGCTAGGAACATTTCTGCCAGGTTTGATAAAATTCTCTTCAGTAGTTCTCAAGAAGTTTATGTACATCGAAATACTTTCTATGAGATTTGTCAAAACTGACCTTCTGAATTTATTGGTTTTTTTATGAACAACTAATGATCAATGACTACATATAATTCTTAAACTTGAGATCAAAAATAACAATCATACCATTTAAATCGTTATAAGAAATCAGAGTATATTTCAAACAAATACACACTCAAGAAAACAATCGTCCATCATCATGGAGCAAACATGGACTCTGGACCCCTGACTTGTGGATGATGTAATTTAAATAAATTATAAACCACTGAAATGCATCAAAAATGGAATCTAAAGTAACTGATCAATGATAAATGTTTAGTTCATTACAGTTTTTAATGTTATAATGTTAGCTTTTCAAGTGCTTCCCCTGCATGGAAGTTTTAACAACCAAACTAATTAAAATTAAATAACGTGTTTGCTTGCTGTAACAATTCTGTTGTTGATGCTGATAACAACAAAAGAAGTGGAATAAGTGAAAGATTTCATTTTAACTAGTAACTAGATTGGTTTAACAAAATAAATGAGTTCATGATTGAGGTAAATATAACTATTGGTGCTAGATGCAAACTTAAACTAATAAGGATTACCAGCTTTTCAGTCAAAGGTCATGGGTTTTCTACAAGTATTTCTGCTTCTTCCCCCAAATCAAAAACTGAACTCCATGAAACAGCTGAAACACTGTTAAAAGTGGCATAAAATTACATTTAAACAAAAAAAACTGTTTAAACTCCAATACTAAAACCCTCCTGCTTTATGGCCCCCGAGACCTGGAAACGTCAAAATATCTCAAGGCAAATTCTCAGGATCAGATGGCCAGAAAAAATTACAAACATTGCTCTATGAGAGAAGACCAAACAGCATCCCATAGAAGCTGAACTTAAACAAAAAAAATGGCACTGGATAGGACACACTCATAGGAAACTGGCAAATTCTATTACCAGACGATCATTACAGTGGAATCCTTAAAAGGCAAGAGAAAAGTGGGAAGACCAAGAAATAGCTGGAGAAGAAATGTAATAGCAGAGATGGAGACACAATGATACAAATGGCAAGACCTGGCCAGGCTAGCAGAAAACAGGACCAGATGAAGAAGTGTTGTTGATGGCCTATGCACCTCAATGGTACCGAAGGCTTAAGCAGCAAACAAAACATAAGAAATAGACAATGTTATATCACTTCCATATTAATATAAAAATACTTGATCTTTTTTTCATCAGATAAATACATAAAAATTGCATACAGAACAATAAAATACATTATAAATTACATATTAATTATATTTAAGTGTAAATTAAGTTGTATTAAAAACATGTTCTCTTCTTATGCTGTTTAAATTCAAATATTTCCATAATGTCGTAACTGTTTTTACACCCCCGACAAACTTGTTTAGGGGTACATAGGAATCACCCTGTCTGTCTGTCCATCTGTCAACATCCCTTGTAAGAGCAACTCCTCCTAAACCGCTTGACAAAATTAAATGAAACTAGCATAAAGGAAGTACATTATATGTAGATGTGCATGAAGGATTTTTATTGACCTCAGAAATCATTACCGGGGTAAGGGGAGATAATTGGACTTGAAAGCAAAGCGGGGGTATCGCTTTGTAAGAGGGCTCACAGTCCACCATTGTAACAGACAAGTGTAATAGAGAAAATTAAATTATAACGAATATATTATACATGTGACTTAAAGATCCTATCTGATAACACATATTATAATAATAATAGAAATAAAAAATATGTCAAATTTAATAGGTTCTTACCAAAGTCTTTATTTAAGATCACATATTTTTTCCACAAGTGTGAGAAATTCCGTCTTTTCAAACCTGTAGCAATGCAGAGCAAGTGAAAGGACAATGAATTTCTCACAAAACTGTTAGTAATCCTAGAACAAATAATCATCCCTTTGTTTTGGCAATAAATTACAAAACTAAAATTGGGTGATTATGGCAGTAAAATTAGGCCTAAAGAAATCCCCATCTTCACTAAATGATGATTGTAAGCACCTTCTTCTTCTGTAAACCAATAACATAAAGATGTAGATGGCAAGTGACATGTTTTAAGGTGCTATACTTACATCATTATATGTATGCACAGCATACCTTGAATACTTTTACAGTACCAAATGTTTTCAATGTATTATGTATAAAACAAAGTTACAATATCAATGGTCTATGTACAACATAGATCAAAGATCAAAGTTAATGACAACACAAAACCTGATGATCCTTCATTAACAAGCACTCCATCTGGGATTAAGTATAATCATTTGATGAACCTTAGGATATTGGGACCAGTCAACATGCTAAAAGTTAATGAAACCTTCTGACATCTAGTTTATAACATGCTGTATTATTACAGCAGTATTCCACTTATGTTATAGAAAAAAATAAAATTAAAGTAAGCTTTGGTGCATAATATTTCTTTCAGAAGAAACCCTATATACATATAAAAAACCTGCAACAATACACAATTATAAAATATCCCACTAACAAAGAGTGTACATGTATAACTTTTAAGTTTCCATAGCAACAATATATAACTTATCAGCCTCCATAGTAACAGTATATCATCATGTAACATTGTACACATGTAAAACAATTATTTGATCAACAATTTATTTAATTACAAAATAAATACTTAGTCTATTTAAAATACATGTAATACTGATACAAACCAGATACTGTTAAGAGCCTGTATCGCTCACCAGATTTTATAGGCAATGAAAGGTCCATCCAATGAACATTATCGCAAAGTTTGGTTTCAATTGGCCATGTGGTTTTAGAGAAGAAGATTAAAATATACAAAGTTTACAGACACTGACGAGGATTACGACAACAATGACGGACCCAAAGTGATAAAAATACAAGTAGCTCACTGACAAAAGGAAGACTGATTTTTTGTTACCTCTTCCTATGTTGTATACGTTCGATATTGAAAAAAAGAATTTCTTAGATTTAATTTCTAATTCAATAATGAATAATAATTAAAAATAATAATAAGCAACTTAGAATTGATAAAAAAGAGCAAATTTCAACAACAAAATCTATACAATTCTAATTAACCTCTAATTCTGCAAATGTTGGACAGCTTGTTTGGTTTGGTTTCATCCTCACAAGTCATGGTTTCTGTGTCCAGGAAACCCTGACAAACTTAGTTAGGAAATTCAAGGGCTAGAAGATTTTCATATGTCAAACCATGAAAATATCAATCAATGAAATTGCTTGAAAGAAGCAAGTGTTTGGCAGTAGAATATGCAAATGTCATTCTTACTCATTCTTGAGTGTGAAGAAAATGTAATACAACTTCTAAATAATGCAGAAATAACAAACTTTTAACACTAGTGTACAAAATAAACTTATGTTAACGTGGTCTATGCAACACATCCATTCGGTTTATTAATAATTGACATCAGGTTATCTAATAACTAAGTCCTGAATGAAAGCAAGCCAAACAAAAATGTAGCAAAACAAAAGTGACTACTAGCCTGAAAATTTCTAGCTAAGTTTGTCAGGGTTTCGTGAACACAGAAACCCTGACTTGTGAGGATAGTTTGGTTTTAAATCTACTTCAAATAACTAACATTTGTTACATTAATTCTAAATTATAAAAACCAATTTAATAGGATATGAATAAAGACCATGTCTTCTAAAAAGAATTCTAATATGACATGCTTTAAAGGCTTTGAGACCACAACTGTGGTAAAAAAATGATTTATCTATGAGCAACACGCGCTGAGAAGGGCGTGTTTTAAAAGGCTGTTCCAATTACAAAACTGTAACTCCCACCGGAAAGCTATTGCATATTACGTATAAATCTTATAAATAGCGACACGCGCTATGATTATCCGTTGCAATATATTGTGTGTTTCATTGACGGAACAGCCAGTTTATGGCGGAAATGATGTGTTCTATAGGTACGAAAATATTATAAATGTACTATAATTGTCTTATTAGAATAGAAATAATTCACGAAGGCTGTGAGTTATCATTGTTTTACCACGGGATGACAATTTATGTCGTTATTTTATCCCTCGCTATCGCTCGGGATAAAATAATACGACATAAATGGTCACCCCGTGGTAAAACAATGATAAACCACAGCCTCCGTGAATTATTTCTTTATTGACTCATCATATTTTCTGTATCCCTCCACCCACCTCATTGATTGCAATTTTCATTTTTTTTCAACAAACTTGTTCAGGAAAAATTCATTGCTAACCAAAATCAATATGAACAACTCCACTAAAAAGTTTATGTCCTGACAAATTAAATTGTTAGAGTGAAAAATTACATCATCCAAACTTAAAAAGGGATGAACAGTTTGTGCAAATTAGCAATTAAAATATATTATATTTTTGGTAAATGCTACCGAGATTTATAAAACTTGCGTAGGTAAAACTTAAATGTCTTAGAATTAGCAAAACCAACAAGTCCAAGAATTAAAATATATAAAAGCATCATAGCAATGAATTTATGTTGATGTAACCATGATGTCCAGCAGCTTCGTAAAGACCTAAAATTATAAAGACACTGCCATGAATGATGTAACCAAAACCAGTAAAAAAACATGAATAAATACAAAAACATGTAGGTTTAAAATGTGGTACATTTTTTAAATTATATTTTTAAATAAACCTCTTATGAAATAACAAAGTGACACAGCAAGCCATCATCATGTCTTAAAGTAAAATGCATAAATAACAGGTTGTTCCTAAGATAGGGTTTGCAAAAAAATGTTTCGGTCCAGCCCAGCTAATTTATTTTTCAGTTATAAAAAAACCTTTTAAATGCAACCACTGACAAATGTTTTATTAAAATATTAAATGCAATTAACTGGTGATTAAGATTTGTCAATAAACAAATCCAAAAAATGTCGCAATATTAAATGTACGGTAACAACAGAGCTCAGAAAAAATTCTTAACCAAGAGATTTAAAAGGATAACGAAAATAAAATAAAAATTGCATAATAACTGTGTAAACCTTAGAAAGAAATTTATCATTTACTTTAAAAATAGACCAAAAATTAATTCCAGAAGTGCAACTGTACAAACCTTAAGGGAGGAGATTTCTCTACATAAACCAACTGTACAAACCTTAAGGGAGGAGATTTCTCTACATAAACCAACTGTACAAACCTTAAGGGAGGAGATTTCTCTACATAAACCAACAAATATTTGATACGGATAACGTCATTGTTTTGAACCACATAGTATTTATCTGGAACTTCTCCGGCCATACTGCCATGTGCTCTGGATCTATTCTGATTATTATCTACAAAATAAATGATGTCATTTAATTAACTTCTGTTTACATAAAACATATACAAGACAAGGCACTTTAAGATAGTCAATGTTTGTGGAGCATTCCAATTTATTTGTGTATGTATTTTTTTAGTTTGATGTCTCGGAAAACAATTCATAAGAAAGACAGACTTTCTATGACATGTAAAAGTTAAATAATAAATAATAAAAGACACCAACGATAACCAAGATAATTACATACCCGTGTTTGTTCGACATTTTACAGAAGGATCATCAATCATTTCACATAATGCAACACAGCTAATTTTTTTCCCAAGCAGACTGTGGTCACAGCCCAGACCCATGGGGCTGTAATGCAATGATACAGATAACTCACTGGATAAATAGGTACCTTCACCAAACATTGATACCTGAAAAAAGTTTTACATTGTAATTTATGATTTACTATTTTTAAACTTCTCTATTTGTATTAAGAACAGTAAACAAAATACTCAAGTGTACTATGGATGTTTCCATTTTTTTTAATTCTATGTTATATTAGCTTTTTTGTTGTTGTGTTTGAATATTTTATGTCACTGACATGTTTCAAAACATTGATAATTCAATCAAATTTAAACAACTGCTAACTTTTCCTTCATGTTCTACTGACCATGTTACTACTCACAAGCAGGAGTTATTTTCCATTATACCATCTATTTTTCATGGTAAATTGTTTTAAAAAAAAATTTTTCTCGACATACTGTGAGAGTTGACAGTGCTCAACCCACAGAGCTGCCCAGTGTACCCAGGTGGCACATATAGGGTGTCCTATTGTTGGACAGTTGTCAGGTCATAATATGAGAAGTCTGACTGCAGACCTCAGTGGATAAGGTAGCTGGAGAGTGCCACACTTCTTGCATGCTAAAGATCCCTTTTGTAGATGTCATTAAGAGTAGGCTCCATGAAACTGCAACAAAAAGCTAAATTTACTGCCCCTACCCATACCCCTTACTTTTTCAGTGGCATTTACAAATTTTACTTGTTCTTGCCCTGAATATACATATGTAGCTGAAATACTGATGGATTGGACATAAAGTCAACATCCAATTAATCAATCAGTCTCAATGACAATGATGTCCCACTTGTCAGATTTTGGTAAACACCCTCATTTTTCTAAGTTCACTCAAGCAATAAATATTTAACACAGGCCTACAGAATTTTCCCAGTAAAGAGACCTCATCTTGTTGTCACTGTGTATCGAGTTTCATGAAGATGTGATGTCATCTTCATAAAAAAGCTCAATGCAATGGTAAACCTGAGGCAAACCCCTTCCCCCACTGCTCTAAGTTCATTCAAGCATGAAATATTTGGCACAACCCTAGAGAATTTGGCAGTAAAGAGACCTTATAATGTTGTAACCATGTACCACATTTCATATGAAGTCATCTTCATAAAAAGCATCGGTAAACTTGAGGTGGGGTGGAAGAACAAACTGTCAGACTGGAAATCTATCCCCCAACTATTGTTGCATAGTAGGTAAATTATTTACAAAACATTAAATACCAATTTCAAAATAATATCAATTCATTGGATGGTTGCTTAATGGCCAGAGAACAGTTTTAAACTACATGTATGTAAAGGAGATAATTATTTTCTACTTCAGTGATTTAACAAAAATGAAACCTGTGCATGTATTAGTCTTTTACAAGCTCCAAATTTGAGTATATTAGTAAACATGCATATACCTTATTCATGTGTGAAATTAGACCATTATGCAAAATAGAATGAAAATTTTCAAATCGACTGCCATGATATGCATAAAAGAGTTCTCTTCCCTGTCTGCGCTCTTCAAAATTTGCACTAGCTAATTCACTCGGAACAATTTCAAATATGTGATCTGGTTTTGCAGAATTTCCACTTTCCTTAGTTAATTTCTTTAATTCTTCAAACTGCAAAAAAAATATATAAACTGTGTGTATATCTCAGCTACAAAGCTACATGTAACCTGTATTTAATATCAATATGCATAATATGTTTGCATTTAATGTCTGCCATTTTCCTTAGGCAAAACATGTGTACTATATGTAGTAAATCAAACTTAAAACCCCCAAAATAACTATCAATGTGTATGATTAAAAGTTTGAAAAATCAACAAACAAGAAAATGTGTCCCAGAAACACTGATGTTCCGCTGGGCACATATTGGTCAATGCAAAAACCCCATTTTACTAATTCACTTAAGCATGAAATATTTGGCATATTCTAACAGAATTTTGCCAGTAAATAGACATACATATGTCATGACTGCATACCAGTTTCATAAAGATGTCAAGTCATTTTCATAAAAAAAAGCCTTCAGCACAAAGGTAAACCTGAGGCGGGATGGACACACATACTAAAAAACAAGTGTGGACACAGAAAAACGTCTCGCCTGCATTCGGCATCAGTAACGAAAATAAATTTTGTCATAAGCATTACATAAATAGCATTAAATATCAGCAGCAGCCTGTATACGAAATATTGTCACCATACCATGCATAGTTACAGGGGAACACCCGTAACCCAAAACCTTTAACGTAGTCGATGGACCGTGAAATTAAGGTCAATGTCAGGTGGAACCTACCAGACAGTCATGTACTATTCATCAGCAACCTATATACCAAATATTGTCATCCTACCATGCATAGTTACAGAGAAACTGCCGTAACCCAAAAACTTTAATGTGTGGTTATAGATTGATTGATTAATGGTGTTTAACGCCCGAGCAGCAATATTTCAGCTATATTCAGGCGATGAACATGAAATGATGATGAATGAAAATGGGATGGGACACAAGGAAAAATAGGGGTAATGGATTTTAGATTGCCACTGGCAAATGGGAGGATGGATAGGGTCGGGCAATTTAGCCTCCTGTAGTGGGATCTAAATCCCTACTCATAGCGAATACTACAGCACTTCTTTAAGGTGCGAGGAACGTGGCATTTTCCCAACACGGTGCACTAATATGGTTTGCGGTCAGGTTTTCCGTATTATGGCCTGACAACCCCAGCTTGCCAGGGGTACCCCATTCAACCAGGGGCACACATCCCAGTCAGTCTTTAGGCAAACCGACCTGACACGCCGGTCAGGGTACTGGGCGCTATTTAGTCGCCTTTTACGACAAGCTAGCGCGATTGCGGTCTATTCTTTTAGCCACCCGGATCCCGCATGGGGCGTGTGGTTATAGAGGAACTGTCGTTACCCAAAAACTTTAACGTAGTCGCTGGACCGTGAAATTGAGGTCAAGGTCAGGTGATACCTACCAGACAGTCATGTACTAGTCATTAGCAACCTATATACCAAATATTGTCATCCTACCATGCGTGGTAACAGAGTAACTCAAAAACTTTAACGTAGTCACTGGACCGTGAAATTGAGGTCAAGGTCAGGAGACACCTACCAGACAGTCATGTACTAGTCATCAGCAACCTATACACCAAATATTGTCATCATACTATGCATAGTTACAGAGGAACTGCCGTAACCCAAAAACTTTAACGTAGTCGCTGGACCGTGAAATTGAGGTCAAGGTCAGGTGACAGGTGACTGACTGGCAAGTACTCATCATAAGCTACCTATGGACCAAATTTGATGGACCTAGGGCTTGGGCTTACAAATATATGAAGCAAGATGTCAATTGTTTACGCCACCGCCGCAGGATTCTCATACATATGTCTCGCCTCCAGCGACTTTCGACGCAGGCGAGACAAAAACTAAAAAGCTATACATGTACGTCTTCCAACTTTTCATTAGCTGGAAATAAGAATGTCATTCTTTTTACAGGCATGAAAATTAATACTTTTAGTCTTCTAAAGCATGTATAACTATACTTATTCAATTAAAGAACCATGTTGTATATTAGAACAAATCTGTTCAACCTCTGCAGTACTTTAGTAATAGTATTGTCACCACACCTAGACATAGTTATACCGTGTACAAAGTTTGAAACTACTAACCTAAAAAATGTTTTTTTTACTATTCTTAAACAGTTTCATGCCAACAATTAACAAAGAATGATAAATACTTATTGGAACATAAAATTTAAAAGATAACATAAATGAGAACCATAGACCAGAAAAAAAAGACAATTCATGCAAGTAACAATAAAATAATCGATTCCCACAATTATGTTTCAGAAAACCTTTAAATATTAATAAATATTTTGTATGACTTCGTTATATTGAATTTCACTCATTAAAATGATAGATGAGTTTGGAGAAATTTATATATTGTTGAAACTGTATACTCAGGGCTTGCTCTGGGTTCTAAAAAAGTTGGTGTCAAAAAAAAACGCCAACTGCAATTTTCTGTCGCCAATTTCCAAAATCTGCCGACAATATATTTGCATGTGTATCGTCATTTACTGTCATTGACAAACACACTCTGATGTTTACTTTGCAAAAAAGTTTCATTGTTTTAGGCACGACAGTATTAAGATTAGACAAGGGACACACAACTTCTTCTAAATTTGTCTTACTTCAATGTGGAGGTTATGTTAAAATAATAAATTTCTCATGGTATATAGGAGGGAAGTTGAAACAGATGGAGGACAATAATTTCAATACTGTATAGGTATCTATGATTTGCTTTCAATTTTAAATACAAAAAGTTTAATTCAAGTATTTCACAACCACTGGTTGACAGTAGCAATTGACTTGGAGAGTTCTTTACATCCTACACCTACAACTTAATGCCCTTGGTCTGACGGTTGACAGTAACACTGCATCTCAATTGAGTTACTGAATTACAGTTAATAAAGCACTAAAGGTAAGATACTAATTTTATTTTTAAGTTTTACATCAAATTTTTAGAATATATTATTTAAAATCTGTATTTATTTAAGTTATTATTTGCAATACAAATTTAAAAAGTCTGCCAGGTGCATTTGTGTAAATTTGTTATTTTTTCTGAAAAGCAAGGGAAGTAACAGGAGTGTTTAATATATTTAGAAATTTTTTACAACATTTTGTCTTCAATCTAATTCTGACCCATAGTTTGAAAATATAAAAAGAAAGGACAAGAAAATTGTTCAGAAACTTGTATCTTGTACTATTTTAAGATTTCTATTCTTTGAAATTACATTTTCTCAGTGAAGCAAGATCAAAGAAATTACGTTCGATCAACCATGACACAATACTAGGCTTTTGACACCTGCTGTGGTTAACAACTGTTACAGCCATAAACTGCCTTTAAATTTTCGTGTACAACTTTATTTATTATGTGTAATCATGTGTGTTAGTGGTCTAGAAGAACACCTTTAACTGATTTATGGTCTCATTTCCGGTCATGTCGTTCAGTTTGCAACTAAGATATACTGGCGCCAAAGACAATATTTTGTCGCCAATTGAAATAAAAAATCGCAAATGGCGACATTGGCACTGATACTTACTGTTAGGTCCTTTCTTGAACAAATCTTGAAAGGTTTATCTAAAACCCAAGTGGCTAGGTCAAGTGTTTCTTCAGACAGATCAGACTGTTTAATCAGTTCTTGCAGATTAGCTACTTTGCTTACACAGTTTTCCTACAAATATACACTAAATAATATTTATATTCATTTACTTCATATCAGAATGAGATACAAATTCAACTTGTTCCTATTCCTAAGTGTAAACGTGGTTATGTATCATTCTTTATTCTATAGTTAAAAGTATACATCTGCCATTTCATGTACCATGATTACCATGCAAAATATACACTAATTACTCAAATTAACCATGATTGTAGACAAAGTTCACTACTATTATTAAGACAAATAATATGATATTTACTACATGAGTCAATATTTAAATCTTTCAAACTGTTACTCCAATCAAAGTATCAATGCCAATAGGGTACATCGAAAGTGTAAAAACACCCCGAAAAGTGTAAAAACAACGTGGAATAGTGTAAAAACAACCATATCTGTGGTGAAAACAACTCAGAAATGATAGATATTACCACATATTATGATAATAATCCAATATTTGTGAAAAAATAATTACGCTTTATCCCACAGAATCGATTTTTGTAACCGCCCGATACGTCCTATATTAGGTGTCAAATAGCTAGGGGAGAGCACTCCAAGTCATTGCAATAAAAGTACTAAAAGTGCTGTCAGTAGGAATTATATTGAAAATGGTAATAGAGACAAATGATTTAATGTGTGAAATAAAAATAATGTCTATAGTTTTATAATTATATTTTTATATATCTTTAAATATATATATATTTTCATTCAAAGCTTTGCATTTGTTGTTATTAAAATATTTTAAATATGTCATCCTTGTTAGTAGCTCATATTAGACAAAATTAGTTACGATTACAATGAATTGTTAATTGACCTTTCAGTCAACACAATTGAAATTATAATTGTAAATAATTAAGAGCCCCCTCACCATGTCAAGGCTATGAGCATGTGGGGGAGGGTCAGGGATGTTTATATATTTATTCATTTAAGTCTGTTTGTTTTATAAGTATATGAGTTATAATTTATTTCTAGAAAAGTACAAATTATTATTATTATTATTATTATTATTATTATTATTATTATTATTAGCTTGGTATTGCTTATAATATTGCAAAGAAGTAGACCAAGGTAGTTTTTTGTTGTTTTTTTTTTAAGTTAAACTACTACGAAATCCTGCACAAGGCTCGGGACATCCGTCTTAGTCCGCGTAACAATTAGTTAAGTTTTGTTGTTCAAATTTAAAACTACTTAGACATCTTGCACAAGGCTCGGGACATCTTAAGTGGATTCCGGTAAATCAAAGTGGATTCCGGTAAAAACGGTGGATTCCGGTAATTCGTGTCACCGCTTGCTGTCTTATTCACCACTACAGTAAAAGTTTCATTATCGTGATTAAAGAAAAAAATATTACACCAAAATGTTTAGAGAATTTGTAATAACCGAAAAGTAAAATTTTAAATTATTCTTTACACTTCCGGCCAATCTTATGAATGCAGTGCTTTGAAATTATCCCATGTAAAACCTGAAATAAAAAAAGAAAAATTAATACATAATTTGTGTGAAATACACTCTTTAAATAACCGAAAAGTAAAATTTTGAATTATTCCTTACACTGCCGGCAAATTATTGCGTCCTTATGAATGCGTTGCTCTGATATTAGCAAATGTACAACATGAAACCAAAAAAAAGTCAATAAATAATTTGTGTGAAATACACTCTTTAAATAACAGAAAAGTAAAAGAATTATTCTTTACACTGCCGGCAAATTGACGTCCTTATGAATGCGTTGCTATGAAATAAGATCTTAATTGATTTTTTAATTTTATTAATAAACCAACTAAGTGCCTTTCTTAAGGCAACGAGAAAAGCAAGATATCCAGTTTCATTGAAATGGACACCGTCTGACGCTTCATGGTCCGGCCTGTATACATTAATAGGTTTGAAAAAGTAAACAAAATTATACTGAGAGCTTTTTCTCTTATACATTTCATTTACTTCGTCTCGCCGTTTACTGTATACATCGGCCGAACAATGACGCGGCTTTGAACGTTTGAGAACTGACATGAATATCAGTGCAACATTCCATTTGTGGCATATTGCTTTCCACGACAGTTGTTGGGATCCTGCCATTTGTGGGGTTTCCCATTGCTGTCGCACAACATTATCACGTTCTCTACAAAGCTATGCCCTAGTATCAAACGTTCAACATCTTACCTGACACTCTACCACAAGCAAACAGTCCTTGCAGCTGAAATAATACATGGGAAGGATGCCAAGACGGCGAAAGCATTAGGCATGATGATTCGGCCAAGTCAGTCTTGTGAAGACGTAAAACCAACAATCATGGCGGAAATCTTAAAGATAAAATATGTCCAGTGTCAACAGTTTAGAGACACACTCTACTGTGTCTTGTGTTTTTGTTCTAGTATGTATTATTTCCAGATTTTTCAATTGTTCCTTATTTAGATGTAACATCCCAGAACATTTTTATTTCATAACACAGTATACATAGAGATCCCAACAAAGACAACAGGTCATTAAATTTTATTGCTCTTTGTTTGCATATATTCATAAACAAAAAATTGCAACTCTTTCAATTTACATAGACTGAAAATTTATTACAGTTGTTTGATAATAAGAAACATGTCTCTGCAGTCTTCTATTTTGTCTTTTTGTGATAATAACCAGTTTTTCTTTTTTTAAATTGATGAAACGTTGTTAAAATGTCCATTCTGAAATTAAAAATTAAATAAAAACAAAAATAAATCATTATTCTGTATTACCATTTTCAATATAATTCCTACTGACAGCACTTTTAGTACTTTTATTGCAAAATGACTTGGAGTGCTCTCCCCTAGCTATTTGACACCTAATATAGGACGTATCGGGCGGTTACAAAAATCGATTCTGTGGGATAAAGCGTAATTATTTTTTCACAAATATTGGATTATTATCATAATATATGGTAATATCTATCATTTCTGAGTTGTTTTCACCACAGATATGGTTGTTTTTACACTATTCCACGTTGTTTTTACACTTTTCGGGTTGTTTTTACACTTTCGATGTACCGATGCCAATAAGTGCATACGGTAAACACACCAATGCCAATTGTGCTACGTGTATAAATATAGCATGGCAGAAATGGTCTTTGGACGAAACGGAGTATGGCCAAAATGTCCAGATACCTTTTAAACATATTTGACGTCAGACGACGAAAGTATATAGGAAAAATTAAGGAAATAAAAGCAAAAACCTATTGTAGCCTTAAATTGCATCTTGAAATATTACAAGATTTAATTTGTAAATGGTAGGCCTTAATGGAACATGTATTTAACAAATATTATCTGTACGTGAAAACATCTTAACATAAATACCAGTCGCTTAACATCTTTTTCCCCATTTTCTAAGCAAAATGATTGGGGGAATGGTCGAAGAACGGTGTCGAATCTGTAACTCTGAAGTGCTCCAACAAATAAACTCCATTGCAAGTCAGCAGAAAATGGATCATTCTTTATTTTATCTTTCAGTAATGAATATTTTGTGTCACTATCAGTTGGCATTCTTTGCTGTTGGTCAATTTCACAAAAATGAAAACAATCGTCAGCATTATAAGTTTTTCGATTTTCGGGTTTCTCTGAAATAATAAACGGAGGGAATGACTAAAAGAGATGTGGTCCCGATCAACTTATCAATAATAAACTATTTTTTTTTTCTGGTTTATCTTAAATAAGTATCATTAATAATTCCTATATTATCGAAAATCGCTTAATAAAATTTACAGTAAAAAAAGAGGAAGAAAACAAGCAAACTTTTCGAAAACTATAAAATTATTGAACTACATAAACTTTGGTAAGTCTAGATGTGTACCGAAAACACCAAAACAATGGCAGAGTGTAGACCATGCGGTCCAAACATATTAATAACAGGTTCATGTTTCACATTAAAGCAGTTCATTTATTTACTAAATTTTGTTCTAAAATCTTTTAGTTAGATATATATTTTTTAATGTTAATATCCAGTGTTGATGAACGATTTGGCGCATTGGTAAACGATATTAACCATTGAATCTGGCTGTATCCTGATTTTATCTCTGTAAAAAAGATGCTTCTCTATCGCTGGCACTTATTTCAGAAAAATATAACCCCTATGTTGTATTAGAGTATAGGGGGGGTAAATTTTTTCTGAAATAGGTGCCTGTGTTCGAGAAATGTGTCATAACGAAATAAATATAAAAATAGAGACTTGCCAACCATTGGTAATTTTAACCATTTATAGTTATTATATTTCTTGTATAAATGATTGCTTGGTTTTTTTAATGATATGTACATGTAATAAAAAGTGTTATCTTTTATTGAATATCATCTTTTGTGTTTACTTTTCTTTCAGCAGACACTAGAGAGTTTTAATTAAAAAAAATGGGGATACAGGTAAATTGGTCCCAATTCCAATTCGTCCCAAGTAAATTGGTCCCAAATTTGGTCAATTGGTCCCATTTCCAATTGTCCCAAGTCAATTGGTCCCAACTTGCATTTAAAATCTTTTATTTTTGTTTATGAGATTATTTAAGGGATTATTACAACATATTGATGTATATTTAGCTTTTAATAATTTAGAATTTATTATAAAATGTGTGCTCTTAGTTAACATGACACAAATGTATGTTAAAATAATAACAAAAGAAGGCAAAACAAGTTTATGATCTTTATTGAGATTTATAGCACTATACGATTTACTTTCATGACTTTATTCATAAATATTAAATATAATAAAACAAAATTATTATACTATGCAACTTTTATCTTTTAAAAAGAATGCACAATTCTCAAATTATTTTTACTCATATTTGACATTACTTTTATATATAAATAACATATATTTTGTTTTGTATTGTGAGCTTCTTAAATTTCAATAACTTATTATTAATTGCTTTACAAAATCAACATTTGTTCTAACATATAATTTTTAAAAGTGTTGGGACCAATGTCCAAAAGTGGGACCAATTGGCAAAACTTAAGACGAATTGGCTGGGACCAATTTGCATGTGGGAACAATTTACCAGACATCAAAAATGAAATGTAATTTAAATGTAATTTTAAAAATCTGGTTCTACTATACCAGATGCCAATTTGACCAGAACATATGCCAAATTGACTATACAAGGTGCAGATTTGACCAAATGCCAATCTGACTAGTATTGGGTCAGGCATAGTTTTAAAGTTGTCTGGCACAAATATGTAACAGTCGCAATAAAATTTCATTTTTGCATTAATATGTAATTTAACTAAAACAGCGGTGAACATTCTGAATGGAATAGTAAGACAAGAATCCAGACAGACCCCTAGCCTAAGCATTGATAGTCAGAAACAACATGTTTGGGCAGCAATAAATCAGACGGGCATCTTTTCTGTTCATTTATAATTATTTAGCTTGTAAAATGTGAATGCAGCATTTTGTATAAATCTCTATAGAATTGGGGTTTTTACATAGTATATAATGTAGGTTCATTGTTGTCACTAAAATAGAAGTATGGTTGTCATGTATCAATAATGCACCACAAATCTCATAAAAAGTAGGTACATATATCCTTATGAAGCAAATTTTCAGCTGAAACACAAGTTTATGATGTTACTAGTTATAAAGAAATAAAATTAAAAATCTTTTCTGATTAACATTTATGCTCTTTTAAATGGATGAAATTTATTATATATTATTTTTTTTCATGAATCAAATACATTTTAGGGACCCCTGGTACTGGAAAGTCCACACTCGCAGGAGAACTAGCACAGAGGGCAGCAATGAATTATGTTAATGTTGGAGACTTAGCTAAGGATGGTGATTTGTATGATGGATTCGATCCAGAATATAATTGTCCTATTCTTGATGAAGACCGGGTAATTTAGTAATGGATGCTTGAATATGTATAGACTATACACTTCATGACATCTTCCATAGCTGAAATATTGTTTACTGGGTGTTAAGTGTCAGTCAATCTAGTAATTTTTGAATCAGGTTTATGCCACTTTCATGCATCCATTTTCACCATATTGTACAGATGATCTAGTGCAAATTCGTGTAACAATGTCTTGTAGGAGTTATTGCCCAAAAATAAAAAAATAAATATACATGCTTTTTTTTTCGTTTTTTTTTGCATTTGACTTAAAAAATATAATAGGGAATATAATTGCAAAAATGGTTTGGAAACCAAGATCTAAAATTGATTTTCTGTGGTAAAAACATGGTTTGAAATGGCAACATTTTTTACACAAATCACATTTTTTGTCTTTTTACTTATACATGTATGGAGAAAACTTTAAATTATTTTAAGTCTAAGGTTTTTCTATGTTCAAGATGTAGGTAACCTTAGCCAGATTTGTTTTGTTTTGGGATTTCGGTAATGATAGCTCTAAAGCATCTTATTTACTTGGACAGAAAAATGTTAGAAAATGTCTTGAATTAGTGGATTCCAGACCATAACTCAAAAAGTTCTCAACAGATTTTAATGAAAGTTTTGGTTAAAAAAATACGGCAACTCGGCTTTTGCACCCCTGTGCATATCGTTTTCTTCCTTATTATGCTATCATATATGACTATTATCTCATAAACATAACAAAGTGTAAACCACATTAATGTTCAACAAGACAAGATTTACAAGTAAATAAATCAACATGGCCAAAATTGTCCAGTGACTCTTATAAGATTTATTTCTCTTCATTGGCTATAGTTGTCATTTTTTGCTTTTGTGTCTGTTACCTGAAAAAAATTATTGAGGGAAACTGTAAACAAGGAAAGTAAAAGTATGATAAGCAATGTTTCATTTTGAAATTCTGAGCTTGTGAAGATAGCACAATGTTGACTGTCTTTCAGGTCAGGGATTAAAAGCTCCTTGTAACCTGTTTTCTTCTATGGCATTTTGTTAATTAATTTCAGGTGATTGATGAGCTGGAAGATCAGATGGGACAGGGTGGGAACATCATCGACTACCACGGTTGTGAATTCTTTCCAGAACGATGGTTTGATATTGTCTTTGTTTTACGAACAGATAACACAATTCTATACAATAGACTTGAAAGCAGGTGAGAATAAGAATCTCGGGATATTATAGCAGTACATGTATTATTTTTAGGGTTTCATAACTTGCAGTTGATATTTCTAAATAGTGGGTTATTTTGGAATAAGATAATTGTGTTGGGGAATAAGTATTGCACTTAAAGACACTTGTTTTGTCTTCAATTTTAACTTCCATTCGAAAATCCAGTTTATTAGGTGCATGCAGTGAGACTCAAACCCACAACCTCAGAATTGAGTGCGACTTTTTACCCAAACTTACCCAAATGTACACAAACTATACTCAAACACATATAAAAATACATTTTTGTAAGATTTATCCTGTTTAAATGTTTTGCGTACTCAATTGTTCATGGAAAATTTTTATTAAGTTAACATGAACATATGAAGCCCATTATGATAAGAAAAAGTTACTACTAAAAAACTATGTCCAAAGCACTGGTGAAAATGACATTGTTTGGCTGTTTTATACTGTTTAAATGTTGTATGTACTCTATTTATATTGAAAAATGTTACAACAAAAGTCCGCAAAGTGATATATGCTATTAAATAAAATACTGTTACAAAGAGACACATTTTGGAAACATTTTATATTACCCTTTTATATGATATGACTTCAATTAAGACACCAATGAAGTGCAGCTGGTGATAAAGCAATATGTTGGATCTCTAATTAGTTTCGGGTTATTTTGTTTTAAAATTGAAATGTCTAATAACTGATCATTATTTAACTGAATTTTACTGGTTTACCATTTGTAATTTATTTACTACCAAAAAATGTTATTTTAATGAGCGTTTGGGTAATGAATTTCACCGACGATCATAAGGGGCTGTATAAGATTGACTTTAACAGTTCACTGCACTTTCAACAAAAATAGAGTATATAAACTGTTAAAACATGATAATACTGCCAAAAATATTATATTAATATGTTTTGGTGTATAGTTTGGGAATATTTGGGTAAGTTTGGGTAAAAAGTCACACCACCTCAGAATTATCTGACGAATATTGTCTCCAGTGGAATTCTATTTTAAACAAATTAAAATGTCCTGTAAACAAATTTGAAGATACATATTGTGTTTCAGGGGTTACAAAGGGAAAAAGCTTGAAGATAACATACAGTGTGAAATATTCCAAACAATTTTAGAAGAGGCTAGAGAATCATATAAAACCGAAATAGTCCATGAACTACCTAGCAATACCCCTGATGATATGGAGAACAATTTAGATAAAATATTATCATGGATACAGCAGTGGAAAGCTACACATTAGTGCAAATCTTACTGTGGATTCATTTTATGTTTTTTTGGTTGACCGTTTTCAAGCAAGTTACTCTGAAACTGTGAAATAGGGCAAACAAAAATATTTTTTAGATTTATTTTCAAGGTTTTTGCAGTTTTATTGGGAAAGTTTGCTCACAGAATTGGATTTTAAAAATTCAAAGATAATGAAAATGATTTTGTTTTGTTTTTGCAGTTTACATTCATCTTCAGAATACAGTTACAAAAAATACACATGTTTTCGTCACTACATTAATTATAAAATCTGGAATTTTCTAAGAAATTTTTTTTTATTTTTGGGCCAGACATATAGTCTTCAGGTGTCTGTACCATGCTCATAATAGTTGTTTTGTCAACAGTAGATTTGATAATATACTGTTTACCTTTTTCATTAATAAAAAAAAACAATTGATCAGTTAGAAACTAAATTTTGGAAATGTACACATGGAAACGGGTATAGAAAAATATGAAATGAATCTACAGAATTAAACCAGAATGAATGTGGAATGAAAGGATATGATTCTGTTTTCAGAAAGTAGAAATGGAGAGAGTGAGAGAAATTGAGTGAGTGTAATGCTTGGAGCAGATTTTATGCTAATTTTGTTAATTGAGAATGAAATATATTAGTGTGTAAATTTTGAAATGTGTTAAATCAACATTAAAATAGTTGTCTGAAAAAAGAAGTGTCATATAATTACTGGTAATTCTTTTGAAAAATCTATAATTATTGTAGATAAGTAAGTATACCATAGCATGTTCTACAGTGCTATTCTGGATACATACATTTGTTCAGACATACTCCTGCTTGTATTGGCTGTACTAGAATTGATTGAAAAAGGAGGGATGAAGCATTTCTCTTTGTATGTCTGTCTTTAGCATTTTGTGGATGCATCTTCTCAGAAACCGCTTGATGGATTGCTTTATCATTATGATGTAAAGATGTGTATACTCTATTTCATCAGTATAATACAATGAAAGAACTTTTGGATGCATTTCCTCTGAACACAAAAGACACATTGCTTTGATATTTGGTAGGATTAATTGTTACGATACCCTACTGGCATTTTGATTCGTAGGAGTTATAGGACTTTATTGAGAATTTCAGCAATATAATACAGTGGTAGACTGTGGGCACATTATCTCTGAAACCTTGAAATGGATTGCTTTGATATTCGATTGTATTAAGCGTGATGTGTAGAGGTGCATACTTTACTACCATTTAGATACATCAAATTTTGTAGGAGTTATGGGACTTTGACCATTTTAGCAATATTAAACAATGTTGAAAGCAAATTTTATCAAGCACTTGACTATGCACATTCTGATAAAGCTTTATCATGCAAACTGTCCAAACTATCAATCCAAATAATTGTAATACAAATGTTTAAATGTTTATTATTGTGTCCCATAACTCAATGTGTCACAAGCCAAGTTTAGTTTTTACACACCTCTTGGGCAATTTAATACTGCACTTTGGGGGGGGGGGGGGGGCAGGGGTGAGATTGGTTACATTTGCCCTTGTTTTTTTAAATTAACAAATTTTCTTATAAAAAACCATAGAAATATCGTCATTTGCTAGTTAACAGTAGTTACAAATTAATTTTGTGTGTACCTATAAACAATTTGTGCACTGACCAACATATTACTGTTAGGTTCTCAACTTCAAAAGCTTTAATAATTCATCTGAATAGTGTTTGGTATATATTTATCTATCTATTATAATTTGCATTGTTATGTAGCGTGGCCAGAAAATACTTAAAATTAGATGTGTAGTTTATTACCAGTACTGGATCAGAAATGTGTTTTTCTCATAACATATAAAAACTTTAGTTGGCAAAATATTTATAGTAAATATTTACAAACTGTTACTACATATCAGTATATATTTTCAGTACTAAAATTTTTATTGTATGGTTGAAGTAAATGTTAACTAACAAATAATCTGGAAATAAACATTTAATATTTTTATCATTTACCATAAAATGATATTGTTCCAGTTTGCTGGAAATAAGGTTTTTTTTTTCTTTATAAATTGTTGCAACATAAGGAAACGGAATGTAGAAACAATAACACAAACGTCTTTTCACACTGGTTTATTGTTGTTTTATTATATTTTACTTGTTGCATGACTATCTTTTAAAAATCATATTTTTTATCAATTGAGGAATTAACAGTCTAGTAGCTTATCCCCGTGCATGTCTTTATTTCTTAATATATGATACAGAAGCCAAACCATATTTTAACTGCTGTTATAAAAATCCTCAACTTTTTTTATCTGGGACAATAGAGGTTAAACATGCATGTTGATACCTGCTTAAGTTTTTGCAATAATGGGGACCAAAAAGGGTAAATTTTCAACAATTCTCATTTGTATTAATTGTTGATATTTCTATTCAGACAGGGTTTCTATATTGGTAATTTATCAAATGATATGTGCTGTACTTTATGATTTTTGAGATACAGGGTCAAAAAGAGTTAGGGTTAGATTAATATTATATTTAGTATTAGGTTTTCATGGGATTTTTTCTCAATAAATTCCTTGTTTTATGAGCTTTCAGGTGAACAGATTTTTTCCGTTTTCGAAGTATAAGAGGTCAGAAAGTACCCATCCTCCCAAGTCAATAATGGTGGAGCCGCGTGTGCTCAGAACCCCTGACTTGGGAGGATGGAAAGGTCCAGATATTTGTTTTTGCAATGTATAGATGCATATTTGATTAGATTTTTATGTCATTGATTTAAACGGATCCTTTTTAGCTCACCTAGACCGAAGGTCCATGTGAGCTTTTGCTATCACTTGGCGTCCGTCATCTGTCGTCCGTCGTCTGTCGTAAACTGCAGAAATGTACCTTAAATGGTCCTCTACAAAGTTTGATTTTTTTTGTGCCAAGCCAAAATCCATGATGGCCGCCATCGCAGGACATAGTTTAACATAGGACCCTATAAGAAAAACATACAAACAACTTCTTTTCAGAAACTGTTCCACACAATGAAGCCAAATTATGGAGAAATGAAGGTTGGATAGTTATCTTTAAATTTTGAGTTTTTTGAGGCATTTGCAAATTGAACATGGCTTCCAGGGCCACTAATGCGTTCTGATAGACTTAATTTCAAAATTCTTCTCATAAACCGTTTGACAGATTGATTTGAAATATTACGGATATGAACCTTAGAAGGTCCTCTACAAAGTTTGAGGTTTTAGTGCCGATCCAAAATCAAAGATGGCCACCATTGCAGGACTTAGTTTAACATAGGACCCCATGGGAAAAACATTCAAACAACAACTTCTCAGAAACTGTGCCACACAATGAAGCCAAATAATGAAGAAATGATGGTTGGATATTTATCTTATTATTTTGAGTTTTTTGAGCCAATTGCAAATTGAACATGGCTCCCAGGGCCACTAATGGGTTATGATTAGTGAAATTTCAAAAATCTTTTTACAAAACGCATTCAGATTGATTTGAAAATATGGCAACATTCATAGAAACAGCATCGTCATGTAAACTCTTAAGCATTTAATATCAAAATTTTAAAGAAAAGTAATGATTCTTAAATTTTTTTGTAAGTCAGGTTGAGCGATACAGGCTCTTAAGAGCCTCTAGTTAAGTATGGCGTCGTAAAAAATCAAAATTTCTATTTTAACCATCATTATAATTTTTTTAACCGATGTTTATTGTCATTTGATGCCACTAGTTTTCATTAGGAAAGCAAATTGGAGAACTCGGCAAACTTCGACTTCATTCACAGGAAATCTGACAACTTTGTCTATTTAGTTTTCATTCGAACACACCCTGGCCTACAGTATGGCACTTAATAAGTTAACATGCACGTGATGTTGTCTAGGTTACTACCACATTTTTAGCGGACGATAATTTGATGCCGGCTGAAGGTGAAAGGGGGGATGGTAGCAGATTTTGAAAAAAGATCCCTGGCAGTTTAGGAATAAACAATCTTTACAGATCGTACAAGGAAATAAACATTCTGGCTCTACATTAAAAATAAAAAGATATTATCTCCTGCCTGATTACAGTTGAAAGTAAATATTAAGACACTGCAATGATCAATTTTGGGTCGCTTCCCTTGCTATCTTGATGTAGAATCTGGACTTTTTATTTAAATTGTCTCGAAGAAGCGACACATTTTAAAATTAATCTGAAAATTTCATTATAGTCTTTGTTCATTTGTTTTAAAGGATTCTATGAACAGTGTAAGATATTTTGTTAAGTACAAACAATTTCTACTATAGAAACAAAAGGCAAACGAATATCATTTATCGTTTTCGCTTTTTTGCTCATGAAATAACCTCAAAATAGCGAAAGGATCGCATCAGGCCACCATAGCTAACAAGACTTTCATATTTACTATATAAATTTTGAAATAAATGTAGACATTTGTAATCTATAGTTATTTGATAACAAAATTATTGCCGTCTGCAGTTCTCGTAAGCGCAGGAGGGTCTGAGAAGGCCCCCCTTCCTGATGATATAATTTTTTTAAATTGAACTATTTTTTTGGTACTTCTTAACTAGGTTTGATGTGTTTATTATTTCAAAAATAAATTCTTATGATTTGGCCTAAATTATTTCGATTCTCGGCATCACAGAAATATTGTGTTTTTGAGGTAAACGGGGTGCGATCGATCGCACCCAATGCATCATGCATCATACAAACATCTCTTTGTTCAGAGAAAAATTATACCGCAAAATAGATTATAAAATAAACGCCATCAATTGGTGTCTCCGACAGACTAGACGACGAATAGAAATATTTGGAAAAGGGGGGCATGGAAATGACGAGATTAACCCAACACAAGCCTAAAAATACTATCACATGGTTAGCAGGCCATAATCTTAGATTATGGATCATAATAATAGATTATGTATAAAATGTAACTTAGCGTTCCATACAATGGAGGTGTAACAAACCGAATTGTTGATTGCGTAAGCATATTATGGTTAATTGTCAAACGAACAAAAAATGTCTCAACAGGTCCTACCCATACACTGCTCAGAAGACGAATTTAAATTCTGTTAAATCATTCACACAATATATAACATTGCACACTTTTCACCGTCGCTAAGGAACAATCGTATTTTTGTTAAAACTTTTAAACAAGTGGTGCAATATCAACACTGTTACTTGTATATAAAAATACCGAAAACCTACAAAAAAATTTCTCTACAAGACAACAACGTCGCACACACAAATGAAACGAAAGACAAAAGTACAAAAGGGCAAAATAAGGGCACACTTGCTTGGGACAGTCGCATAAAACAAAATAAACCTGACCTTCGATACTCTTTCTAAATCCTTATTTGACCTGATAAAGAAAATGCATCTAAGTTGGGCACAATGGCTGCATAAACAATAATTAAATTTCAAAGACTCGCAATGTTTTTTTTCCAGCTCGATGGCATTGAAACATGCCTAGAAAATCTTACAAGCATAACTGCTGCAGAAGCCGAATCTTTAAGTCAGTCAAAAACAACATCTTCATAATCGTACACAGATGTCTGTATATATGTTTGTCAATGATGTTACAGTGTTACCTTGGAGAAGAATACAAATTCTTTTAATGGGTTCAACCCTTCCACTTTTTATGCCACAGTAGCTTGTCTTGTTTGTTATTTGTTTTCGTTCATTTTAAGGCGATTTGCTCTGTTTTTAGTGATTAATCAATTGTAAGGGTTGGTTTGACTCGTCTCTTCTTTATACATCGTTAATCGTTGAAAGAAGAAAGAAATCTTTACATCATATAACTCACCCCAAAGCACAAACTGTTGATGGCCATGTAATGATGGTCAAAACATGAACTTTCTATAAGTTTGAATCTCTCCATTTTTTTTACTTTTCTTTAAACAACTTATAAATACAAATGTTCATTCTCGAAAAGCAAATGCCTTAAGGTCTAGGGACATGTCGCTCAAGGAAAGACTTGATTTGTGGTTACGTGTACTAGGATGTAAGCAACTTAAGAATATATTCACTTTTTTTGTTCTCATAAAAAGCACGGACGTTCATAAACTGCTGGTATTTCTATAAAGTAAGAACTAACTCAAATAAAAAAAATCTTATGTTATGATAGGAAAATTAAAAGAAGGGAAAGTGGATAATGGAAAGAAAAAATCGTGATTGTCGATACAAATAGTTCCAAGCATTGAAAAGATAAGACATAAATAATGTAGTCACTTGTCTACATGACGCATGCACTCAGTAGAATAGGTGTACTTATAAACATCAATACCTTACAAATTAGATATGCATAACAAATAAATTCACCTTCATCCATCAATTTAGGCCGAATTTTTCTGCCGTTATAATCCGAGGTTAGTTTTGTGATTTGTCGGATTGACCAACACAAAAAAGGGTACGATTATTCGCTCTTCCATCAATTATGTAATTGAAAGGTTCCAGCAAAACATCATACTAAATTATCTTTCATACCCAGTAATACTAATATAACGTTTAAAAAGTAAGAAAAATAGTATTAGTTAAATAAGTAAATGTTACTTAAAAACCGTAATTTATCAGCTGTGATTGCTTTAATGTACAGTATACATTTTTGTAATTTATGCAGGGTCCAGAATGTTGCAGTCGCTAACTATCAGCTTTCACCACCTTACACCATAACATTTTTATATTGTAGATATATACTGTTATATCAAGCGACAGTATATGGCCGACATGCCAACGAAAGTGTTATTGGTTTTAAGTAAAATTTTACTAGAGTGTATTGAATGCACATGAAACCAATTACTTTTATTTGTAACCTGTGTTATTTTTCGTAATAGTTTGTGGAACTGTTTAACTACAGGTTTTCAACTTAAATGGTGAAGTTTAAGTTATAAATTTACGTAATGCAGCAAATGTGTTTGCTTTAAAGTAAATATTTATATATCAAGTGAAGTGAAATTCCTGAATTGGCCCTGTTTGTCTGTGCTGAGCTGTAATATCACTGTTTTTTTTTGTATTGAGCCTGTTTTTCTGTATTGAACTTGTTCACTAGATCCATATTATATGGACATTTTCAAGTAGAGTTTAGACAACAGATCAAACATAAGTATTATAACATTAACAGAATTTTTTCGTTTTATTGGTTTAAAAACTAATTAATCGCTGCATTAAAATATGGTTATTTTTGTCCGTTGCACAAGCGGTCAAGCGGAATCCAATATTGACATTTTTCTGATCTGATTCATTTACGCGTTTGTAACACACAAATTTTGTCAACATCATAGTTCGAGTCAGCTGCTAAAAGATTTCCTACGATATACCAGGTTCATGTAAAAAAACACTGACTGCATGTGCGGTCGCTATCGGGATTTCCCATCCCTAAATATATATATTCGCATAGCTGCTCGGTAAATATTTACATTTTCTCTTATGGTAACCGATATTATTACATGAATAGAATTATGCGTGTTTTGATTGGTCTAAACTTTCGAGTCACGAAACGTTTGTCTGTTGCCCGATTCCGTTGCACAGAGTCAAGCGGAATCCAATATTGACCTGGTATACCTGGTTTTGATCAGTTCAAACCTGTTTTTATGACTATCAATTTCAATTGTAGTGGGCATTGAATCATCTGTAATTATAAAATATACTGTTAAAAATATTAGAATAAAATTATTGATTTATTTATACTCTTTTCAATATTTGAAATGTGATGAAACTGGAATTTCAGGATAATCAGCAAATCAATATCAAAATACAGTATTAACAGAAAATAACAAGAGTAAACAGTATTACAAGAATTAAAAATGTATGCATCCTCTGTTTTTCTGATGAAGGAAGATTGCGATTTTATTCCTGTAATAAAAAAATTACTGACTCTGATATACGGTTGCTATCAAGATTTCTTAGCCCTCAAAAATGTATATTCACCGGAGCTAGCGGCTCGGTGAATAGTACATTTTTTTCTGGCTGATAAATCTTGCTAGCTTACTATATCAAAGTCATTTATTATATTTATTTATTACATTTATTACATTAGGATTTTTACATGACCAAAATGCATATACAATATTCGTATATACATAGAATACGAGCCTAAGAAAAGGTATAAATGCCATAGTACAAATAAAGTTCAATTAATTGTAAAGCAAATGTACTGATTGCAAAGTGAATTAATTTATTTTAGGATTGTTTTCAATTGCTGGTGAGATTATTGGATATAAACGACTTTGGTCGATTTACGCTGAATAAACCGCGAAGCGTTTTATGTTGTTATGTGCAGCGTAAATCGTTCCAAAGTCGTTTATATCCAATAGTCCAACCAACAATTAAAAACAAACCTTATATTTTAAATTCTAAAGTAAAAATGAAGTAACAAGAACAATATTTAACAAGTAATCAAATAATATTTGAATTCACAATTTTAGTGTCGTCACATGTTGTTTGCGGAAGAATTCATGTATATACATCTTATTATGACGTCACAATCAGTCACGTGCTGAAAAACCAAGTTAGGTTATACGAAATAACCAACTTTCCTCATATATTCAGTATTTAAACGAAATTAAAATATTAGTATACATGTATAATAAAGATTACAAAATGATCTTATAAACTCGGTAACTTTGAACAACTTGGAAAAATTGAATCCCCCCGCAATATGTAATATTCTGTCAATAACACGAAATACAAACCAATAAAACATAAACAGGCAATTATTAGTCCCCTACCGAAGTAGAATAGAGATTTGCGCTCCGTCCGTCAGTCCATCACACACGTTCTCTGGACGTTCATTTTTCTCCAAACGGCTGCAGCTATTGACCTAATATTTCGTACGAGTGTCAACCAGAATGAGTAACAGATGGGGTTTGAATTTCGTTCCGCGCACGAGTTATATTTAATGAGTTTCGGCATAAGTTATTATATTTCCAACATTCACGATGCGTGATCGATTATCGTGTTTATTACATAGGTCGTCGAAAACATCAACAGTCGTTTGCAAGCGACGTCGTAAAGGACATTCATAATTGTGACTTTACGTCGAGAGAACGTTGTTATATTTTTGTTGTTGACATTGTTATGAAATTACTGCAACGTAAATAAAAGTATTTCCAAACCGAGGTAGCCAATGGTTAAGGTACAAAAGTAGCCTTTTTAATCACCGACATGTCAGCACTGAGGTTGCGAATTAAAGCTTAAGTTGTTAGGTATGACAAGGGATTGCCAGATTTCCTGTCGAAAGTCGGCATTTTCACTGGTTACTCCGGATTATCTGTCAATAAAAGTTTGACGCAACGATATATATGTAGCTAAATATTGCTAAATGTGGCTTAAGACAAAATTTAAAAAAAAAAACATCAAACAAAAAGGCACTCCGATGTCACTTTGTCGGAAAGGACCGAGCTAGATTCGTCGCTTGTATTGCCGTAACGGCAAAGCCTCTCTTTCGAGCATAGTCGCTATAGGTACCACAAGACGTCACAATTTGTTGCAGTAGCAGCCAACATAAAAGTCATGGAGGAAAATAGCACGGTAAACTCATGGATCGAGTTAAATGAAGAAGTTATATCAGAAACATTCTTAATGGATATTTTATTTATGTATGAAATAACTGACAAAATAACCAGGAAAAAGCCAGTATTTGTTAAATACGAGGACAAGGAAAAGGTAATTATAAATGGAATTTTAATAAGCCCCGAGTTATCCGTAAGTTTACGTCCTCTTAAAATTTATGGACAGCAATGCCCATTCTTAGTTTTTAAACACTTATTTGCGACAATGAAATTTCTCGACACCTTTTACCCTGAAGATTTGTACCTGTGTATGCTCTTTAGAAGGCCTATGTACTGATTTTGTTGTTTGTTTGAATTTTGTTTCAGCAATTTTTCAGCTCTGTCATGGTTCAAGTTTTTTTTTTTTGGGAGGAAGCCGAAGTACACGAAGAAAACCCCCGACCTGCGGAAGGAAAACTGACAATCCTTGTTTAGTAAGGTTGGCGTCAATCTCAGTGTTGAAAGACCACGTGATCAATAGTAGACAAACTACCTTAACCACTCGGCCAACGAGGCCCCAACTATGTACTGTACATTCTGGTTAAGTGAATAAACAGGACCGGCAAAGTCATAATATTATTGGGCAGTAACTAAAAGCAGTCGTCATCTATAGGAGTTATATTATGTAAAATTAGAAAACTAAATAAAAAAATACTTCGAACAAAATTATGTAAACGAAAAACATAGAAAAAAATATTACCATTTGTTATTACTTTAATCTGGGACTAGTATAATTGTTAATTTACAGATTCTTATTTTAACTCTTCTAATTGTATTTTAGATACATGATGCGGATGCCGTATTGCCGGAAAAGAAGACAAATATCTTCAGAAGAATAGTTAACAGATTGGCAGACTATTTAAAACGGTGTGTTATAGAAATATTATATTTGGAATTAAAACATGTACTTTAAATTTTCATTTAGTTGTTATTTTTTGAGGATTTTAATTATTTGTAATAATTCTGTGCATTGATTAGAACCGCAGTCAACAATGATTCAAAACAACGAGCAATGTTGTTTTTTTATCTCGACTTTGTGTATTTGTTGTTGTTGACCCATTTAATTATATATATACAGCTTCTTTTATTGAATGATTATAAAAATTGTTACGTTTTTATTTACAGAAAAAAAGTTAGACCAGAAAAAGCTAAAAAGATGTAGATAATAAAAAGGTAAATTATTGCATAATATTTTTTAAAATTCCGTTAAAATAAGTAACAATATTTTAAACAACCAGGGCCGTGTCAATAAATGTATTCTAAGATACCTCTTATAGTAAGATGATCTTAGGATATGTCTAAGGATTGTCTTAAGATCTAAAGGTGTTCAACGAAGCTATCTTAGAATATTTCTACCAAGGATTTTCTTTAAACCATCCAGTAAAGAAAATGAAACTTCTTTTGAAGTTTGATCGTTCTATTTTTTAAGTTAGGTTTTTAAAGGCATTTTATTGCTTCTATTTTTATAATGAGTTAATTTCAGTTCTACTGTTCGATTAAAAATCCTAACTTAAGCATCTTTCAATGGAGCCTATTAACGAGGGGAGAGAGTAATTAAGAACAACGATATTTAATTTTCGCGTTTTTTATGTTATAAAACTTAAACTCAACAATTAATCTTTCTATCTTTTTGACTAATAGTTCAAACTTCTTTCAGGAATAAAAAATATTCATGTATATTTTTTGTGTTACCGCCTTTGTATGAGGGTGGGGTGTTCTATTTCTATGACAGATACGTTGGTATGGCCCATGTATACAGTATATATGCCACTTCTATCGGTAATTGTATTCTCCTAATCGATTCTTCTAACATCCTTTAAAATAAGTGTTTCTGAATCCGATTTCGCGCCCGGTTGAGTTTTAATTTCGAGACCCTTAAATTGAGGGTGCAAATTTTATTTGCAATTCATTTATTCTTTCTAAATAAAAAATGTATAATTAACACTAACATTTGTTTTTTAACACAGAAAATACAACATTAAAGACTATCGGGACGGAGACTAAAAACCAGACAACAGAAGATAAAGGCATAATTATACCAAATAGACTTCACTAAAATCCAACATTTTAGTTGTGCTATTTTTCTCTTTTATTGCTTCTGTATATAAGATCTTTCCTTGTTTTTTTTCAACATATTGTTTTATATGTTTGTATTTTATAAATTCGTTATCAAAACATCGGCATTCGTTATCATGCATTTTATTTTGTCTGTCACTGCTGAGTTTATAAGTTAAAACATTTGTACATAAATGATCTGCTGTTTATTTATAACGCCACAGAAATAAATACTTGTTTACTATATATTGTTGTTGTAAAAAGTGCCGACAAAGTGATGATCTTTGAATTGAAGTAGTTTGTTTGGCTGGTGTTTAACGCCATTTTGGGGCAATTTTTCACATATATCGGACTTTTCTTGGACAGAAAAAAATTCTTTAAAATTTCTCAGTTAATCTACACAATTTCGCATTGTTTAACGGATCCGTATAATTTATTGGACCACGTCGGATACAATATACACCCTTTAGAAGTTTCTGTAGCTAGCGAGGTACGAAGAGTTTTTATACCCCGCCACACAAAGTGGCCTGGTATTATGCGATACTCTCCGTATGTATATGAATTTTCGTCCGTCCGTCTGCACGTGCCTCGGTGGTTTCCAGATGATAAATTGAAAACGCTTCAACAGATTTTATTTAAACTTTGCATATGTTTATCTTTACGGGGCCCTATGTTCATGAATAAGTTTGTCTTTTCTTGTCTGAGCCTGTTTTTTTCTGTATAAGCCCTGTTTTACTGTAATGTCTGTTTTTTTCTGTATTGAACTTGTTCACTAGATCCATATTAAATGGACATTTTCAAATGTAGTTTACTCAACAGATTAATTGTATCAAACATACTTATTATAACATGAATAGAATTTTGCGCTTTTATTTGTTTAAAATCTACTTAATCGCTGCATTAAAATGTGGTTATTTTTGTCCGTTGCACAAGCGGTCAATATTGACATTTTTCTGATCTGATTCATTTACGCGTTTGTAACACATAAATCGTGTCAACATCAATGTTCGAGTCTGCTGCTAAAAGATTATATTTCCTACGATATACCAGGTTCATCTAAAATAACACTGACTGCAAATGCGGTCGCTATCGGGATTTCCCATCCCTAAAAATATATATTCACATAACTGCTCGGTGAATATTACATTTTCTCTTATGGTAACCGATACTATTACATGAATAGAATTTTGCGTGTTTTAATTGCTCTAAACTTTCGGGTCACGAAACGTTTGTCTGTTGCCCGATTCCGTTGCACAGTAGTCAAGCGGAATCCAATATTGACCTGGTTTTGGCCAGTTCAAACCTGTTTTTATTACTATCAATTTTAATTGAAATGGCCATTGAATCATCTGTAAATATAAGATATACTGTTAAAAATATTAGAATAAAATTATTGATTTATTTATACTCTTTTCAATATTTGAAATGTGATGAAACTGGAATTTCCGGATAATCAGCAAATCAATATCAAAATGCAGTATTAACAGGAAATAACAAGAGTAAACAGTATTACAAGAATTAAAAAATGTATGCATCCTCTGTTTTTCTGATGAAGGAAGATTGCGATTTTATTCCTGTAATAAAAAAATTACTGACACTGATATATACGGTTGCTATCAAGATTTCTTAGCCCTCAAAAATGTATATTAAACAGGTAGCGGCTCGGTGAATAGTACATTTTATTCTGGCTGATAAATCCTGCAAGCGAACTATATCAAAGTCATTTATTATATTTATTTCTTACATTAGGATTTTTACATGACCAAAATGCAGATACAATATTGGTATATACATAGAATACGAGCCTAAGAAAAGGTATAAATGCCATAGTACAAATAAAGTTCAATTAAATGTACAGCAAATGTAATGATTCCAAAATGAATTATTTTATGAGTATATAATAAAGATTACAAAATGATCTTATAAACTCGGTAACTTTGAACAACTTTGAAAAATTGAACCCCCCCCCCCCCCGCAATATGTAATAAAACATAAACAGATAAACAGGCAATTATTATATAGTTCCCTACCGAAGTGGAACCGCGATTTGCGCTCCGTCCGTCAGTCCATCACACACGTTCTCTGGACGTTCATTTTTCTCCAAACGGATGCAGCTATTGACCTAATATTTCGTACGAGTGTCAACCAGAATGAGTAACAGATCGGGTTTGAATTTCGTTCCGCGCACGAGTTATATTTAATGAGTTTCGGCATGAGTTATTATATTTCCAACATTCACGATGCGTGATCGATTATCCTGCTTATTTCATGGATTAATGTTTATAAATTGTCGTCGAAAACATCAACAGTCGTTTGCAAGCGACGTCGTAAAGGACATTCATAATTGTGACTTTACGTCGAGGGAACATTGTTATATTTTTTTTTGACATTGTTATGAAATTACTGCAACGTAAAAAAAGTATTTCCAAACCGAGGTAGCCAATGGTTAAGGTACAAAAGAAGCCTTTTCAATCACCGACATTTCAGCACTGAGGTTGCGAATTAAAGCTTAAGTTGTTAGGTATGACAAGGGAGTGCCAGATTTCCTGTCGAAAGTCGGCATTTTCACTGGTTACTCCGGATTATCTGTCATTAAAAGTTAGACGCAACGATATACATGTAGCTAAATATTGCTAAATGTGGCTTAAGACAATATTAAAAAAAACATCAAACAAAAAGGCACTCCGATGTCACTTTGTCGGAAAGGACCGAGCTTGATTCGTCGCTTGTATTGATACCCGTAACGGCAAAGCCTCTCTTTCGAGCATAGTCGTTATAGGTACCACAAGACGTCACAATTTGTTGCAGTAGCAGCCAACATAAAAGTCATGGAGGAAAATAGCACGGTAGACTCATGGATCGAGTTAAATGAAGAAGTTATATCAGAAACATTCTTAATGGATATT